>LPNX010214608.1:554263-597177 GCA_001517045.1 Pseudotsuga menziesii | reverse complement strand
CTGACAGGTAGTTAATGAAGAAATGACCGGTATCCCCTTCCGTAGATTTGGCAGCAGTATAATAAAGTTTCCAGATTTGGTAAATCTCCGACGACACCGATGCCTGGATATGCACATTTTGAGGGACACGTGAGCAGATCTCAGCAATTATGACAGATCAGAATGACGGGTAGGGTCTCATCCAAGTAATTATGATGACCAATGGGGTTGACCCAGGAGGACCATTGCGTCTGGTAGCATGCCTTCAGCATAAAAGCAGTCATCCTTCAAGTAGGAAGGGTACAGTTGCTAACTCTCGAGAGCCATGCAAAGCAGTGATAAGTGCCCCCTATGCAGAGCCAATTAAGTTGCAGAGTACAGTGACTTCCAGAGTTCGAAGCCACTGCACGCCCAGATTATTGAGCTAAGTGGATTCTGACTGAGGCCGAACCTATAGAAGTAAAGTTGGAAAGAACGTACTAGCCGTGCGTTCGCCATGATGACGCCACCCAAGGTTGTGAAACGAGAGACAGCACAAGTTAGACAGTCGCTAAGGATGAAGACTCAAGCGCCAAAAATAGAAGTTGTCACTAAAGTCTCTGCTAAGGAGAAGAAGAACGCCGAGCCGATCACTGAAGATAAGAAAGCAGAGTAGAAGACTGATGAGAAGAAATCTCCCACTAGAAGGAAGGTAAAAATGAGAAAAAGAAAGCAACGGGAGAAAGTCGCTGACCTATCTGATCAGCTAAGAGAAGTTCGAAAGATTGCGAAGGTACTGAAACAGAAACCTGAGGGTCAGAGGCAGCAGGCGGATCTGGCCCACATCAAAGAGAAGAGAAGTGGACGAAGACTGCAAACCCAGCGGAGGGGAGACTTCCAGAATGAGGACAAAGGCTTGTTCTCGGAGCAGAGTTCATGGGTTGCTTCTTCTCCATCCTCGAGGCTCTAGATGGAAGGAAATGTTTGAGAAGGATGGAAGATACAGATTTTCCTTGTGATAAAAGTTCTAACCCAGATAAAAAGGAAAGGATATCTGTGGAACACTTCTCAAACACTAGAGCGCTCATACAGACGAAAGAGCGAAGAGAGAGAAACCGTGACTATGGGTAGAAAGGATAAGAGAGCCCAGCAAACTAAGTTACCAAAACTCTAGAAAGAACTTGCTAAGGAGATGAAGAATGAAGTCACAGGACTTCAAAGCAGGTTATAGCACACTTCGCAGGAGGTGAAGGACAAGTTGCAGTAGGAGAAGTCCGTTCCAGGTGGCTTGAGGGCGAGCCACAAGTAAGTGTTAGGGGACTGTTGGAGCAGGGTCCCGCAGCTATAGAAGAAGATGCTAGTTTTGGCGGAAAGATATAGTTTTGGCGGAAAGAAGACAAGGCAGAGCTACAACGTCGTAGCACGTTTCCAGCTGGAGAGCAGAGCCGGAAACCATGACTTTTGAGATAGAAAAGTGAAGAAGGCAACGGTACCCGAGCGGCCGAGAGAAGAAAGCTCAACTACTGCATTCAAGGCAGCGGCAGAAGACAGGAGGGCTCAACGACCCTCATAAAGAAGAAGGAGCAACAAGGCTCAAGAATTGAAGGCAAAGGATAGAAAGCAAAGAAGCGGTGCATAGTACCCATGATCAGTGCCGGGAAGCATGGAAGACCACAGAGAGTTGTGGTGTGACGGGAAGCGGCTACCTCAAGGACAGAGAGGACCGACTGTCACTAATTAGGGTATGGGTTTACTGTTGGGACAGGCCCACAGTGTTGTAATGGTGAGACCTTCGGGCCGCCTATAAAATCTTGCATTTTGTATTGTAAAGGGTTAGCTAATTAGTCAGTTAGCCAGTTGGTTGGCTCGTAGGATGAGTCATTAGTTGGTCAGTAGAGTATTTTTGAGTAGACTCAGGAGTCAGTCAGACAGACTATGTTGTAACGATCCAGACACCTAGCTTGTCTGTGAGTCATTTGAGTCTGTATGTAACCATCCACAGAGAGGAAAGAGAGGGAAGAATCTATTGAAAGAAACGCAATATAGAGATAGAAATAGACTAGAGATCTAGAAGAGATCTTGCGCTGTGTATGCAGTGCAATAGACTATGCTAACTTCCCTCAAGATAGATAATAGAAGCACAGTTTGGTGGACGTAACTCCCATCCTGGGGGTGAACCACGTTAAATCTGCGTGTTATGTGTTGCATGAATGTGATTGTACTTGCTTATTGTTACTGGTTGCTATGCATATGATGTTAGTTGCAGTAAGTGAATGTATGTATTGTTCAGCTCATGATAATGCAAGAAGATAGAGATAAGTTGAAGTATTTTAGTAAGCTATTAAAGAATCCTTTACGTCTGTTTCTAACGACCATTTAATCACAATATAACTTCTGGAAAGTAGAGTTACGCACAGTGACACAGTCAACGCTAAGAGCGCAAAGTTGTAGTGGTAGGATATCGCAGAGAGGCGATATCGCACCGGCAAAGGAGCTACGGTGCACGAGACTGCGAGCTGAGGGCTTAGCGTTGAGGAGAGGTTGGGTGTCTCGCGGTACGTGGAGAAGCGATACGGTTGGAGATATTGTGAGTAAGTGGAAGTTGTGCGATGTGGGAAGAAACCGTGCGACTTGCGTGTGGACAAGGATCGCGCGGTTAAGGGTGCTGAGAGTAGGCGAGGACGCGCGGCGTGCAAAGATAGCTGACCTTGAGATTCACAAGAGTAAGAGAAGAAAAGTAGGATGCGCAGAACCTGGTCCAAGACACTTGAGTCTTGGCCAACCCATTAGATTCACTTCGGGTGAGACTTCAGATCGCTTCGCGGTCTGTTGCCGAAAGGGCCAGTGAGTTTGGGGTGTTGTTGATTAATTATAGTAAACCCGGGTCTGCCCATGCAATCAACAGTACCATACTGATTTTGTCTGGTTTGTAGGTTAACCTCTTTAGTCGTCATGGCTAGCAGGTGGGGGACACCTATTTTTGCCATGGGATATGCCCCCAGAGCGTTGGGATTGGCTTGGGGAGGGGGTGTAGTTGCCACCAATCCTTGGACTAGTAGTGGGTTTTGCAGCACCATGGGGGGCAATCCTTGTGGTGCCGGGTTGGGTTGGGCTTGGTTCGTAGCATTGGTGGCCTATTGGGCCTCGTTCTGAGTGGCTTGCTTAGCTCGAACCATGAGGGGACACTCGAATGTGTAGTGGTCATAGACCTCATAGAATGTGCATGGTTGGTTTGTGCACAACGGAACGTTGCGTCTTGGTGAATTTTGTTGTGGGGGGTTTTCGACGGGTCGGTTTGCCGCGGCATTGTTGGGAGGGTTTGGTTGTTGACCGCTTCCCTACGTTTGGATATTACCTTGGTTCTGGGACCAATTATTTCTAGCTTTCCCTTGTTGATTGTTGGGGGTAGGCTGGTTGGGAAGTTTTGTTGTGCGAACACTTGTCCCAACGGAGCGGGTGGAGGGGGGGCGGGGGCTTGAACTGCTTGCACTGTCGATGCATAGTATATTTTTGGGGGTGGTGGTGCCACAAATGTGGGAATTATCCTCGTTTATTGCTGTGTTGGCCAAGCCATGGCCTAATCTTGCTGTGGTGGTGCAGGTTGTGTGTAGGAATTTGTTGCTCCGGATTGTGACATCATTCTAGCGTAGTCCAGAGTTTGGTTTTGGTAGGAAACACTAGCAGTGTTGCTTGGTTGTGGTGGAACTGTAGGTGGTGTCGGATGGTGCTGTGGCTATTGGGAGACTGAGCCTATGATTCCATTTACAGCATGAGATTCCCCCAGTGCATCCCAGTAGGAGCTGCTTGGACGGGGGGCATCTGGAATGACGATGTACATATATCCAGACTGGGCGTGGATTAGGTCAAACTGTTGGGCTTTCAGTATGGCCTCCTCTTTGGATTGGGGACATTCGGATGTGATGTCCTTTGCTATGGGTGGGAGTGAGGTCTTGAGGAACCAATCCAAGAAGATCCCATCGTCAAGTTGGATTTTACACAAACTGCGACGTTGCCGCCACTCATGGATGTGGTCGGTTATATGTGTCGTAGTACTTTGGCGACAGGATAAAAATATATCCACCCCTTCATCATATCTGACGGGGAGTTGGAAATATTGCAGGAACATGAAAGCTAAGGAGTTGAAATCTGGGTACTTGGCCTGCGGTAGCTCAATGTACCATTTGGCCGCAGCACCTGTGAGGGTGCGTTGGAATAGCCTCAGCATGATGGAATCATCTACGATGCTGTTTAATGAGCACCATAGATGGAATGTCATTATGTGGTTTTGTGGGCACTCCCCTGCCTTGCCTTCAAACTTGGGAATGTTTGATGGAAGCTTGGTTGGCATAGGAGGCCAAAAGGTTTGATGGCGGATGGGGTTGTTTGTCAATCTAGCCAAATCAGGCAAGTTAAGATGAACATGAAAGGCAAATTTGACCCCAGGTTAATGTGAGATGGGGCAGCGATGGTGGTGGCATTTACAGGTGCATAGTGCACCTGCATGGCTAGGGGCACTTGTGGTGGCACCATTGTAGATGGGCCAATGCTCGCAAGTGTGGTGTGAGGGACAGTGTGGATGGAAGGGACACTGCCCCCATGTGTGACAGGAGGGACAATGTATGTGGATGGGGCACTACCCGCAAGTGATGCAGGTGGGACATCCTAAGTGGTTACTATGGGTGGTGGCAGTTGATTGATGAAATTTTGCATGACCGTTCTGGGGACACCTGCAAAATGTTTAGTGACAACTTGTGGTGTGGACATGGGTCCATTTTTCTATGGCTATGTCGAAAAATGGATCCAAGTTTGCACCATCCATGGGGATTGATGGTGTAGTATGGAGGTATGGTTTAGACTAATATGGGTCTAATTCTGAATCAGAGGCTGTGTGGCCTTCTGATGGTGTGAGAGGTCATTGAGAGCAGTTTCGATCGTGTCGGTTTAATGTCCCGAATGGTGGTGGTTCACCTCTTAGGCATGTGGAAGAGCATGGGGGATCAATTGTGTTAAATTGTATCAAACTAGTGGGAATGATGTTTGGACCCTGGTTTCAATGGCTTCCTATTGGATATAGGTGGTCACTCAAAAAACAAGACTACCAGAAGAGAGCGCTTGGTTTTTTCCTCACAGTCGTTTCTACTCAATCGGTGGGGGTCGTTTCCCATTTTTCTTGGCAATTCCTCTTAGCGGCCAACTACTTTAGGGTTCCTGTGGTATTCCTCACAATGAGTTTTTGGGATGAGCCCAAGTACTTCCCACGGTTAAGGCAGTCAGGGAGTTATGTCCTCAAAGACTGCAATTTTTTTAAACTTAGTGTAAATTGATAAATTTTAAGGGCTTTCTTAGCGTCATGAACTGAGTTGCGTTGATTTAAGTGGTATGGTGTATATGTATTTCTATTTTTCTATTATCAGGTGGCTACAAGTGGTTTATGAATATGTCATAGAGTTCATATCATTGTTTGTACAAGCAGTAAATAACCAAAAATTTGTAAACAGATACAATTGTTTTTACCCTAAATGTTGATGGCCTAACTAGGTGACTACCTTACAACAATATTCTTCTTCAACCGAGAGAAGGTACTGGGCTCTCAACACAATGGGACTAAGCCCATCCATAGATCCATAGGTCACCTCCCGGATGCAAGGTTGGTCAACAGGGAGGATGCTTAGCGCCGTGAGAAGCCCTCCTTCTCTATCCCCTCTACCTTCTAGGTTATCCATTTTTAACAGCTTTGAATAATATTCAGTGAAGGGCCTATCACTATACGAGCTGTTCCCTTCGTCATATCCCAGAATACCCCGAAAGGTGATGACTGGGTAGAGGAGGAAGTATAAGCAATACTATTAATTTTATGTCAATTTTAGTTAAGCTACATTCATTAAGCCATTAAAATTTTTTGTTTTAATTTACGTTTTGTTTGTACATGAAATTATAGTAAATTAAAACTAAAACATAAATGTAACTACTATGCTAGACAGAGGCGGCTGAGCTGCACTGACAGTCCCTAATAAACTGAAAGTTAACTACTAATTGACAGACCACCCGTTTCGGGTCAAATTCGGTGAGGGGGTCACAAATTTTTTTCGGAAACAGGCGAGGGGGTCGCACAGATTTCACAGACAGAAGAGGTCTATGTTTCTGAGTGAAGTCAAACCTTTCAGGGGGAAAAGGGAGACCTGGTCGCGCCTGTGAGGCCTAAAAGAGCGACCTCATCCCCTGTTCAGGCCCGATAGGTGTGACCTACTCTGGATTTGGGGTTTTTCTGATCCTGAGTCAGATCCGGCTGATAGTAACCTGTACTGTGGCCAAACAGACTTAGATTTTCCTTGTAGAGGCTTCAGCAATAATAAAAATTGAAAATAAACTGGATCTAAGCTAGATTTGACAAGAAATTTTCAAAACTAGGGCATAAACTGAAAAACTTTGAAATTTAAAAAACTGAACCAGGGATCCTATGGGAAACTGGACAGAAAGGAAACTGCATAGAGATGAAAGCAAAGAATAGAAAGAAAATGGCCATGAGCCCCTCTGGAAACAAGGTTAGGGCTTCACCTTGGCTATCTGCAAACAACTATTAAGCTACAATAAACCTGCAAAACATGTTAGAGATCAAACCTACAAACAAATAATGGTTAGAAAACAACTAAACTAACAAAGAAAACACATAAACAAAACTATATTATACCTTTTCTTTGGTGAAATGGGCCACCATGCCTTGGCTGGAAGAAGCACCTCCCTATCTCACTCAACAATGGAGGAGTTATGGCTCAATGGGGAAGATGAGTGGAAGAGAGGGGGATGTGGGTGGCTTGAGAGGCAAAGAGGTCTCAAGGCATCCATGGGTAGCATAACAGTATGCAAGAGAGGTGTTGTTTGAGAGTGACCCCCCACCCTCCTTTTATATCTTTTTTGGGGAATTTTAGGGTTTTAAGCCCTTGGTCAGGGCTTTTAGCCCCTTCCACTCCAAATTTAGCTCCTTTTAGGGTTTTAGGCTCCTTTGAGGGGTTTTAGCCCCTTTTTGGAGGATTTAGCCCCTAGGAGAGTTATTTAGGCTCCTTTTTTGGGTTTTTGAGCCTGTTTACTCATTTTTAAGCATGTTTGAGGGTGTGGGGGTCTAATGGGGTGTTACACAGGTCGTGTATGGGTGTCCTTGGGTGGTGTACGCCATGTAGAGCTGAGGGATACACTTTGTTTGTACATGAAATTGCAGTAAATTAAAACAGAAATAGAAATGTAGCTACTGTGCTAGATAGAGGTGGTTGAGCCGCACTGACAGTCCCTAATAAACTGAAAATTAACTACTGATTGATAGACGGCCCGTTTCGGGTCAAATTCGGTGAGGGGGTCATAAATTTTTTTCAGAAACAGGCGAGGGGGTCGCAAAGATTTCACAGACAGAAGTAGTCTGCCTTTCTGAGTGAAGTCACACCTTTTGGGGGGAAAAGGGTGACCTAGTCATGCCTGTGAGGCCTAAAAGAGCGACCTCATCCCCTGTTCAGGCCCGATAGGTGCGACCTGCTCCAGATTTGGGGTTTTTCTGATCCTAAGTCAGATTTGGCCGACAGTAACCTGTACTATGGCCAAACAGACTTGGATTTTCCTTGCAGAGGCTTCGGAAACAATAAAAACTGAAAATAAAATGGATCTAAGCTAGATTTGACAATAAATTTTAAAAACTAGGGCATAAACTAAAAAAAATTGAAATTAAAAAAACTGAATTAGGGATCCTGTGGGATCGACCTGGTATGGTCGATAGTTTTGTAGCAAGGATTTCTCCTTGCTATAGGGGCAGGAATGGCTCCCTTCCGTCTAGAGGACAAAAGGGTAGGTTCTTGCATGTGGAAAATGCAGAAAAGAAACTGAGCATAAAGGAAAGCAAATGACAGAAAGAAAATGGCCATGAGCCCCTCTGCAAACAAGGTTAGGGCTTCGCCTTGGCTACCTGCAAACAACTATTAAGCTACAATAAACCTACAAAACATGTTAGAGATCAAACCTTCAAACAAATAATGGTCATAAAACAATTAAACTAACAAAGAAAAAACATAAACAAAACTAGATTATACCTCTTCTTTGGTGAAATGGGCTACCATGCCCTAACTGGAAGAAGCACCTCCCTATCTCACTCAGCAATGGAGGAGCTATGGATCAATGGGGAAGATGAGTGGAAGAGAGGGGGATGTGGGTGGCTTGAGAGGGAAGAGGTCTCAAGGCATCCACGGGTAGCATAACAGTATGCAAGAGAGGTGTTGTTTGAGAGTGACCCCCACCCCTTCTTTAATATATTTTTTTGGGTATTTTTAGGGTTTTAAGCCCTTGGTCTAGGCTTTAGCCCCTTTTTTGGTATTTTAGCCCCTTCTACCCTAAATTTAGCTCCTTTTAGGGTTTTAGCCCCTTTTTGGAGGCTTTATCCCCTAGGAGAGTTATTTAGGCTCCTTTTTAGGGTTTTTAAGCCCTTTTACTCATTGTTAAGCCTTTTTTAGGGTGTGGGGGTCTAATGGGGTGATACGAAGGTCGTGCCTGGGTGTCCTTGGGTGGTGTAGGCCATGTAGAGATGAGTGAGGGATTGTTTTGGTTAAAAGGATCCCCCATGAAATTTTTTTGGGATGTGTGTTGGCTAACAATTTTGTGGACCCATGGTATTGGGTTAACCGTAGTATTTTCCCATGGTATTTCCCCTATAAAAGAAAAATTGTAACACGACTATGTATGGTATTGTATTGTATTGGAATAGAGACTGTGAGAGTGTGAAGAGGAAGTGCAGCAGTTTTGCTGTAAGCTGTATCCCTTCATCTTTCTGGACTATAATAAAAGGACTGGCGATTTCTTTGTGGATGTAGCCCATCGTTTGGGTGAACCATATTATATCTGTGTCTCTCTATAGTGTTTTAATCTGTTTTGCATCTTATTTAATGATTTAACTGTATATGTATTATTTCTTTGCGGTTCTATTTTCTAACAGTATCTCACCCATTTATGGGAACCATATTAATACAAAAACCAAAATCCATCATGCCCCAGCCTAGGAAGCACCACCTCTCCCTAGAAAATCCTATGATGTTCATTGGCCATACAATGAGCTCCTGCACTCACACATCAGGGGGCAATCTGTTAACTGAAAAAATCCCTCACTAAGCTCTACATGACCTACACCACCCAAGGACATCCACACACGACCCTCATTTGACCCCCACACAGTAAAAAAGGCTCAAAAATATGCAAAAGGGCTTAAAAACCCCTAAAAAGAGCCAAAATAGCTCTCATAGGGGCTAAAACCTCCAAAAAGGGGATAACACCCCTCAAAGGAGCTTAAAACCCCCAAAGGACCTAGGAATTGGGTGAAAGGGGCTAAAATCCCAAAAAAGGGGCTAAAGCCCCAACCATGGTATTAAAACCCTAAAAATATTAATAAAAAGTATAAATAGAGGGGTGGGGGTCACTCTCAAATCACTTCTCATCTCCCTAACATTATGCTTCCAGTGTGAGTGCCTTGAGACCCTTTTCCTCTCAAGTCATTCACCCTCCCTCTCCTCCATTCCGCCATTGAGCCAAAGCTCCCCATCCATTGAGAGGTGCTCCCCCAAGCTAGGACATGGTGGCTTATTTCAACCAGAGAAGGTATACTTGTCCTTTGATTTATTTACATTGTAGTGTCTCTAACATATTTTTGTTTACAGGTTTGTTGCTTAATGTTTTGATTGTAGGTTTCCATTGATTGCTTGCAGATCCTTTTGTTCTCTAACAGTTTGATGTAGGGTTGTGTAGCTTATCCCCAACCTTGTTTGTAGTGGTTCTGTTTTATTTCTTTTTCTATTTGTTTTTATTTCCATTCTCATAGGAACCCTACCCTTCCATCCTATAGATGGAAGGGAGCCATTCCTTCCTATAGCAAGGGTGAAAGCCCTACTAAAGGGTGGCCAAAAAATCAAGTTAAAAGGGAGGGCATTTCTGTGGCAAGGATCTAAAAGAGAGTTAGATCGACGAATGAAGTGATTTTCGTGAGAACCACATGCACGACCAAAATGATCTCTTCATTTCCATGAAATGACACTAAAATGACCACAAGTTCCAAGGGTCATGATCGACGGAAGACAGATCGGCAGGTGAGATCAATTTCGCTGGATCAAAGTGCTTGTTGGTTTTCCTATATTTCGATCCATGAAATGGGTTAAAGTAACGCAACATGTGACGACTAGATCTCATCAAGACAAGGTATACAGTGGGTAATGCCTTCGCCGATGGGACTAGCATGAGATAAGTGGCCCCATAAAACTCATGAAATATTATAGCTCTATGCACGTGGTCGATGGATATGGAAGGTGATTAGATTGAATAGTGAAGAGCATTTCAGGACCGTAAAGCTCATATTAAGATCGGTCCAAAGGAAGAAAGGTTTCCGTCATGTACAATTTGTCCTCCCAATAGGTAATTGAGTTCCCCGACGCCATTTATGACATGCCTACAAGTGAAAACCATCCCCATGGAAGCGCCAGCTCACCCAAAACCAAATATCCATTGTATGGATGTCATGTGGAATCAGAAGGATATCGTGAAGATCTAAGATATGGAACAATGAATCTGATCTCCACATGAAGCAAGTAAGATGCAACAGATGGGAACTGTTCTGATATCATTGTCAGCAGGAACAAAAAGGCAAGAAATGTCCAGTCCATATGCCCTAAAGCGTATGGTCGAAAAGGCAGGGTAGCACCATAAGTCTTTTCTGCAACCAATAATTAAATTCCGCAGCAGATAAAGTGGCATGACTAGATCTCCAACAGGAAAGGAAATCCTCGGCTCATGTGTTCGCTCATGCTGTCATTAGGATACTCAACAATGAAGTGTGCGATGATGCTGACGGGTCATCCCCGTGTCCAATTTTCCAATCCTATATAAACACCACCTTTCAGAACTATTAAGGTGCATAATATGAGCCCATGTGGAAGCAAACTCAAGGTATCATTCTGCTAGAGGTTCCAAGAATTATGAGAAATCTACAATGGCGATCTGATTCGAGAAACTTGTTAGTCTACGTGTGTTTGTGGTTGGTGAGCTCGATTCCATTCAAATCTATCGCCCTATTTTTTTACACCAAGGGAGCGTCAAACATCGGGGAAAAGTAACCCAACACTTTAGGAGATCCACCTTTTTTCAGATATCCATACCTCCAGTTGCATGGTACCTAGGTTTTCTTGTCCTGTGGGTGTCCCTCTTGAACCCTCGGATGCAATCGTTGGCTCCAAAGCCTCGACACATGATAATAATCTCTAGCAGCGCTTGTTTTTAGTGGATTCTCATGCTGGAACATTAGGGGTCCAAAGTCTTCATCACCTCTTTCATGCACACCATCTGCCATATTTTTCTAAGTTGGTGAGGAGGTCGAAGACACACCCCACCTTATTTCCTGTAGGAGAACCCTCCTCATGGTAGGTGAGGAGTACAATAATGACAAGCCACTACAGAGGCTTGTTACTATTAGAAGCAATGTGGCCCTTCTTCAAGTCCCCTTGTATAACATTGAAATGAGGAGAGGGGGGAGCTGTGGAAAAGGCTGAGCATTAAAGGGACACAAACTCCCTTACCGGCCTTGATCCCATGCAGAAAGGTGCCTTTGAGCATAGAATGGACACAAATGGAAAAGAAACATTGCTAAATCGACAGAGAGACAAAGGGTTCGAGCCTAGTCAGCGATGAGCCACTAGAAACATCGTGAGACATCGTTTTCACATCCTGCGAGCTTAGAACCAGAAGCATCATGCTGCCATCCAGACCAAGCATGCCCATTTGCTCCATGATGTTTGTTTAATATATGTAAATCATGGCGGAAGTACCACGTTCTAGTTGTTAGTATTTTAATTATGACTGTAAACAATTTCAGGACCTGTTTTGAGGATTAGCCTTGGGGGTCTAAAACGTTATAAAAATATCCTCACCGAGGGATACAAGGGTTAGTTGGTTGATATATTTTTAATTTTGTAAGACTATCATGTCTATGAGACCTTGAAGCAATATATAAATCCGAATTTTGGTTGTGCTCATTTCAAGGATTCTTGTGTGTTTCCAAAATTATAATATGTGCTTTCTTTTTTATGTGCATGTTTTCCAGTTATCCTTCTTTACATTTTTCTTCTTCATGTCGTAGGCTTAGTGTATAATGACCAGGAATTCATACTCATATGCTCCTTCCATTGTCTACAACGTCCACAAAACTATTTCTTCCAAAACTGGCATAGAATTCATCCTAACGGTGCTCCATGTTAGTGGACTATCATCATTCTACTTTTCACTAGACCCTAAATACAATGACAGTAATCGAAGCACTACCTCGCTCTTGTAAGCATTCTCCCATGCAAACCACTCTTTCTCTTTAAGTTTTTACTTTGAATCCATAGCTCGTTATATCTTTATTTCACTTCCAACCACCACATGTTTGATACCCAATTGTGACAATATAAATCTCTCCTTGTTTATGTACTTGTGAGAGATCCCTATCTGGAATCGGAGGAGCCAGCTCCCTTTCCTAAAGTGGTTCTTCTACTACGTCGGGATCTGCCTTCCCACAACCTTGGGTACGATTCTAGGTGCTAACAAACTGGTATCCTTGTTGGGGAATGAAATTTAATACCATCCCTGGGAAGAACGAGAAAGATTCAAAGGATAAAGGATTTATGTGGGAAAATAGAGGCTCTTGCATTTGAAAAGGTTGTATCATTTTTCCTGGCAACTCCATGTTAAAAGTTCTGAAGGATGACTCCACTGGGGATATCGGTGGCCGAAAAAGACTGATATGAGGAGGAAGTTTTGAAACCTCCTAAAACTATGGCCATAGACCAGACTGTCAAAGGTGAACAACGATTGGGTATCCAGAAAAAAATGAATCTTTCACCCGAATATTTTTATAAACCCGTGCTTCTGATACCACGACAGCTCGAACAATGTCATGGTACAGAAAGTTAAGTTTCCAAGGATGTGTTGGAATCTTTTGCAACATACATAAATTCACTGTGAAGGCATGAGTAGGCTTGAAGAGAAGGCCATGTACTTAATATCTAGCTTCCTAAAGAGAATCTTGGCTTTTCTTGTAAATATTTCTTCCTTTTTCCTTAATTTTGTTAGGATAGTTTGCCATGACTTACTTCATTCCAATAAAATCCATGAGTTCACTCTTGTATATCCTTCCCTATGGACGAAAAATATCTCCCCATCCTGTATGTTTGATTTTAGCCTGGATCTTCCACCAAAAATCCTTGATCCTAAAAGGTCGTCAGACGAGCCTCATGATGCAGTTTCTGAGAGAGAACCTTTTCCATAAGGTCTTGTTGCACCCAATACCCAAATTTGATACATTCCCCTTCGCTTGCCTCATATCCTTCATGACTTCCCTACCAAACATTATAAATACCCTTTTGAGTTTGATGGAGAATCTGAAAACTGTTCATCTGAGAAACATTTACAGGATTTTGAATATTTTCTTGACCTTTTTGAGATAGAGCATGATGATGTTTGTATGAGAGATTTTTCCCAATATTTGCGAGGTCATGTCAAAGGATGGTTCATACATTTACAACCAAGATCTATCTATACGTGGGAATAGTTTTCTTATGTGTTCCTAGATTTTTGGGGTGAAAAGAGATCTTTAGACTGGGTGCTCTCAGAATTTTATTCTATGAGGAAACATGAGGGAGAAACTACATCAAGTTTAAATAGACATTTTGTGAGTTTCTATCATGGTATGCCCAAGGAAATTCAACCCTTATAAGGTATCATGAAGCTGAATTATGCATCTATTTCACCCCCAATTTGTCTCTATTTCTATTGGAAATAAAATCGTATTCATTAAAGAAAATGTTCGCTGATGCGTTGGAGGTCGAGGAAAATATTAGGATATCAATAAGGCTTCTAGACCAGGGCAGTAATATTGAAAATGACAGATATTTGAACCAAGTAGAGATGAATGTGACAAAGGGATACTTCCCTTGGCAACTTGCATCGTCCTCAAATATACAAAAAGAAGATCATCACGGAGGATGAATGATGTGCGGTTTTACCATTCCATGCATGCGAGATTGCAACTAGCTTATTGAAGATTGCACACATGATAACCCCGAGCAATATTTTTGCGCACCCATATATGATGAATAGAAAGATGGTTATTGGGGTGGCGTGCCAAAGAATACTGACGCATGTCTTATAAATCTCGAGCCTCACAGGGAAAGAGACACAGTTCCTGAAATCAAAATGTCTCTGAGTATTTGGGGACCAAAAACCTCATGTCAAGGTGAGAGGTTTTCCATTTCTTTTGAAGAAGGTGAATGCACCCTAACTAGAGCGAGTCCAAAAGATGAAAGTCTGATTCCTAAAGCCAAAATCCAAGAACATGTTTCATCGTTCAAAGACTACTTCCAAGGTTCCGTACATGGTTCTTTAGAAAACCAACTAGATCATGGGCCCTAGGGGTTGGATTTCAAACAATTCTCCCAACATGATTGGACAAGATACCCCTCTAGGTATTACAACAAACTCGATGGTCGCATCTCTAATTCTATGGAAGAGTTTCTCGATCTGAGTGATCACCGTGTAAGTTTTAAACCTATGCATAGAAGCAAAGCCATTAGAGGAAATTTCAACTCAAAACGGGCCTTTTAACTCTAATTCAAATTCAATTTCATCATGTGTTAGCCAATGAAATTGCTTTAAATTTGAAATACCATATAGGTCTTAAACACTTTTTTAATATAAATTTGGGGATAGGTATCATAAAAAAAAATTCTTTTTTTCTTTGTATTTTCGACATATATCCCCGTGTTTTTACTCAAATTTTGATCGGGAGATCTTGTTGTATGTGGAATTAAATTATGCATCCAACCAGTACCCAATAGGCATACTTTTGACAGACCTTGCTACCCCAAAGACAAGAAATACATGAAAAAAGTGATGATGTCATCAACACATTTTTTAGGTATTTCTTGTTTTTGGGGTAGGGAGGTTTATCAAAAGTATGTCGAGTTGGTACTCATTGGATGTGGAACTTAAATCCACATCCTATGAGATCTCCTGATCAAAATTTGAGTAAAAACACGGGGATATATGTCGAAAATACAAACAAAAAGTAGTTTTTTCCTTTTTTTCCTGCAAAATTAATAAATATTATTTTATTAACTATTATTTTATTAATTTTTTTAGGAGGCCCATTTTGAGTTGAAATTTCCTCTAATGATACATATTATTTTAAGAAAAATAGATATCACAACACATCATTCACACAAAAACACAGAGATTTACCCTGGAAACCCTTAACCGGGAAAAACCAGAAAACCTTGGAGCCACACCTCCTATATTCTCTTCACTCCATTATGAATCCTCACAATACAAAATATAGGTATTGCACAACATCCAAATAGCCTAATCATTTAACCCGGATTAGAAAAAGACTCCGATCCCTTAACCAAGATTAAGTTACATATTTTAAGACAAATTCTAAAAATAGCCACAAACAGCTATAAATAGCCATAAAATCTATAAGGTGCTTTTGGGATCACCAAGCTGTAGCACTGACATGTGCACTTCCCCTCCATATGCACATGCAAAGAATATAACATATACCCAACATTCTACCACTTGTTGTTTCCTTTGCATAGCAATGATTCATGTACTCATAAAGTCACAGGTTCAAGGAATCAATGCCCATATATTCTCTACACCAAGAGAACTTCTCTGTACTAACACACTTTTTTAATGTGTCTGCAACATTTTGCACGGTGTCAATCTTCTCCAGCAGCATCTTCTTTTCTTCAACCATATCTCTCACAAAGTGATATTGCACATCAATATGATTTTTCTTAGCATGATAAGCAGGGTTCTTTGCTAGGAAGATTGCACTTTGGCTATCACAATCTAACCTTACACCTTTCTATACAAACCCAATTCTTGAACACAATATTTGCAACCACACAACTTCTTTGCTTACATGAGTGGCTACCATGTATTTAGATTTTATAGTTGAGAGTGCAACTACAACTTGTCTCTTGCTCATCCAACTGATAGCTTCTCCAAATAGGTTAAACACATACCCACTTGTAGATCTTCTATGATCAAGGTCTCTAGCCCAGTCTGCATCAACAAATCCATGTACATTTATTACTCTCTCTGGTCTAGGTCTTCCTTGGTAGTAGATTGCATAATTTGTGGTTCCACGCAAATATCTGAAGACCCTCTTTACGGCTGTCCAATGCTCCTTTCCTGGTTTTGACATATATCTACTCAAAAATCCCACTGCATGAGCAATGTCTGGTCTTGTACAGACCATTGCATACATCAAACTACAAACTGTACTGGCATATGGAACCCATGACATGTCTTCTTCTTCTTCCTATGTCTTGGGACACTGCTCTACAGATAACTTTACACCTACAAGAATAGGAACTTTGACCGGCTTACTTTCCTGCATGTTAAATCTTTGTAGTACCATATCAACATATTTTCTTTGATTTAAACCGATCATTTTGTTGCATGATCTCTTCTTATCTCCATTCCCAGAATGAAGTTTGCAGCACTGATATATTTCATATCAAACTTAGAGGATAGTTGAGACTTCACCTCCTTTATAACATCTTTGTTGTTTCCAAACAACAACATGTCATCAACATACAGAACTATGTTAATGAAGTGATCACCAACTTGTTTGGAATATACACATTGATCATCTTTGCTTCTCACAAACCCCAATCCAAGTATGTTGTTATATTTTTATCATTTAAGCAATAAGATCTTAGGATTTTATCTGAGAGAATAACATGCACATCAATAATGACAAGAGACAAGAGACACAAATATTTTCCTCGGGGAAACCATAAAGGAGAAAACCCCGCAACTTCCTCAGAGATATAATGAGCACCAATGGCAGCAGTAAAAACCAAAGACAAAAAATATGATCTCCAATAGGTGTTCTCTCTCTCACTTGTGTGAGCACTTCCTCTCTCACTCATGCGCCCCAGTTGAGTGAGTGTGTGTAAAATATAGAGACTCACACTCTATTTATACTAATTTTTGACTTGACAATTACTTACCATGGTCGACATCTCTAGGAGAGTCTAATAACCCTAGTGCCGCAAAAAAGTGGGGACTTTTCCCTTCGATCAACAAGGAGGGTTAACCTCAACTCAATTGTGGGGACTATTTCCCCGACTTACAATGGAGGGTTAACCTCAGACTTTACATTACTTTATTATATTAACGACTCTCTCGATAGGAACATTGGGGTACAATGAAATACAATTGATTCTCCTGATAGGAACATCGGGGTACAATATAAGATATACAAGTGAATACATTCCAAAGTTACAAATACATCAACAATCCCTCTTAACTAGGAAGGTATTCTCTTGACACAATTCATCAGCACAAGTCTTCTTCTCTAGATAAAGTTTGGATCATCATCAATGCTGGATCATCACTGGATCATCATCAAAATTAGATCATCATCAAAGCTGGATCATCACTGGATCATCATCAAAGCTGGATCATCATCAAAACTGGATCATCATTAGATCATCATCATCACTGCTTCCGCTATCTCGATCAACTGGTGTTATCTCTAAATTCTTCTCGTCATAGGAAGTTCTACAAATCCAACCCTTTTTCATGCTGGTTGTAGGCCTAGCCTTCATGTAGGTCTTCATCTTCTTCCGCACTTATATCTGACCCAATTAGAAAGCCCCCCCCCTGGCACTTACATCTGACCATGGGAGGAACACATCCACCACCATGTCAGAAAGGAACACCCAACACTCACATCTGACCATGGGCGGAACACATCCACCACCATGTCAGAAAGGCCTAGCCCTTACATCTGACCATGGGAGGGCCCAGCCTGCCCCCATGTTAGAATGGCTCGACCCTTACATTTGACCATGGGAGGGCCCAGCCTGCCCCCATGTCAGAATGGCCCAGGCCTTACATCTGACCATGGGAGGGCCCAACCTACCCCCATGTTAGAATGACCCAGCCCTTACATCTGACCATGCAGGGAGGGCCCAGCCTGCCCCCATGTTAGAATGGACCATCCCTTACATCTGACCATGGGAGGGCCCAGCCTGCCCCCAAGTCAGAATGGACCAACCCTTCCATTTAACCATGGGAGGGCCCAACCTACCCCCATGTTAGAATTTCTCTACACTTACAACCTCTAGCATGGTATCTACCATCTGAGGAAAGGCCCAACACTTACATCCTATGACATGGTATCTACCATCTGAGGAAAGGCCCAACACTTACATCCTCTCAGATGGTATCTACCATCTGAGGAAAGGCCCAACACTTACATTTGACCATGTGAGGCCCCACCTACCACCATGTCAGAAAGGCTCACAGACTCATCACTTCCCTTTGGAAGGAACCTCGATCTGGAGAACACCAAGCTTCCCTAAAGTACTTCACTCTGGCCATTTCTAGCTTAGAATCACATCAAGGTTGACATCCAAGGATAACCTACGATCTTTGTTAGGATCAATTACATCCAAGGACAACCTACAGGACCGTTTACGTCTGAGCAACTTATGAGCTTTGCCAAGATTTTATGCTCAGACAACCTGTCTCACCGGCTATTCTAGAACTCCCTCTTTCGAGAGATCTCAATATGGATCACATACTGGATCTTCACTGCTCCTCTCTGCATCATACAAAATTGCAAGTCGGATCAATCAAATCAAATAGTAGTTTTCAAAAGAAACATACTACCTCCCAAATAACCGAGCAAGTGGAAACATATTTTCCCTTAGCTATTCTTAGTGCCAAGCATGATTCCTTCCTGCTAAACCAAGAGATCACACCTGATCTCATACTGAAGCAACACCTCGAATTGATCTTCCCATCAATGGCACTTCCCAATCCGAATCCACATAACCCTATTGGTTAATCTTTTGATTCACTTCATACTTGAGCCCATAGTCAATTGTAATCTTAAGGTACCTCACTACATGCTTTAAAACCATCAGGTGAACATTTCTCAATGTGTTCACAACAAAGAAAATATCTGGTCTTGTATTTGTCAGGTACATCAAGGAACAAATGATCTAACGATACATCGTGGAATCAACCGAATATGATGAAGCAACACTCAATAGCTTCAGGTTTGATGCCATAGGTGTGGTCATGGCCTTGCAGTCCATCATCCTGAACCTATTCAGGATCTCTTACTGCATACTTCCCTTGTCCCAGGGAGATTCCATCCACATTCTACCACACCTCCATGCTTAGAAACTAGTACATCATATCCAAGTCCTTCATCTCTAACTTGGAAGCAAGTCTCCTTCTTGCAACTTTAATGAGTTCCTCTTTTCTGTCAGGAACAAGTCAGAGACATATAATAGGAGAATCATTGGTCTTCTACCTTCAACCTTTAATTAAATATTGGAATCTGCTTTACACTCAGTAAAGCCTTGAGTCATCAGTAAGTTTTCCATCCTCTCACATCATGTCGAACCTTGGGATATTCTGCAGTCATTCCCTCTGAAGCGGGGCATCATTCTCCCTCTTCCTTTTGTACTCTATGCATTGAAACATTCTATACTAGAGTGACAACTAGCTTCCTCTACTACTAATATTCTATGTATCCCTCTAGGGTCACTAGATACCAAGATCCTTTATCTTGAACCTTTTCAAAATTTCTTCTCGCACTCATCTGTGAGCTTGTCATCCTCTATAGGATTTCATCTTTAACCTTGTAGAAAAGGTTAAGATCTTCATCACTCTAGGTGATATTCAAGCTCCTCATGTATGTGTTGTCCCATGGGTGTCTTTTGAGCTCGTACAAGGCCTTCTTTAATTTGCACACATGAGTTTTCCTATCATGTGTCTTGACTTCCAAAGGCTGCAAATGTCTCTTCGTATTTTATGCCTTCTTTCTGTGAGAAGTCTCGTGCTACGAATCTTGCCTTGTATCCCACGATGTTTCCATCTACTGCATGCTAGATCTTGTAGATCCATATGGAATACATTACGAACTTCCCTTCAGGCCTTGATACTGCATCCTATACATCATTCTTCTTGAAATGTCATCACTTGTTCTTCGGAACAAGTCTCATCCTTCTTTTCTTGTAGGCGATTATACACGATCTTTCCTAAAAGTCAAATGCACCAGTTGTATGGTTAGAAACATTTCATAAGGCATATTCGCAATGGAAAATTCTGTTGCATAAATATATAATCATGCAACTATTTTAGCCAATACAACATTCATCCATATCTCATGGAAACTTTCTAGACGCCTTCCATCTCTACCAAGACATGATTAAGATCATGCACTAATCCAATATGTCAGCAAAGAGGTTTCACTATGGTTGAGTAGCAATGGAGAGTTGTATAGCACCACGAGATACTTACCCATCACATGCATATTAGTAGTATACTGTCATTAATGAGAACATTTTATCATGCATAACACATCAACTGAATATAAACAAATGCATAACAAAATAATATCATGAAATGACAATTGAATACTTATCTTTATTTGTTTCGTGGGTAGACTCCTTCTTGAGCCTTCAACTTCATCATATTCTTCATTCATAACAACATCATTTATTATCCAATTGCTAGTATGGATAAGAGGTTCTTCAAGAGTTGAGTCCTCTGTATTCCTCATCGCTTGAGGGATCTTCCGATTGGATCGTGAGAGATTGATCTTCAGTTGTTCCCATCTTCTCTTTCTCTTATTATGAGTTGATCTTCATCTTGTGTGTGCTCTTCCCAGAGTCTATTGAAATTAATCACTTCCTTCTGTCACACATTCCTTGAATGAATGAATACCATGATCCTGGGAGGCCATTCAATGTGGTTATCACAACTTCTGCATTCTCCACTTCTTCTTCTACTGCTTCAAGTTGTTCTTTGATTTGAGAGACCCTTATGAAATATGAATGTATGGTCTCTGCATTCAAACATTCTTCAATTGGTTTCTCGAAGTCGTCTTTTGATTTATGTTCTTCCCTTCAAATAGCATGGTCAAGGAATCAAAACATATCTTTAGGCGTCTTTAGGGAAGACACTTGTGGTATAAGGTGATCCTTGAATAAGAAATGATCTTCTTGGCCTTGACCAAGTTCTTCTTGTGTAAGGATTTTAGCCTCATCTCCCTCTGGAAATGGAACTTCTCCACTTATGTAGGTGTCCAATTCATTTTCTTCAAGAACTAGTGAAATCCTATACTTCCATGCTTGGAATTTGTCAGCTTCACAAATCTTGTCATCAAGCTGGTGTGATTAGTCATCTTGAAATGAGAAGCTCAACTGTAAATAACAAAAGATTAGATCTTACCGATTTGAGGTGTCCGTCCCGGTTCTGAATCTGGTTGATCTAGGGTTTGTCATAGAAACCCTAATTTTCAAAACTTGGAATATTTTAGATCTGATTGGATAGAAATATGCGCCTCCTCAAGGTGAGTTGTCCAATGTACTCCTTTTCAGAAAATAGTGGAGGGAAGCTCCTGTAACAAGAAGCCCTAGTTTTCTAATTTCCTCTATAGAAATGTCTGATATTGTTTCTGTGGTATCTCCAATTTGCTCAACTATCCTCTTTCCAACACCACAGGTTTGAGAAGAATTGGTTTCTCCAATTGGGACTTATGAGCATTTTGCCAAGGTGACTTGTTTGAATACTGTTCATCATGCGAAGTTGTACAGACTGCCACATGTCACTGTTTCATCATTAGGTTCAAAAACCTTTACCACAACAAGTAAATTCTATGGCCTATCTGGAACATCTTGAGAAATTTCATTTGGACCTTCATAGCCCGAGATATAGAAACTCTCCCTAGGTGTCTTGTTTAGGGATGAATCCTGGAAGACGTTGGAAACCTCATTTGGAGGAATCATGTCTCCCAAAATATAGTGAATTTTAGGGTGGAAGTTTTACAAAGGGTACATCAGTATTTTATATTCATCTTGTGAAAATTTTGGCCCCTCAGCCTTATTCAATCCTAATATATAGCAAATGTACCAAAACTACCCGTTTTAGTATTTTAGGGCTTTTCATGCCCGGGGTCAAATTAGGGTTTGAATTTCCTGTAGTTTTACCCAACCAAAAATATTGACCTTGGTATCTAAAATTTGATTTTGATGAGGATTTAAATGCTATGTCGGGCTCACTCAAAAATTCTTCTTCTGTAAAAATCCCTAATTTCCTGCAGCAAAAATTGAAAATGCCCAGAATCAAATTTTGCTTCAACATAAAGATGCACCCTTCAATGGAGAGTTATGCTAGCCTCCTTTTTCTGATGGATTGTGGAGAGAGACCCAAAAAGTAATAATCCCTAGCTTCTGCAGCTACACAATGTCTTCTTCTCAGGTTAGCTCTGATACCATGTTAGATTTTTATCATTTAAGCAATATGATCTTAGGATCTTATCTGAGAGAATAACATGCACAACAATAATCACAAGAGACAAGAGACACAAATATTTTCTTCGAAGAAACTATAAAGGAGAAAACCCCACAACTTCCTAAGAGATAGAATTAGCACCAATGGCAACGATAAAAACCAAAGACATAAAAGATGATCTCCAATAGTTGCTCTCTCTCTCACTTGTGTGAGCACTTCCTCTCTCACTCATGCGCCTAGTTAAGTGAGTGTGTGTAAAATAGAGAGACTCACTCTCTATTTATACTAATTTCCTACTTGACAATTACTGACCAGGGCCGACATCTCTAGGAGAGTCTAATAACCCTAGTTCCCCACAACTATGAGGAATTTTCCCTCCGATCAACAAGGAGGGTTAACCTCAACTCAATTGTGGGGACTATTGCCCCAACTTACAATGGAGGGTTAACCTTAATGACTTTATTATATTAATGACTCTCCCGATAGGAATATTGGGGTACAATGAAATAAAACTTACTCTCCTGATAGGAAAATTAGGGTACAATATAAGATATATAAGTGAATACATTCCGAAGTTACAAATACATCAACATATGTATGTGTCAAAATTTTTGTAGCACATCCTTGTAGATTGCTTTAGACCATAAAGGGACTTCTTTAGTTTACATACCAACCCATTCTTTTCCTTTACTATGAACCCTTCTGGTTGTTTCATGTATATTTATTCTTCCAGATCCCCGTGTAAGAACATTGTCTTCACATCCATCTACTCTACTTCAAGATAAAAAGAAACAACAATAGAAAGAAGAAATACAATAGAAGTCTATTTTGCAACTGGAGAAAATATTTCACCAAAATCAATCCCCTCTACCTGAGAATATCCCTTTTCTACCAAGCAGGATTTATACTTATCCACTTTACCTTCTACAATCAACTTGTTTTTAAATATCCATTTGCTCCCAACATATTTTCTCCTAGCTGGTAACTGGACTAGATTCCAATCTTCATTTTTGTCTAAGGAATTTGTTTCTTCATCCATGGCCTTTTTCCAAAGATCACTATCCTCTAAATTAACAGCTTCCTTCACATTTCTAGGATCATCATCAGTAATAGACATAGAAAATTGAGAGCGAAAATAAGGAGGGGAATACCTTTTTGGTTGCCTTATTTCTCGATAAGATCTCCTCAAAACTGGAGTATGAGGTTCTTCTTCTTCTGATTCCACTTCTTCTATTGAGTCAGATTCTTCACCTTCTAACTTAAACTCTATTTTCTCTGGTTTATTTTCCATTGGATTCACTTTTTGTTTGGGGACTTCTTTGACCTCTTGAAACAAAACATATCAACTGTAAACCATCTTCTTAGTTATAGGATTCCAAATCTTATACCCTTTCATACCATCTTTATAGCCAATAAAGATACACTTCTCAGCTTTGTTATCCAACTTTCTCCTTTTCTCCTTTGGAGCATGTACATAAGCATCACAACCAAAAAAATTTAGATGCATAATAGAGGGTTTCTTACCAGTCCACATCTCTTGTGGATTTTTATCAATCAATGCTAATGTGGGTGATCGGTTTACCAAGTAACATTTTGTCTCCACTACTTCTTCCTAGAATTCTTATCCTATCCCAACACTGCTTAGCATTCTAATTGCCTTTTCCATCAACATCCTATTCATCCTCTTAGAAACTCCATTCTGTTGAGGTGTGTATGGAGTATTCTTTTTCCTTGCTATACCACACTTCTTACAAAATTCCTCGAATTCATTCCCATGAAACTCTCCACCATTATCTGTCCTCAACACCTTTATTTTCTTTTCTGATTGATTTTCTACAAGAGCCTTAAATTCTTTAAACTTGGAAAATACTTCAGATTTCTTTCGAAGGAAATAAATCCATATGTTCCTTGAGAAATCATCTATAAATGAAACATAATATATAGATTTTCCTAATGATGGAACAAGAACATGTCCAAACACATCACTATATATTAATTCTAGAATTCCCTTTGATCTTGTAGCACCAGATGCAAATCTTACTCGATTTTTGTTCCATATATGCAATGTTCATAGAAATCAAAATTTATATTGCAGTCAGTCATACCTTCAACCATACCTTTACCTTGTAATTCTCGAAGTCCGTTTTCTCCAATATGCCCCAATATTTGATTCCATAGCTTTGTCTTTCCTCCTGATGTAGTCAGGGTTTTGTCATATTTACCTCCTTCCTCCAGCATAACAAAATTGTTACATTCATCAATGATGGATTTTCCCAATATTTTGTATAGAGTTCCATACCGAAATCCCCTCATCAATACCATTGATCCTCAAACCATTTTTCAACCACCATCTCCACACACAGTATTTACACCTACAACATCCATCTTTCTAACAGATATCAAGTTTCTTGCTAGATTTGGAATGTGTAGCACTCCAGGAAGAGTTCTAATCCTTCCATCCTTCAGTTTTAGCTTGAATCTACCACATCCAATGATACTGGCTAGTGAATCATCTCCCAATTACACATATCCTCCATTGTAATTTTCATATTCATAGAACCACTCCCTATGAGGGGTCATATGACATGACACACCTGATTCAATCAGCCATATATCACGTTCTGAAGGATTACCCATGGAAGCTAGGTACACATCCCCACCTTATTCTGAGGTGTTCTTCACCTCTGTGGAAGGGTTATCCTCATATCCCTTTTCTTTCTCAACATTCTTATATCTCCAATCCTTTTTATAGTGCCCAGCTTTACCGCATTTCTAATACTTCCTTATTCCTTTTTCCTGGTGATTTAGATATCCCCCCAGATCCTTTATTTTTGTTTCTCTCCTGGGGGTGACCTCTCATAGAAAAGGAATCCATGCTATGATTATCCATGGTTTTCCACCTCATCTATTATGATAGCAGGGATGATACAATTTCATCAAATTTTAAGGTCACCTGGCTAGCACTACCTATTGCAACAATTAGGTTGTCCCAAGAATCCAACAAAGAACACAATAATGTAATACATTTATATTCTTCAGCCATTTTAATACCAACATAGGTTATCTAACTTACTAGAGTATTGTAGACATTTCAATTCTCTTTTACAGTGTCATTCTTGTCCATTCTGAGGTGAAACAACTTGTTTTGCAGAAACAACTTGTTCACAAGGGATTTTGATTGATATAAAATCCCTAGTTTTTCCCATAGCTTTACTGCACTATCTTCACCAGATACATTCAACAACACAGAGTCTGATAAGCACAATTTTATTTTAATCCTTTCCCTTCTTTCTAATTTATACCAATCATCTTGTGACATTGTAGTGGGTTTCGTACCCGGATCCACAACAATCCACTGTTCCCGATCTACCAGAAGATCCTCCATTTTGAGCTTCCATAGCTCAAAATTATGGCCATTAAATTTCTCGATATCAATTCTTGAAGTGCTCTCCATTCTCTTTCAATGCACAAATCAACACTACAAATCTCCCACTAAACCCAAGTTTATCACATACCTGAGATTTATCAACCGGTCGAACCCTTAGCAACAAAGGTGTCCCCCTAATGCCAAAATCGAGCTCTGATACCACATGTAAGTTTTAAACCTGTGCAGAGAAGCAAAGCATACATATTCTTTTAAGAAAAATAGAGATGACAACACATCATTCACACATAAACACAGAGATTTACCATGGAAACCCTTAACTCGGAAAAACAAGAAAACCTTGGAGCCACACCTCCTATATTCTCTTCATTCCAATATGAATCCTCACAATACAAAATATAGGTATTCCACAACATCCAAATACCCTAATACATTAACCCATTTTAGAAAAAGACTCCAATCCCTTAACTGGTATTAAGTTACATTTTTTTAGACAAATTCTAAAATTAGACACAAATAGCTATAAATAGCCACCGTATATGTCCAATTGCTGCACCCACATTGGAAACAACCTAACAGTCGTTTTCGTGAAGGTGATTTTGGGATTTCCAAGCTATAGGGATGACATATGAACATGCAAAGAATATAAAATATACCCAACACACTGAAGAGCATACGAAGACCATAGAGAAGAAGTTTATCCATGCCTCCTAGGCCAAAGAATGGAGTTGCTCGGATCTATAGAGGAGCGCAACGCCGCTTTCTTTGCAACACTTGTAAGGAATTCAATCTTGAGCCCCGAAAGTTCACATGTAAAGGTTGAATCTACAAGTACTGAAGAACCAAAGGGAATATCCCAATGCATTTTGGTACATTGCCTCCGCATGATGCTAGAGGAGTGGCCATCGAAACATTTGTGTCACATCAGGTAGACAGCCGAGAGATTTGGAAGCCATCAAGGTTTCTATGATCCTATAGCGGAATACATAGAACAGATGGAAATTGGTAATGTATGGTTAGATATTTATTGTAAATACCAATTTCTTTTTTATAACTTAATATTTACTAGGTCCTCTATTAGTATTCTTTGTACTATACAAGAGGAAAAGGGACTTATGGAACCATTTTCTTCGTTGGCTTCAATGGAAGTCAGTTATTACTTAGAACGAAGAATGAAATCGAGTAGTTAGATAGGTCGAGATGAATAAGCTCTGTATGATGAGAATTTCCTTTTAAAACAAATTTTCTAAATACCCGCAAAGTTGTTTTTGTTAGATTAGTCCCCTTGTTTGGATTAATTTTGGTCTCTGGAGCAATTTTTGAAGTTTGCAGTGAAGCTGACGAAACTGCCCCAATGGATTTAGCACTTGGTCTACATTGTTATTTGCTACCTCACAGGGAGGATATAATCCCTATATGGAGCCACTTGTTATCACTATTTTTCGCTCAGCAGGCGACGGCGAGAAGGAAGGGCAAAGCAATCAAAAGGGCTCAAAATGCGCATAAATTTCTAGTCTCCGAGTGGCCGAAAATCAAGTTAAAAGGAAGGTCATTTCTGCAATGAGGATCTAAAAGTGAGTTAGATCGACGAACAAATTTATTTTCACGAGAAACACATGCGCGACCAAAACTACCTGTTCATTTTTGTGAAATGACACTAAAACGATTGCAAGTTCCAAGGGTCATGATCGACGGAAGATAGATCAGCAGGTGAGATCGAAATCGCTGGATCAAAGTGATCATTGGTTTTCCTATATTCCAATCCATGAAATGGGTTAAATTAATGCAACATCCAATGACCAAGATCTATGGTGGGTATTTCCTTCGCCGATGGGTCTAGCACAAGACAAGTGGCCCCATAAAACTGACGAAATATTATGGCTCTATGCACATGGGCGATGTATATAGAAGGTGCTCAGAAAGGTCACGTTAATATTGTTTTGAATGTAGAAAGGATTCCCTCGTGTACAATATGTCCTCCCGACAGGTAATTGAGTTCCTCAACCCCCTCTTGTTACATGCCGACAAGTGAAAACCATCCCCACAGTAGCACCAGCTCTCCCAAAACCAAATATCCATCGTATGGTTGGCATGTGGAATCAAAAGGATATCATGAAGATATAAGATATGGAATAGTGAATTTGATCTCCACACAAAGCAAGGAAGATGTGACAGACAGTAACTATTCTGATATCATCATCAGCAGGAACAAAAAGGCAAGAAACATCCAGTCCATATGCCCTGAAGTGTATGGTCAACAAGGCAGGGTAGAACCAGAAGTCTTTTCTATAACAAATAATGAAATTCCATAGCATATAAGGTGGTGTGACTAGATATCCAACGGGAAAGGAAATCCTTGGCTCAGGTGTTTTCTCGTGCCGTCACCAAGCTACTCAACAATGAAGTGTGCCAGGATGCTGAAGGGTCGTCCCTATGTCCAGTTTTCTAATCCTATATAATCACCACCTTTTAGAACCATTAAGGTGAATAATATGAGCCAATTTAGAAGCAAACTTGAGGTATCATTCTACTAGAGGTTCCAAGAATTTTGAGAAATTTAGAATGGTGATCTGGTTCGAGAAACTTGTTAATCTGGGTGTGTTGTTGGTTGGCGAGCTTGATTCAACGATCATCTATCACAATGGATTTTTACACCAAGGGAGTGTCAACCATCAGGGAAAAGAAGTCGAACACTTTAGGATATCCAGCTATTTTTAGATAGCCATACCTCCAGCTGCACGGTTCCTGGGTTTTCATGTCTCATGGGTGTCCCTCCAGAACCCGTGGATGCAATCACTACCTCCAAAGCCTCGACAGATGATGATAGTCGCTAGCAGCCCTTGTTTGGAGAGAATTCTCATACTAGAGCATTAGGGGTCCAAATTATTCATCACCGGTTTCATGCACCCCATCCACCAACTTTTTTTGAGGTGATGAGGAGGTCGAAGACACACCCCACTGTATTTCCTGTAGGATAACCCTCCTCATGGGAGGTGAGGAGTACAAGAATGACAAGCCACTGCATAGGATTGTTACTACCAGAAGCAATGTGGCCCTTCTTCAAGTACCCTTGTATAACAATGTTACCAGGAGAGGAGGGGGGGGGTTGTGGAAAGGTTCCTTTGAGCACGAAATGAACACAAAGGGAAAAGACACATTGCTAACTCGATAGATAGACAAATGGTTTGGGCCTAGTCAGTGACGAGCCACCAGAAACATCCTGAGACATCATTTTCACGGCCCGCTAGCTCAGAACCAGAATCATCATGATGCCATCTAGACTAAGCACATGCATTTACTCCATGATGTTTGTTTAATATATGTAAACCATGGCAGAAGTACCACGTTCTAGTTGTTTGTATTTTGATAATGGTTGTAAACAGTTTCAGGCCCTGTTTTGAGGATTAGCCTCGGGGGTCTAAAACCTTATAAACATATCCCCATCGAGGGAGATAGGGGTTGGTTGGTTGATATATTCTTAATTTTGTAAGACTATCATTTATACAAGACCTTGAAGTGATATATAGAGCCGAATACTGATTGTGCTCATTTCAAGAATTCTTGTGTGTTTCCAAAATTACAGTCTGTGCTTTCTTTCTTATGTGCATGTTTTCTAGTTATCCTTCTTTACATTCTATCTTCTTCATGTTGTAGGCTTATGTATAATGACCAGGAAGTCATACTCATATGCTCCTACCATTTTCTGCAATGTCCACAAAACTATTTCCTCCAAAATTGGTGTGGAATTCATCCTAGCAGTGCTCCATGTTAGTGGACGGTCATCGTTATACTTTTAAGCAAACCCTAAATACAACGACAGTTATCAAAGCACTACCTCGCTCTTGTAATAATTCTCCCATGAAAACTGCTCTATCTCTTTGAGTTTTTTTTTTACTCCATAGCCCGATATATATTTATTTCACCACCAACCACCATATGTTCGATACCCAATTGTGACAATATAAATTTGTCCTTGTTTATGTACTTGTGAGAGATCCCTCTTTGGAATCGGAGGAGGCAGCTCCCTTTCCTAAAGTGGTTCTTATGTTACCTCGGGATCCTCTTTCCCACAACCTTGGGTGCGATTCTTGGTGCTAACACCTTCCAAACTTTTTTTCTAGATAGATGGGAAGATAAGAAAAATACTCTACAAGTTCTTTCTCAATATAACAGTTTGAAAAAGGGGAATTTTGAATCAATCCATGAATTTTCCAACATATTTATGAGGGTGTATAATTCCATAACAACAAACATTAAACACTTAGTAGGTGCTTCCCAATTTCATTATGCTGATGTGTGTGAAAGTGATTTTTCTTTATTGTTGAGAGAAAGAAAGTCTCAAAACCTTCCTTCTATGTTTAAAGATTCGTTAGAGGTAGAATCCAATTTGATGGCCTCTGGAAAGATGAAGCAAAGAGTAGAATTCGATAGAAGAAGAACTAGAGAAGAAAATCAACCTTCCACTTCTTTTGTTGCATCTTCTTCAAGTGATGTAAAGTTTGAAATGATGATGAAAACTATGGAAATGTTAATGGACATAATCTATTTTCCCATGAATATGACAGTAATGTGTCTGGGGTGGATTTAGAGCAATACCAGAGGGGTTACCATAATGCAATAAATGATTTTCAAAGGAACTTGAAGTTGAGAAGTAGAGTTGTAACTATAAATAAAAAGAAGAGCTAATGCAAATAATACTTTTAGAAGTCAAAATAATACAAAAAAATAAAAAGAGAAACAAAAAGAGAATGATGTACATAAATTTTCAAAAAATAAAGAAGAAAAGTCAAAAGAAGTCAAACAACCAGCACTTGTAGATGTGGATAAAATTGTTTCATATTTCAATTTGCAATCAAAACTGTCAAAGATCAAAATTTCCATCCCATTTAATGAATTGTTAAGGAACAACAAATACGGAGACAAAATCACTAAAATGGTAAAAAATCAAGGTGATTGTTAGGAAGATATTTTAGAAGTAATAGATGATGCTCCCACTACTGTCCTTGGACCTAAAATTGAAAACACAGATGAAGAGGAAGTCCCTCCTTTTTATCTAAGTTTGAATGTTCATGATATGATTCTACATAATGCTATGCTTGATTTTAGTGCTTCTCCTAACCTAATGCCAAGGGTAGTAGTGGAAAGTTTGAGATTTGAGATTACTAGGCCTTATAAATATCTATATTTCTTTGATTCTAGAAAGGTAATATGTCTGGGATTAACTAAAGATATGGTGGTAACCCTAGCACAACTTCCAGCTAAAAGTATTGTCATGGATGTTGTAGTAGCTGGAATTCCTCCCAAGTTTGGCATGTTGTTGTCAAGATCTTGGGCATCAAAATTGAAAGGAACATTACATATGGATATGGCATATGCCACCATTCCCTTGTTTGGAGGAAACAAGAGACTGTATAGAGAGAAAAGGCTATCCTATGTGGTTAGAATCCAAGATAAGCCCGGCAACCATCATATTTATGTTGTAGAAATTGATTTGGGATCCTCTATATTTTTCAATGACTCCACTCATGATGATATTGAAGTTCCTTTTATAAAATAAACAAAATGAGGTGGGATTGTGGATCATGTATTTTGATGGGTCCATAAGTAAAGAAGGGGTTGGTGCTCGTGTTTAGATTATTTCTCCAAACAGAGATTTTAAGGCTTACTCTTATAACCTAAATTTTGAATGTACGAATAATGTGCCTGAGTATAAAGCTCTGTTGTTGGTTTACATGCTTTGAAATATTTTGGGAGAAAAGAGAATAGAGGCATTTGGGGATTCAGAACTTGTGGTGAATCAGGTGAATGATAGTTACCAGACAAAACATCGCAGAATGAGGGACAACATGAATGAATCTTGGGACATGTTTGGCAATTATTTTACAGAACATAAAATCAGAGGGATCCCTAGAATAGAAAATCAGGTAGTTGATTCTTTAGCTATGACTGCTGGTAATTTTAAAAATCCCATTTATTCTCAAAAGAAGTATAAAGTCCAAGTTGTAGATAGACCTTCTGTACCTGACAATTCCAAGTATTAGCATGTTTTTGATGATTACATGCATATTAAAATATTTTTGGAGATGACAAATTAGTTTTCAAATACTCAAATATATAGAGAGAATGAGAACTTAGAAAACTTCCAGGATGATATATAGTCCAAAAAAGAAGATGTTGAAAAGAAAAAAATGAAAAATAAGATAGGGGGGAAAGATATAATCCAGTTGAAAAGTAATTATATTCCAAAAGGTTTGATTCCCCTAGAAAAATTATTTGATCATAATGATGTAGCAAAGGATCCTAAGGTTCAACCTGTTGAGAATGATGTTCAATATCATAACATAGGTACTGAAGAATCACCTAAAATTGTGAAACTGTCCAAAAAACTACCTGCAAAGGAAAAAGAATAATACATCAATTTAATGAAGAAGTATACATATGTATTTTCCTTGAGCTATGAACATTTGAAGGGGTATGATAATTCTATCATACAACACACTATTCCAATCAAACATGGGGAAAATCCATTTAGACAAAAGTTGAGAAGAATCAATCCAGTTTTGCTACCCCTAATTGAAAAGGAAGTGAAGAAACCATTCAATGCTAAAATTATTGTTGCTCTAATATTTTCTAAGTGGGTATCTAACTTAGTACATGTTAGAGAAAAGAATGGTGAGATCATACTTTATGTATATTTCAGGAATCTGAACAAAGTATCATTAAAATAAAACTATTATTTTCCCAAAATGGACCATGTTCTACAGAAAGTGGTAGGAGTAGAGAGAATTTATACCATGGATGGTTTCTCTAGATATAATCAAGTAAAAGTCCTTTTAGAGGACCAAGAAAAAATATCTTTCACTACAGCATGGGGTACTTTTATGTATGTCAATATTCCTTTTGGGTTGATGAATGCAAGAGCCACATTACAAAGAGCCATGGATATTGCTTTTGCTGAATAAAAATATAAGTTTGTAGTAGTTTATATGGATGATATAACCATTTATTCTAAGTCTGAAAGGGACCATCTTAAGAATTTGGAGAAGGTTTTTATGAAGTGTAGAAAGTATGGCATCTCACTCAATCCCAGGTAGTCAAATTTTGCATTGAAAGAGGGAAATTTGTTAGGACACATTATTTCCTAAGAAAGAATTAGAATTGATCCAACAAGAGTCAATGTTATTCTGAAGGTTGAAGATCCTAGGAGCAATAAATAAGTGCAGTCATTTATTGGACAAGTGAATTTTCTGAGGAGATTTATCCCAAGTATTGATGAAATTATGAGAAACATTACAAATATGTTGAAGAAATAAAATGACATAAAATGGACATTGGATTCTATAAAGTCCTTTAAATATATTAAAAAGGTCATCACTGAAGCCCCAGTTTTAGTGAGTCTAGATTTTACTAAAAATTTCATGGTATTCTCTTATGCATCTAAGCATACTATTGTTGGAGTCCTACTGTAGAAGAATAGTCAAAATGTTGAGCAACCTATTGCTTTCTTTAGCAAGGTGCTGAGGGATGGAGAGTTGAAGTATGATATTATGGAGAAATAGACCTATGCTTTGGTGAAATCCTTGAAATATTTTAAGTAAATATTCTTCATTCTCATATTGTTGCGTATCTCCCAAGTAATGTAGTAAAGAGTGTCCTCACTTAAACATATCCATAAGGTAAGAGGGCTAAGTGGATTTTTGTGTTGTTGGAGTATGATCTTGAAATCAAACCTACAAAGTCGGTCAAGGGATGGGGGCTTTCCAAGTTAATGATAGATTCTAATTATGGTTCTCTGTAAATCAACTTCTTTCCTAGTTATTCAAATCAATTCAAATGCAGGATTGCAAGTATTTCCATATTTTTCTCTTTCTCCATGGTATAGTGATATCAGATATGTATTGCAAAACTTGCAGGCTCCTACAGGATTGAGTAAAACAAAAGCCAGATCTGTTAAATTAAAGGCTGCAAAATTCTGTATTATGAATCAATATTTGTACTGGAAGGATCACGGTGGTGTTTTTTTAAATTTCTTATTGGAAAATGAGGCTCAACAAACAATGAAGGAATTTCATCAAGGGGATTGTGGAGGACATCATTCCTGGAAGGCCCGACAACTAACAAGATCTTGAGAGCTAGTTTTTACTAGCCTTCCATGTTTTCTGACATTTATAAAGAAATCACTACATGTCATTAATGTCATATTTTTAATGGAAAAATAAAGTTGGTTCCACTTCCTCTTAATCCAATTCTATTTGAGGCACCCTTTCAACAATGGGGGTTAGATTTATTGGGGAAATCAACCCAAATTATTTATGTCAACACATGTGGATTCTAACAACAACAGATTATTTCACTAAATGGATTGAAGCTATACCAATTAGGAGAGCCATTGATGTTTTCATCATGTAATTTTTAGAGAAAAATATCCTGTCAAGGTTTGGGAGTCCAAGGAGTATTGTAACATATAATGCAGTTTCCTTCGAATTAAAAAACATGGTAATTTTTTGTCATAAGTACCACATTAATTTGAATCATTCCACTCCCTATTATACACAGGGAAATGGACTCGCATAATATTCCAAAAAGAGCTTGGTAAGGATAATTAAGGGTTTGCTGGAATAAAATAAAATATCTTGGCATACAAAGATGAAATATGCTTTGTGGGAAGATAAGATCAGTACGAAAAGAGTGATTGGGATGGCTCCTTTAAGTTGGTTTATGGAGCTAAAGTAGTTTTTCCAGCATATTTGGGTTTTCCTATCATGAAACTATTGCAAAAATAGGAGGAGGATCCAAATCACATGCAGAGGAGGATTAATCAAATTATAAAGTTGAATGAAAGGAGGGATAAAGCTTATGACAAGGTACAAGTGCATAAAGAAAAGATGAAGAATACCTTTGATAGAAAAGTGAAGGAGGGAAAATTTTAGATTTATGACTTGGTATTGAAATGGGATGCACCTAGAGAGGACAAGCATGGAAAATTTAATCATATGTGGGTAGTTCCATACATCATTGCAGCATATAGGGGGGATAATTCATTTATTTTACAGCATCAGGATGGGGTTAAGCTGAAAGGAGGCCGTGCCAATGGGAGATTTATGAAACATTATCTGTCCTAGAGGAGGAATGTAATTTTTGTACCATAGATTGTATATATTTATTTGATTTGAAATCACTACAGATGGTGAGCTGAAATATTTGAAGCTTGGAGAGAAGGCCCTAAGATCTTGAGGGGTAGCCATTTTCTTTATTTTATATATACATAAAATGAAAAAATAATTTTGAATTTTGTTGGAAATAAAGATCAGGCACTGGTCCATGGGGTTATTTTCTACCTTGTAGGGAGGATACCATCCCCAGTTGGAGCCAGTTGTTAGCACCATTTCTGGTTAGTAGTTGGAGAGGGAGAGGCCTGTGAAAATGTAAGGTCAGAGTTAAAAGGTTGCATCATATGACCTGAAGGTATGTGGAAAAGGGGATAATTTCTAAGTTTAGAAATTATGTATGTGAAGAAAAGATTGAATTTGACCTTAGAAATGAGTTTTGTGTGAAAATATGCCCCATTGTTATGTTACGATAAAATGTGACATTGTTGATCTGTAGAGAATAATATCAATTGTTGGAGACATTTACCACCATACACACTTACTTTGGTCAATTTGGCCTAGTTAAACCACTATCCTAAGTTTTATTGACTTAATTTACATCAGAGGATCATTGTATGATATCAACATGAGCACACCCATACCTACCTTCAGTCAAGGAGGCCAACTAAGCCTTCTCCTTCATTCAGGGAGGCTAACTGGAGCACTCTGGGGGTGATCGGAGTGTCATAAATGCACTTAATTGCTAACTGATGGTTACAATTAGTTAAAAAGAGTGGTGAAGGCACCTCCTTTCATTAAATTTATTATTTAATTAATATTTAATGAACTAGAGTCAACAGGGGCGCCTCCAACCACCTTTGATGGCCAGTTAGACTTCAGTTAACCTCATCGGGGTTCATTGGGGTGATTGATGCACTACCATTTGTGGGTTGGCATGCAATGACATGTGTCTGAGCTAATTTCAGTTAGATTCAGTCATTTATTTCACTTCGAATTCAGTTAGGACTCAGTTGAGTCAATTAGGGTTTTGATCAGTGGTTAACTGTGGCTTACATTCAATTAAGCTAGACTCACTCATTCAATTCGAATGACCTCCTTGGGAATTAGAATTGTCTTGGAATTCATGCATCTTACATGATCATTGTATTGTATCATCATTCTTTCATTTGATTATACAGAGCTGCTACTCCCATTGCAACACCATTTTGCCAATTTTATGCATATTTGTCTGTATTCTTTGTGAGACTGTGTATTCAGTTCCTAGACCACTGTGACAAATTAATATCAACGAATGTGGATGAATCTGCTAGTGAAAGATGCAAGGAAGAGCTAAAATTGGTCATCAATGGAATGGGTTAAAGTGTGGCATAGGTCAACCATCCGATCATAAGAATAAATCAGATCTACGCTCGAAGGAGATTTCTCGAATGAAAATTGCACAGATGAAATAAATTTTTCAATCGACGAAAAAACTTAATCTTGATATAGATCAATGGTAGAGATATTGGCGAAAGAGCGATCTATGGCTGATATTAATTCCATTGGGTGAACATGTGTAGAAGAAAAAAGTTTCCAAATCAACGGAAAATGGTACAAGGCGCATGTTTCAATGGCCACAATGGAAGCATGATCTAGATCAAGGGCCCAAAATTATTTCATTGATAGAAGATGCGTGGATGAAAATTTTTGGTAAGCTAGCGGAATAACTTAAAGTTCTCTCATAATCAATGGTGTGTACTTAATCATATTAAAATCTACGTTCATGATCGATTCCACTGAATCAACATGAACGAGATAAATTGAATGGAGTCTCAGCAGAATCGGTTAAAGGGGATCAAGGATGAATGACTAAGATCTAGGGAGGTTCATATCTACAGTGTAAAATCACTCCGCTAGGAGAACATGCACACTTGTTGTGGAACTAAGGCTGAGAGGAATATTAAAAATGAAAACTAGATCGACGGTGGGGATTAATAGAAAATAAGATCAAGGGTTGAGTTTTAATTCGCTAAATCAAGGTGTAAGTTAGTCATGATATTAAATTGTGGGTTAAAACAATGAAGAGATATATGGTGGCAAGTAAATCAGATGTAAATATATGGTTGAGATCATCTCTGCTACAAGAATCTATAGGATAGATAAGGATGAGTAATATAGCGGTAGTGAGAGGTACATGGTTAAATGATGATCAAGATCAATGGCTCAAGATGAAAGGAAATATATATACAGACAAGAATAAATTTGGTTGAATAATATGCATGGAAAATAAGATAATAAAATAATATCAAAGCAAAGCACATGGATTTGGTTTATTTGTTTGTATTTGCATTGGAAAATGAGAGCTCACAACTGTGCGAAAGAATCCAACTTAGATAGAGCTTTTGTCCACTTGTCAAGTGACCAGGTAGGAATTTTCATCTTACCCAAGGCTATTTAAACATGGAAAATGTAGAAGCCATGGAGGCTCAAGTATTGGAAGATGAGAAAATAGAAGAGGTCTTTGAAGACAAAGACTATGAAATATGTCGCACTATATTGTCTGTTAGTTCAATAGATTTATTAAAAAATAAGTTAAAGGTCCTCAAATACAAAGGAGCCAATGTCCATGGAGTCTTTCATTCTCATTTTTCATTTTTTTACTACTGAATAAATCCTAAACTTCCCAGAATTTGTCGACTAGTGCACTTGCAATTATACCTCTTTTGAGAGGGTGATTATGGACGTATCTAAGTCTAAAATTCTATGTCCTGTCAATTCATTAATCGTCTAAGATACATTTTCTATTCCAGCTACCTTTACCCAATTGTCTCAATATTCCAATGAAGAAAGATTAATCCAAACATTTAGAAAATCCATTGTAGAAAAAAAGAATTATTTATTCAATAGCTGCTTCAAACCATATGTCTCAAGATTTAATATTTTCCTAATAGTTCAAATCTATTTACTGATGAAACCTAGTCTGTCATCTCCATGATGAGTCAGTTCTAGGTTTAGATATTGATAGGTATGCTACTGAGTCTTTGATGATTCTGATGTTCAGAGTGAGTACTGGTCCGATTGAGTATGTTGAGTCAGGCCAGTCATGCTGTATTAAATTTGATGAGTTCCTAGCTGAGACTATCCACTCTCGGTTAGTGAACTTCCACAATACTAGGTTTTTTAGATTTCAATCTTATTTGGTGAAAATGTTTCTATTCTTTAATGAGGACAACCTACAATTCCCAGAGTTGGTTCTCACTGATGAAATGAGCAAGAATTTTTCAAATATGTGAATTTTCTAATGTTGGAGGTATACAAAACATTTTTCAAACAGAAACTGCCCAGGGTACTACCACTTATTAAAGAAATATTACAATTTTCCCTTGAGAAAAGGATCAGAGACTGGTTTTTCATGGAAGAAGGGACTGTAATAAGAATATATGGATTTTTTCAGCCACCATATTTCTTATCATCCTTCTTAACACCCATAATATTTGCTTTAGAGCTTATTAGACAGAAGTTTGTGGTTGAGAAATAACACTTCATTAATTTCAAGAAGTCCTCTGAGATTAAATTTCCATGGGTAATTGGCCCATTCATCATAAAGAGTAGGGATTCTTTTCCAGTGGTGGAGAAATTATTGAAGGAAATAAGATTTCAGAATGATGCAGTTGTTAATTATGATCCCCACCATATTATATCCATCAGAAGATAGGTGAACAAAAATAAACCTTTAGAACATCATTAAATTGCAGGTATGGCCGATTTTTCCAATTTGATGGATTATCCTCATGACACACAGAGGGATGATGATATGAATCAAGGTTACACTTCTTTAATGAGGGAAGCTAGTTCCACATAACCAAACCCTTCAAGTATTGCTCCAATAGCTAAGAAAATTACACCCATAGCAAGTTGTTATAAAAGGACTATTAAGAGATACTTCTCTGATGCTATGGATACAGAGGAAGAGGACACTGCTAAGGCACCAAAAAAGAAGAAAATGAAGAAATGGGGCAGATAATACAAGTAGAATATTTCAAACGCAAGAAAAGGCACATGAAATTTAAAGGACATGCCTTTGAAGTTAAGGACTATGCTTTCTCTTAAACACCTAAAGACTCCACTTCTCAGTTCAAAACTAGAGCTGAGATATTTGACAAGTATAAATATGACAAAGAGGTGGCTAAAAATGAATCTTTGAATTTGTATGAATATGTTAGAAAAATATCCAGCAAATAAGTATCCTTGGCGACTATCAGAGATCACACTCAGAATACCCTGAACTTGGGAATAACAACTAAAAACAAAGTTACTGAAATGAAAATGAATCTAGAAAAAATTCCAACTCCTGATATGATTCATTTTCATAAATGTGTTAGTGAGGTAATCTATAGTGGCCTACTCAAGACCACTTTGAAGGTGTCTAGACTACAATCTCCCAAGAGTAAAGTGGAGAACCAACTGAGGCAGGAGAGGGTTGAAAACAAAACACATCAACATCAAATAAAGAAACTTCAAGGTGATATACTAATTGTTGATAATGAAGCTGACAAGGGAGCAACTACTTAAAAGATGTTAAATGAAAAAGAAAGCACTATTCAAATCCTCAAAAAGAAATTAAAAATTCCAGCTACCCAACTCATACAATCTACAGAGCTTACTAAGTTGGAGAAAGAAACAGAAACTCTTAATGCTTAATTAAATGATTGTAAATCCAAGCTCTTGAAATTTGATGAAGATAAGAAACAATGGGAAAGAGATATGAGTCTTTTTGTTGAAAATGAAAAAGATTTTAAGGAAAAGAAAGAAGAACTAGAGAAGGAAATGGATGAAAAAGGTAAGGAGACTGAATTTCAAAGTATTTCACCTCATACACAAGTTAATACAGATTATGTGGTACAAGCTATGTCTTAGGTTATCCTGAGAGAATTGGAAATAATTGGATTGAAGAGAAAAAATAAGAATTTGGAGAATTTGTCCTTGAAAAGAGAAGAAGAGAGGAAAACATGGGAAAGCAAATGTAAATATTTGTCAGATAAAAATTACAAGTTTATGAAATAGGTGACATGACAGTTACTTGTATAGGGAGCTAAGCACATTATTTGGTATGTAGTTATAACTGAAGCAGAAAAATTGAGGCCTTACCTAGAATATATTTTGGATAAATAAATTGTGATGCAAGCTTCCGAGGTGATTGTAACATCAGTGAAAGAAATGTTGATTAAAAATACCATAGATATTTCTAACAACACTCTTCATTTCTTGAATGTTTTGACAGAAGATGAATTGAAAGTGGAAAACATCAAAGATATAATTTCGATTATCACTTGGGAAAGGAAGGTCATGAGTAAACATGAACATCTGGACACCGTGGAAGAAAAAATTGGCATTATGAACCATGAAATTAAATTGTTTATTGAATCATTTTCTCCATTATGCAAAAAAGGTTTACCTTTATTTTGGGAAAAAAGGGAGGAATGTTTTCCCAAAAAGAATATCATGATCGTGTGATCGAATGCAGGTTAGATCATAGAAAGTTTGAAGATATGCATCAATCATTAAAAGGAAAGGTGATAGTGGATAAGTTAGCAGATGATTTTGAACTAATATTTTCCTTTATAGTCATGTGTGCACGATTGCCAGATTTTTCATATAGAGATCACGTGGAATTAAGAGTGTTGACAAAAGAAATGTCCAACTTGTACCTGCCATCTGGTGATCAATGGAAATTGGTTGAAAATATGGAAGATCCAAATACAAGATGCATGAATGAAGACCTTCTGAAGACCAAAATTTTGAAGATTAGTTAATTAGGAGTTTATAGTTTATTTTCAAAGGAAGCTATCAATTATTAGTTATAGATGAAAAATCTAAAAGGAAGTTATTTCCTATCTTTAGAAGTTAGTTATTCAGCTCATGGAGCAATTTTTTATAAGAACAAGTTTTTGTAATGAAGCAAGGGTTGGAACCCATGACATTTTGCATGTAATTGATATTTCCAAAGATTAATAAAATTGCAGAGTCGAAGCTGACCTTTTTCAAATATTTTTGTGTTGTATTTGTTACATTTTGTACATTCCTTTTCTCATGTGCATGTGTTTATTGTTATTTACTTCCATAATGTTTTCCCTTCATGTTTGAAAATGATTTTTTAATAGCACAAAATTCATAATCATATTCTTTGTCTATTGTTTTCAAACATTCACCAATTTGTTCATCTAAAGTTAATGTTGGATTCATCCCATTTAGATGCCCACATTAATGGACTGTTTTATTTCTTCTATAATCACCAGAACAAATCATTTTGACTGTAACAAGATTGCTACCCTTCCTTTATAAATGTTTCTCATGCAGCAACACTGTTAATGATATTGTTCCACATTATCACTCCATGCCCAATGTACATCTGTTTCAACCACTTACAATCTTAATTTTACCTTCCGTTTACAAACATATTCCCTTGTGAGGAAAATGTTTAGAGATCCCTCTCTAACGAGAAAGAAGCCAGCTTTCTTTCCTAAATATTGGTTTTGTGGTTACCTTGGGTTTTACCCTTTCAAAACTGGGGGTAAAATATGAGTGCTAACACCTTTATTATATTCCCTATACCTATGACTTCCTAATATCTCATTCACATTTGTCATGTTGTTGATTAATTTCGCTTTAGTTTCTGCGTCAAAACACATCTAGACCTTTCTTGGATTTACACAATCTGATATTTGATGTTTCAAATGTATTTGAATTTACAAGGATTGGTTTTATTAAATTGAGCACATAGATCTATGGAGCAACACCCAACTCACAAGATAGATCATACAATTTTACTCAGAAATTGAAGAATGAAACAGTGAAAAAATGGCTTGCAACTATGAATGCTTTCATTAATCGAAATAAATTAGATAATTAATTACAATGAAGTACAATGGATAAATAGCCTCATGCAATTTGAATCCATGTGAGGAAATTCGAATTGGTTTGACTCTACTTGACTGTATGGTTAACTGACCTTGTCTAAATCATTATCGGAGTTCAAAAACCCAACTCAAGTGTCTAATTCAGTTTTAATTATCAGTTAACTAGTCTAAATGACCAAGGTAGGTGATTAAATGCACCTCACCTACTTGCATCCATGCAAATCTAGTGCTAACTAAGTAGAACTGAATGTAACAGACTGGAATCGAAAGTAACTGACTCCTAGCTAAGCTTGATTAATTGTTGGCACTTGGGCAGACCCGGGTTAACGCTGTATACTTCGCACCAACAAACGACCCACTGTGTTGGCCCTTTCGGCAACAACCTGCGCCCAGGTTGTAGTCTCACCCGAAATAGCAATGGGGTGCCGCAGAATCAGGTTTCTGCATGCAAAGAGGGGGATTACTGTACCGTTGCCTTTCTAAACAATTATTAGTCAACTTCCTATTTACTTATCATTCATTCACATATAAATTCAGAGCATAAAAGACAAACCAAACGTGCTTAACCCACTATAGGGAATTCACTGCGAAGCTTGATATTAGCAGAGATCTTATGTTATCAGATGTAATCAGTTAGATGCATGAAAATAACAGAAACAGAAACAACACAACAAAACCACAACACCACATATAACGTGGTTCACCCCCAGTGTAGGGGCTACGTCCACAAACTGCGTTTTATTCCTCTTTCCTCAAAACCACAGTTTATCTGCGCACACAGCTACAGATTCCTTCCGTTCTTAATAGCCGCGCACACAGCAGCAGGCTTCTGCGCACACAGCTGCAGATCCTTCTTCCCTCCTTACAAAAAAAACCCTCTGCGCACACAGCTGCAGAGGTCGTCCATGCACACAGCTGGGACTTGTCCTTTTCTTACAAAAACCAATCTTACTTGCCTTATCTTTTCTTACATCAAAAAGCCTAACCTCTCCATTTTACATAAGCGATTATTTATACTGCGCGGCTTTACAAAACCCTGGTCTTAAACCATGGGCACCCACAAAACCCTAAACCCTGGATTTAAACCATGGGCTTATTACAAACAGAGAGGGTTTTTACTTACGCCGACACCCCTAAGACTATTTTGACTCATAGCTCCGCTTACAAATTTCCTAACTAACCGCAGAG
>LPNX010214608.1:209874-548759 GCA_001517045.1 Pseudotsuga menziesii | reverse complement strand
AGGAATTTAAAAACTTACCACGGGGCCCTTTAAAGAACTGCCGTTCAGCTTCACTGAAGGAAGTGCTTGTATCAATGGCAAACTCTGTCACAAAGGACTCCAACGTTTGCGTCGTCCAGAAGTCGACAGCGTGAGATACCTCGTTATTCACGTTTTTCACCAGGTTGACCCTTGCGGGGGTCCACACAGGGACCCGTTGAGTTTGAAAATTCGTCCTTCTTTCTGTTAACCTAGACAACCACTGGTGCAATTCTATATGGAAACGACCAAAGAAAATTTCATAAGTATCACAAAAAACATACCGTTGTAAAAATTCACGTGCGCTTCGACACAGGTTTGCATTTTCTTTCTGCGCGAATTGCAAACAGATCTCAACAAACCAATCACTGATGTCCTGCACTGAGGGCCTCCAGAACATAGCCCCCTGTGGTACAAGGTAAACCCCTCGGGAGCAGGTACTGAGTTCAGCCGGCAACGGAACCAATTTGTTGGCACTTGGGCAGACCCGGGTTAACGCTGTATACTTTGCACCAACAAACGACCCACTGTGTTGGCCCTTTCGGCAACAACCTGCGTGCAGGTTGTAGTCTCACCCGAAACAGCAATGGGGTGCCGTAGAATCAGGTTTCTGCATGCAAAGAGGGGGATTACTGTACCGTTGCCTTTCTAAACAATTATTAGTCAACTTCCTGTTTACTTATCATTCATTCACATATAAATTCAGAGCATAAAAGACAAACCAAACGTGCTTAACCCACTACAGGGAATTCACTGCGAATCTTGATATTAGCAGAGATCTTATGTTATCAGATGTAATCAGTTAGATGCATGAAAATAACAGAAACAGAAACAACACAACAAAACCACAACACCACATATAACGTGGTTCACCCCCAGTGTAGGGGCTACGTCCACAAACTGCGTTTTATTCCTCTTTCCTCAAAACCACAGTTTATCTGCGCACACAGCTACAGATTCCTTTCGTTCTTAATAGCCGCGCACACAGCAGCAGGATTCTGCGCACACAGCTGCAGATCCTTCTTCCCTCCTTACAAAAAAAACCCTCTGCACACACAGCTGCAGAGGTCATCCACGCACACAGCTGGGACTTGTCCTTTTCTTACAAAAACCAATCTTACTTGCCTTATCTTTTCTTACATCAAAAAGCCTAACCTCTCCATTTTACATAAGCGCTTATTTATACTGCGCGGCTTTACAAAACCCTGGTCTTAAACCATGGGCACCCACAAAACCCTAAACCCTGGATTTAAACCATGGGCTTATTACAAACAGAGAGGGTTTTTACTTACCCCGACACCCCTAAGACTATTTTGACTCATAGCTCCGCTTACAAATTTCCTAACTAACCGCGGAGTTACCCTATATGGAGTATGCGCCCCAACATTAATCACCAACTGAACTCAACTAATGGAGGTTGGTGTCCACACTCCTAGTGGCTCCTAATTTGTAGGGATTGATCTAGGAGGCTCCTAAGGTGATGCATGCAAGTCAAATCAGTGGTAGTTGGCCTCAATTAGTGTTTCCCACACTTTATTAATTGGTACATGTGCCCCGATTAGGCCAAGTGGACCCAATGGTGCTAATGACTAAATATAGACTTAAAGGACTCTTGATTTAGACATAATTGACCAACTTGGACACGGGGGGATTATAATCCTAACAGTTTTTCTCTTCTTGCACCAACCACTTCACTTTTAAAGTGCGAGATCTGTGTTTCCTTTTGCACAAGATTTCCTATTACTATCTCACTTTTCCTTTTTGTTTCTTTCGATGACTCTTCTAGCACAACATTATTTTCTTCAACTCTTTTTACTTCATTTAGTGTGCAATCTAGTTGTCTTTCAATCTCTTTTTCCTTCATACTCATCTATTTTGTGAATACTTCTTGAGTGACCTTGGCCTCCTTCGCTTGTTCTTCTACTTTTGACAACTATTCCTTTAAGTATTTGTTATTCATTCTTTATTTCTTTAATTCTTCCAAAGCACTAATAAGTTTACCTTCCCAATCAACTTATGCACTTTCCTCATCTTCAGATTTAAATATTTCTCTACAATGCTTGATCCAAATTTTTCTTCATATTTTGAAGGTGATATATAAGTCCCATTGATGATTTCTTAATGTTTATAATTGACTTTTGTGTGTCTCTTCACCTAATGATCCTTCCTTGATAAAAGAGTAGTATTTTTCTGCATCTTTTGAGTCTTCATCCTGAATAAATGCCATGAGAATTACTTCTCTTAGACTATTATGAATTCCATACTATTTGGATGAAATTTTGTCTTCCTTGGAATATCGGCTCTTCCTATTTCTAGGAAACTTAATTTTCCCTCAACCCTAATTTGCTAGTATACATTCCTTTGTTCTTGATGATCGATTTCTTCATCACTGTCACTATATCTCCTTTAAAAGAACACTTGAAGGAAAAAATGGCCTACTCTACCACATTCAAAGGAGTTAAAAGGTAACTTAATTTTATATTTTCCATGATCCCTTTTTATCTTTCTCACAAATTTCACTTCCTCTTCGTTTGATACACCATATGGGTTCTTATATTCGTGCTTGTTGCATTTTTCTTTCTTTGTGGATTTAAATGCAACTTTTTTCCTAAAGGGATTCTCCTTTTCAATCATCATTTCATATGCAGTAAGAATCTCATGCAAGTCATCCTTTGTTAGCTTATCTACATTAGCTCTATATTATGGTACTGGTGCTTTTGAATTAAATCTAGGTGGCAAGATTCTTAGTATGTTTTGCATAACTGATTCTTCATCGATGTTTTCTCCAAGTCCTCTAATAGAATTTACAATCTCATCAACCTGAATAAATTAAGTTGCAATATTTTCTTCTTCTTTCATTTTTATAGTTTCAAACTACGCTAAAAAGGTTTGCAACTTAGCCTTTTTTTTAATGTTTCATCTTTCTCATAGATTTTCTTTAGCTTATCTCAAATTTCCTTAGTTTAAGTGCACTGCATGACTTTGGTAAATTCAGAATCTATTAGACCTCAAAGTATTGCATTTCTTTCCCTTGCATTAATTCATATAGTCTTGTATCAGTTGTGTCAACTTGAGCAGTTTTAGGAGCATTGTAGCCATTTTCAACCAACTATCAAACATTGATTCCAAGTGATTTCAGATATAGTTCCATCCTTATCCTCCAGAAACTATAGTTTGAACCATCAAATCTTAGTGCTCTGTTGGTGGACAATTCTTCCTTCTTGTCCATTTCTATGATATCTTCAAGTGGTTAAAATGTTACTAAAGACACTTGCTCTAATACCAATTGTTGGAATTCTTATTTATACAGAGAGGGGGGTAAATCATTATAAAGCATAAATTACATAATGTTTTTGCTTAACAAATTATACTTCGAATATATATATATATATATACCCAAATAGTAAAGGACACAATTGCACAAAGAATCTGTAATACACACACACACACATGTATATATATATATATATATATATATATATATATATATATATATATATTACATGGATATGAGACACCAATCTCAAATTGTGAGCACCAAGCCACTTTATACACCAATCCCACATGCAAGCAACCACTTGATAATTACAAGAACCAATTTGTAAGGACTTCAATCTTCTGCAAAACCACCAACTTGCTGACTTTAGGCACTATCCTAAATGGATATTAGTCCTTTTGTGCAAGAACCCACTAGCAGTTTTTAGGCACCAATCTGAATGTATATTGGAGTATCCTCTTCTTGTTTTTCAGCACCAACTCCCTTTTCTATATTCTCCAGCACCAACTGAATGGAAGCACCAATTCCCTTTCCTTGCCCCTTCATGTTTCCTTAAAATGGATAAATTATAACATAACTGAAACTATTGTGATCTATGATTTGTGTCTTCTCTTATTTGTGTATGTGTCTTATGAGATCTGTGTTCTACATCCTCTAATATTTGTGTCTTAACAATCTGTGATATGTGACTCTGTATTTATAAATATCAACACTTTATCATTTCGATTTTGTAATGTCCCCATTTCAAATAATTGCATAGCATGACAATTCCATCAATCCTACTAGTTCCCTAGGTTCGATGGATACATTTGGAATTTTAATAAGGGAGCTAATAAATGATGTTCATACATTAGAATGGGATAAATATTTAATAATGTATATTATTAAATAAATACAAGAGAAAATTGAAGTGGCAATGGAGCATGGAGACATATGGAGACTATGAGGCCCACACAAGCTAGAAATTTGGTGCCACATGGAATCCTCCTCTTGCAATTTTGAATCCATGGGAAGTATAAAGGTTCTTGGATGATTTATAAGGATAATAAACTTGTCCATATGCATCATAGGTCAAATTTGGGATGAAATGTAACTTACATGGGAAAGGAAGAGTCATTTTGGAGCTAGTGAGACACTTGGACTAGATTCCCTAGCTCTACGACAACAATGATGAAGATTCTATGGCACCTATGACACAAATCAGATATGAATTATGATGTGTGACATATTTGACATGTCAGTTCAAAATAGAGCATCCAAGATAGCTCTCATGTGAGTTGAGGAAGGTCAATGGGCTCCAACACAAATTTGGGAAGGTGGAAGGCTAGGAAAGGGAGGACACATGGAAAATCATGAGCACACACCCAAATTCGAATTGTCTTGAGTTTGTGGATGGATTGGGAACATTATAATTCTAATTATTTTTATAAAATATATGAATAAACCAATATAATATCTTTTTATCATTTGATAAATTTTCATTTGTGAATTGTGAGAGCTAGTGGATGACTAGTTTTCTTACCTTGGCCAATTTCGAGGGTGAAAGATTCCCATCCAAGTTGGTGTTTGGAGAGGCCACTCAGGTATTTAATGAAGCCATAATGGAGTATTATTTTCAGGTGTAAGATACATTAAATCATGTGGATTCTTCTATTGCAACACTCTCTCTCAACAATTTCCAGTTTTCACACCATATTCATGCCAATGGATGGATTGTGCTTTGGGTGATCTATTGATATATTTGGGGAAGATTATAATGTAATTTATTTTATGTTATGGTGTAAATCCTCTGTATTTCAATTTCATATGACTCTCAGAACTAAATGCCAAAATATCTCATGTAAAAATTTTAAACAATGAAGAAATAATGTCATTTCCCCACTGTCTTGTTGTGCGCCATTGTAATGCTAATGATTTCAAATTGGGTGAGATTTTCATTGTCAATTACTGATTTTAATAAAATAAATATTCTATGTTATTCATTCTCATAACGTATCAGGTCTAAATATCAAATGGTTGTAAGGAAAAGTGATTGTCAATGAGCAAACAATGACCATTTCCCCACTACATTGATGTATGATATGATAACGCTGATTATTTCGAATGGAGGAATCCTCCCTTGTCCAATTTGGTCATATGTCTAAATCGGGAGTCATGTCTAAATCAGGAGTCCATCTAGTTTATTTATAGTCATTAACACCATTGGGTCCACTTGGCCTAATTAGGGCACATGTTTCAGTTATTAAAGTGTGGGGAACACTAATTGAGGCTCACTGCCACTGATTGCACTTGATTGCATCAGTTTAGGAGCCTCCTAGACCAATCCCTACAATTTAGGAGCCACTAGGAGTGTCAAAACCAACCAAGGTCAGTTCAGTTCAGTTGATGACTGGTTAAGCTAAGTTAGGAGTCAGTTACATTCGATTCTAGTCCTCTACATTCAGTTAGCGCTAGGTTTACTTGACTGAACTCAGGAGGGGTGCATTTCTCACCTACCACAGTCAGTTAGCCTTAATCAACACTGAATGTAACACTTGTGTTGTGTTTTAGAACTCCGATGAACTCCGGTTATGGTTTAGACAAGGTCACTTAACTATTGAGTCCTCCGATATTGATTGAGACAAGGTCTCAGTTACCTACAGTCAAGTAGAGTCTAATCAATTTGAATTGCTTGTAGCTATTAAAGCCATTGTACTTCATTGTAATTATCTATCTAATTACTCTTTGATTAATGAAAAGCATTCACAGCTGCAAGCCATTTTTGCACTGTTTCATTCTTCAATAACTGAGTAAATTGTGTGATCTATCATGTGAGTTGTGTGTTTGTCCACCGATCTATGTGCTCAATTTAATATGGTATTAGAGCCTCGGTGGACAAGGAACTTCTCCTCCTCAGATCTCCTACTGGGTCATTTTTTGAGCAAAATTGCTCCTTCCAGCACTACACCAGAAGTGGAGAATTTACCACTTAATACCCCAAGCAAAGGAATTGTTGATCAAGCTTACTTAATTAACTAAGCTAGGTGTGAATAAAATTCCAAAAGTGCAGGCTGTCCGACCTTACAGTTCCCTTTTTTTTTTTGCAGGTACAACTTCGAATGGATTCATCAATTCCTCTTCTCACCCTGTCCTCAAACTATTCAGAATGGAAGGAGAAGATGATTTCATCTCTGACGAGACAAGGTCTTTGTCGGGTGTCTATTGGACTTGATAGAGAGTGTTTTAGTAAGATTGATTCACTGAATGAAAGTGATGGAGCTTTTGGAACAATAGAAATGGGTATTTCTCGTAGCTTGCACTACCTCATTAGATCTATTGAAAACCCGAAGGAATATATTGAAGACCCGAAGGAACTCTAGAAAAGATTGGACAGAACCTTTGGAGTGATTGATGAGGATCATAATAGCATTTTGGAGAGAATATCCAGCACCATAAGCACTCTTGATACAAAAATATCAGACTCCACTCTCTTTGATGAAGTTGTTCAAGATGAAGAAGAAGCATAAACTTCTACACAGTCAATTCGAATTGAAGACAGTCTCCATGCAGTGACTCCTTCTCCTGATGCTCCGAAAGTTCATGAGATATGTTATATATCATATTTTCATATTTCTGAAACAGAAGAAGACATTCAAATCTCTGATATTGAAGAAAAACACTGCTACACTTCCATGCAAACATTCACCAGTGATTTTCCTTTGAATTCTATGCAAAATTTACCAGTAATTGCTTCCGAAAGTGAAGAGAAATTCGATTTTTATCCCTCTAATGTTGCTGATGGTGTGAAAATATGTGATAGCTTGGATATTTTGGAAGAAATATCAGATTACTAGAGTGATCCATTCACTCCCCATGATCTAGTTTTTCCAGCAAATTCCTGCAAGATTGCATGCACCAAAATTCAGAATTTTGAAGAAGAAGAAAGTTGTGCATCCACCGTCTCGGTTAACCATTTATTTGAATCTGATATTAACCTTATTGGATCTGATATGATATTATTTAGATCTGATCTGATATTTCTTGTTTTAATATATCAAATTCATAATCTTTTAGTACTGCTTGTCGCTGTTCTCATCAACGGTGTGAAGAAACAAGTATTGCAAGTCTCCTACAAAACTGCTGCTGGGGATTTGATTCCATTTCACAGTTTTGGATCTGTTTTGAACCTGTTTAGATCCGATTTAATTTCTGATCTGATATTATTTGGTTCATATTTTAAAATTCAAAAGCTTTCATTCATGCTTGTAGCTATTCTCACCAATTCCAGTGTGAAAAATCAAGTTCCGCACTTTCTCTTCAAAATTGCTGATGGGGATTTGGTGTTAGTTTCCTCATATGAGGTTGCTGATATTTTATTATGTGATTCATTAGATATTTCAGAAGCTGTATAAGACTATGTAGCTCAATAATTCACTCTCAACAGTCCCAGTGCTTCTCTACCATTGATCACATGCTCATCTCCTCACAGAACTAGTAAAGAGGAAGATTTTCTGCATCCACCTGGACACTTGCTCCTAACACTTTGGGATGTTCTTACCACTCATGTTTTTTTGTTCATGGATGAAGAATATCAGTTTCTTGAGTGTTCCTCACATGTTTTGAATCCTCAAGAACCTTTTCTCACTTATCAGTTGACTTCAATTGCTCTACATGGGTCCAGTCTTCATCCGGTAGCTGTCTATATTTCTGATTTAGTTGAGCATATCATTCTTCTTCCAAAGAGGAAGATTCCTCCAGACATAATTATGGAGAGGTTCACATGCCAGGCCCCAGGATACCTGTGCACAGAAGAACCATATTGATCCTGATTCTACCTGCTTAATTAGAGGGGGCGATTTTTTCCCATGTGGATTTTTCCCCAGCACCTTGTTTTTGAGCAATTACTTTGCTTTACTTGATGTAATGGGTGACCTATGGTCTTAGTTACCAGGACCCACAAATTTTCCAAGTTAGGATTCAGGGGGGGTGTTAGGATTATTAATCCTCCCTTGTCATATTTGGTCATATGTCTAAATCGGGAGTCATGTCTAAATCGGGAGTCCATCCAGTCTATTTATAGTCATTAACACCATTGGGTCCACTTGGCCTAATTGGGGCACATGTTTTAGTTAATAAAGTGTGGGTAAAAATAATTGAGGTTCACTGCCACTGATTGCACTTGATTGCATCAGTTTAGGAGCCTCCTAGACCAATCCCTACAATTTAGGAGCCACTAGGAGTGCCGAAACCAACGAAGGTCAGTTCAGTTTAGTTGATGACTGGTTAAGCTAAGTTAGGAGTCAGTTACATTCAGTTCTAGTCCTCTACATTCAGTTAGTGTTATGTTTACTTGACTGAACTCAAGAGGGGCGTATTTCTCACCTACCACAGTCAATTAGCCTTAGTCAACACTAAATGTAACACTTGAGTTGTGTTTTAGAACTCTGATGAACTCCGATTATGGTTTAGACAAGGTCAGTTAACTATTGAGTCCTCTGATAGTGATTTAGACAAGGTCTTAGTTACCTACAGTCAAGTAGAGTCTAATCAATTCGAATTTCCTCATGTGGATTCGAATTGCTTGTAGCTATTAAATCCATTGTACTTCATTGTAATTATCTATCTAATTACTCTTTGATTAATGAAAAGCATTCACAGCTGCAAGCCATTTTTGCACTGTTTCATTCTTCAATAACTGAGTAAATTGTGTGATCTATCATGTGAGTTGTGTGTTTGTCCATAGATCTATGTGCTCATGTGTGTACACCAACACCTCCCCTTAATTCCAACTTAGGTTAGTATGATGCACAAAAAAATGGTTCACAGTAATTGCATCCATGTTAGGTACCCAAGCATAGTAAAAAGTTCTCTTAAAATAAGGAAATGGATCTAAAGGAAGCCCAAATTTCTATATGTACACCATTACCCCCTCTTAATTCTAACTTATGTGAGTATTCTGCAAAAAATATTGGGTCCTGGAATTTGTATCCATGTTAGGTACCTAAGTACAACAAAAATATCATGTAGAAAATGAGAAATAAGGGAAAACCTCTTGGGAAAAAAACCCCTCAAAACCAAGATGATGCAAAGGATACTTTTGCACTCATCTCCATCCATGATAATTCTCAAGTTCATCTACTTCAATCTTTTATTAATATTTCCTCTTGATCCATGCAAGTTTCCTACTAAGTTGTAGGGGATACGGTTTCTATAGTTGGTTCTTCAGCATAGATTGATACTCATTCTTCATGGTTTTATCCCAATGTCAATTTCCTACAACTTCTACACAAGACTGTGGACATAATATACTGAACATGTAGTTATTGATGGTAATCAATGGCTCTTTAGTGGTGAGTGATTAGTGAGCACTTTCAGAATGTGAGTGGGTCCACTGTGTATCTATTGGATTTCCAACTAGATCACTTGTTGCATGTATATTTTGTTGTGACCAATGTGACATGGCTATTGGATCTGCAACAACCTATTCATCTTGGTAATTATAAATTTATTCATGCAAAATGAAATGTTACCTAAAGGAATTGAAGAGACATTGTTGAGATCTTAATAAATGAGAATTGGATCCATATCAAGTTAGCCCTTATCTAAATGGTTGATTTCAACCATTGCATTATCTCTCATTGAGATGGGAGAGCATGATTCAGATTTTGAAAAGAAGCCTTGGATATTTATAGAGCTCAAATTGTTGAGTTAATTCTCCATAGTAATGTCCTTTTATCTTGTCATGATTTCCATATAGTCCTTTCATATTGGTCCAAACTTCATTATCAAATCCTTCAGTATCGATGTGAAATTGGAGGTTGGGAAAAATCGAGAAATATAGTAATCCAATAGTTTAATCCATCCAATTAAACCATCTATTATTTTCCTCATCAAGATTTGGCTCGGTCTCTATTCCTAGTATGATGTTGTAGGCATTTGTTTAAAAATAAAATCATAATATTAGTATATTCAAAATAGTTATACGGAGTAAGGATTGTTTGGGGAGAAATTAGATCCATCATGACTTATGTGTTATGCTCTATGCTTTCTACCTGCAAACTTGTATACAAGATTCTTTAGAATCCCCAAGGCTCTGATACCATGTAATATTTTTTAGAGATGGATCTAGAAGTTTAATGGAGATGCAATAGAATTAGAAAATGTTTTAAGAAGAGACAAACGAATATTAGTAACATAATATTCATTAACTATAAAATAATAGAGTTACAATGCTTATCAATATTGGAGTCACATTGCAATATGCATTGGAATGTAAGTGATAATGCTCTTCCTAGAGAAAAATGTGTCTTATATAGGCCTAGGTTAGTGCACACTTGAATGAATGCACCAATGCATGCATGATATAAAGAAAGTGTTCCCTTTCATGGTCATGTGCCTATCATGATATGGTTAACTAATCGTTGACTATCCAAGCGGTGTCAACTAGCTAATAGTACTCAAGTGAGACTAATTAACTTGGCTTTGACAAGTCAAGAGATGTCAACTAGCTCATAACTACTAAGTGAGGGAAGTTAATTGACCGAGATTAGTTAATTAATCCATCTCATGCAATATAATTGCACTTATTTGGTCAACTAAGGGATAACATGTATGGAAGGTGCATTAATGCCTAGTAGAAAAGAGGAGGAGGGTGTATTTTTTCCTAAAATGGTGGAAGAGGGCACATGAAGTCCTAAAAACAAGGAAAAGAACCTTAGCTTCCCAAAGGATTTCGTTTACACCAATAGATTCAAGATATAATGATGGACAAATTATGGATAGATGATGGATTGGTGATTTGATTATGTTGGAAAAGATCACTCACATGGATTTTTCGATTGGTCAATATTTTCAATAGTTTAATGATATTTTTATGCACTTCCAGGAAGTTAGTTTGGATATATGGTTTTCCACTCCTTTTGATGGATTATTCAACAGGTTGGATGGAAATTTGGCATCACAATTTGGAGTAGTAGTAGTAATTCACTTGGTTTACTTCTCAGATAATTTTTTGTCGAATTATGATTCATTCACGTGTTTTTATGCATAAATTTTTATAGATATAGGATTTGGATGTTGATCGGAACTTTTTTTTTTCGGTTGGATTATTAAGAGTTTTTGTGTATAAATATTTAAAAGAAGTTTTTTTCATTTGATAGTCTCCAGAATTCACAGGTATGATCATTTTAATTTGCAAACGATAGATGAATCTCCTGCAATTTTTATTAGCACATTGGATTGTCAATAATTTTTAGGATTGGTGTAACACACTGGTTGTTAAGCCCCATACTTATGAGTATTTGTTTGTTAATATGACTATGGAATTTGGAATTATTTTTGTTGTTGTTTTTGTTGATGATGATGATGATTGTTATGCTTACTAAATTAAATAAACTAGATTATCAAAGACAATTAAAAGAGTATAGGAGGCCATAAGCTCCATAGTGTGAGGGGGGTGGGGACATTCCTAAGACTTTGGAACTTTTTTTATTCATCCTATTTCATATTTGAACCTTAGTGACTTTTAGAGCCGTTGGTCACCCAAACATTGTACAATTGACCCTATTTTTTTATTATTTTGAGCTATGGAGTTACTACGTAACTGTATTCATGCCTTAGTGGTCCCCCTTTCCTAATGCACCCTCATTAAATGAAAGATTCTCTTTTGTGAGCCCAACTTTCACTAAGGTTCCCTCTCCCTAGATTCTAGGAGATGTAAGCTATATTTTAGCTTCCATGAGTTAGAATAAGTGCGTCCCACTCCTCCATTCATGGGCATGCTCCCTATTTTTTGTGATTATGGGTTATTTATGATACTATTGGACCCACTATCTCACCTCACATGACTAGTGCGCCCTCCTTGAGATATTCTTGGCCTCCACTCTGTAGTTTTTGGTAACTCCTCATCATGTTGCTAATTCGTGAAAGGGAATCTAATGCAGCCAGTCTAGAGGTATCAGGGAGAGACTAAATATGGTATGTGTGTTGGATTCCAAAGCTAAAAATAAAAATTCACCAAAACTAAAATAAAATTCCTACTAGAGGTTGGACAATTCCTGCTCTAAATAAATTCCCACTCTATAAAATGTCCACTAGAGGAAATTCCCACTCTGAGGAAATGTTGCTATGAGAAATTTCCGCTCTGAGAAAATAATTCTCTAAGGAAAATTGCTGCTCTAAGGATAGGAGTTAAATATGCTCGCTAGGTTATATGTATGCCCTCCTACAGAGAACTTATGCCCAATATCCTCTACTACAATCTATATCCTTCAATCTCTATCCAAAATTGATATCATATGATTTCAGCATAATAACCAAGTTCCAACTCTTATGAATGTGTAATGGGGAACATGGTATTTATTTAGGAATGAACTAAGTGAAAAGAAGATATCATGGCTAATTGATCACAACCAAGATCAATTACAATAGATTTTACTTATGTGAATAGAATTATAGAATTGTAAATCAACATATAGAGGATATTATTACAACATATCGGGTGTCATTTAGAACAAATGTTTTCTTGAAAACTCACAAAGCACAAATACCATTTTTTTTCCTTATTCCTTCAACAACAACTTTGACTACAATCATTTCATTTATCATGACTATTCAGTATTATCAGATCCACACAAAAAGGATCTCTTCTCCTAAAATAGAAACATAATTCAAATGTAAATATATCCTAAACTAACTTACAGAAATTCGAGAGAGAATTTGGCATGATTTCCATTATTACATTCATACTTAGCACTATTATTTAGGAACTAATTCTTATTCTAGACAAATTTGAATAATATAGACTAACTATACTTATAGAAACTAAATAACATAAAAATGAAATTGTTCATGGACTCGTGTCCATGAAGTCTTCAACAATACGACCTCTTTTTGTAATAATGTGGTAGTAATCCACGTTGAATCTTGAACTGGTTCACCTTTCGATTTCACCAAATACTCAAAATATTCTTTTCACATAGTCTTTATCTTTACCCTTTTGTAAAAATCTTCTTTGGTTATAGAGGCTTTGTTGTTGGCATTTGATGCTACCATGAAACCTATTTTTTCTCTTTACCATTTTCAATATATTGAACTAATCCTTTAGTTTCAATTGTATGGAATTTATACAAGTCTTCTACATTAAATATTGGACAGATTCCTATCCCTACTGACAACTCGATTTCATAAGCATTATTTGAAAATTTTCGGAGGATTTTACAAGGTCCAATTTTTTTTAATTTCAGTTTGTTATATTCTCCTTTTGGAAACCTTTATTTTCTCAAATGTGCTAAGACCAATTATCCAACCTCAAAACTATGATTCCTTCTTTTTAAATATGATCTTCTTTTCTATTTTAGGTTGATTTCTTGTAACTTATATTTAACCTGTTCATGAATTTCATGCATGGTTGAAGAAAATTATTCCCCATATGCACTTCTTTGTTCAACTTTTCCTAAATTTCTAAGTTCACGGATTCCTCTTGGATGCATTACATACACAATTTGGAATGGACTCTGGCCTATGCTTCTATTTGGATAATTGTGATATGCAAATTATTCCTAAACAAGTACATGATCCCATTACTTAGGATGTTCTCGCACCAAAGTCCTCAAAATGTTACCCAGACTCCTATTTGCCACCTCAATTTGTCCATCATTATTAGGATGACATGTTGAGCTAAAGTTTAGTCTGTTCGAAGTTTCTTCCATAAGGTTTTCCAAAAATGTCCCAAGAATTTAGTATCTCTGTCTGATACAACACTTTTAGGTACCCCGTGTAGTCTTACAACTTATTTAAAGGATAGATTAGCTATGTTAGTAGCATCACTGGTATTAAAACAAGGAATAAAATGAACCATTTTGGAAAATCTATGAACCACCAAAAAAAATGAATCTTTACCTCTTTTTGTCTTTGGAGAACCAAGTACAAATTCCATAAGTATTGCATCCCAAGGCCTACTGAGAACTAGAAGTGTAGTATATAACCCTGTGTTTTGAATCTTTCCTTTCATAAGTTGGAAAATTCTACAATTGTTCGCATACTTCTAAACATCAGTCCTCATATTTGGCAAAAAGAAAAAATGGTTTAATTGTTCATATGTTTTATTAGGTCCAAAATGTCCACTTAGTCCTCCACTATGCTTTTATTTGACTAAGTTCTCTCTCACTGAACATCTAGGTATACATAGTTGACTATTTCTGAATAACAAGCCATCATACAACATATATTATAACCATGGACTTTTGACTCTTACTGTTGGATTCTTACAAGCTTCAAAATATTCTTTGAAATCTGCATCATTTTTATACAAATCTTTCATGAATTCGAATCTTATCACTTATATCTAACTCTCTTTCCTTTTCAAAGTCCTTCTCAAAGCATCTGCAATCTTGTTGGCTTATCCATTAATATGATTTGAGCCAAAAGTAAATTTATGTAAATACTCAACCCATTTAACATGTTTTTGGTTTAATTTTAGTCATTGCATTATTTACTGTAAGGCGTGGTTGTCTAAATACGGAACAAACTCCCTAGACAACAAATAATGGCTCCACTTTTTAAGTGTCTGAACTCAACATAAAATTCTTTTCCATAGGTTGAATACTTATTCCTTGATTCATTTATTTTTCACTAAAATAAGTTATGGGTCTCTCATCTTGACTCAAGACTGCTCCTATAGCTTCTCAACTAGCATCACATTTTATTTGAAAAGGTTTTTGAAAGTATGGAAAGATTAAGATGGGATACTCTATGATATTTTTTTAGCAGTTAAGATTTCTTTTAAGCTTCAACAGTCTATTTAAATGGTTTCTTATCCTTTTTAATTGTCTTAATGATTGGAACACTTAACTTGCTAAAGTTTCTAATAAATTTCCTGTAAAAACTTGACAACCCATGAAAAATTATTACCTCAAAGATGTTAAGGGGATAAGGCCACTCTTGGATTTCTTTTACCTTTTCAAGATCCATTTTCAATCCATATTTAGATATTAGAAAACCCAAGTAAACCAATTCATATTTAAAAAATGAAAATTTCTTTAATTTGATTAACAACTTTCCCTACTTCAATTTCTCCATGACATACTTTAAATGTCTCAGGTTCTATTGCTTAGATGGACTGTATATCATGATATCATGTAAATATACTATCACAAAATTTCCAAAGAAGTCTTTAACATTTCATTCATTGACCTCATAAAAGTACTAGGTGCATTTGACAGTCCAAACGGCATTATTTGTCATTTATACAATCCAACATTGATATTGAATGTTGTCTTCCATTCATCTTCCTCTCTAATTCTAATTTGATGATATCCACTCTTAAAATCGAATTTGGAAAAGAATTTAGCACCACTAATACAATCCATTAGATCATCAATACGAGGTAAAGGAAATATATACTTGATTGTGATCTTGTTTATAGCTCTCGAATCAGTATACATCCTCCAACCACCGTCTTTCTTTGGACTCAGCACTGTTGGCACAACATAACGACTAAGACTTACTATAATCAATCCTTTGTCTAGTATGTCTTGGACTTGTTTCTGTAGTTCTTCATTTTCATGATGGGTCATCCTATATGCAGCCTTATTAGGTAGAATTGCTCCATGTATCATATCAATATGATGATTGATACTTCTTTTGGGTGGAAACTCATTTGGAAATTCATCCACAACAATTTCATGATATTCATTTAAAATATCTTCAATTTCAATGGGTAAATCAAAAATTTATGTAGCTATAATCACTACCTTAGGCTTACAAAGGAAAGAAAAATTTACCTCATTATCCTCCAGTTGTTGTAGAAATTTCTTACTACTCAGAAACAAGGATTTTGGATCACTACTTCCATTTGTTCCTTCTTCTTGTAATGGCATGAACGTGTGATTTATTCCATCCTTTTGAAACTTTCATATGTTCTTATTTACTTCATGTGTAGCATTCCTATCATATTTTCAAGGTATTCCTTATAATATGTGACATACATCCATTGGCACGACATCATAAAATATTTTCCTTACCCCAAATATCTCAATATGTTGGGAGGGTTCCTAAAATTTATTGGCTACTATAGAAAATTAGTGAAAAATTATCGAAAAAATGCAAGTCCCTTAATGTCATTACTCAAGAAGAATGCCTTTGTCTTGAGCAACGAAGTTGAGTAGGCCTGCACTACCTTAAAAGTTTCCATGTGCACTACTCTGTCATTAGTATGCCTAATTTCACCCAAAATTTTGTTTTAGAATGTGATTCCTTTAGCCGCATATGTGGCATAGTATTGATGAAAGAAAGATGTCCTTTGACCTTCACTAGTAAGCAATTATGTGATAGAAATTTTGGAAATTTTACATATAAAAAAGAGTTGATGTCCATCCTTCATGAAGTTGAGGAATGACACCCTTATTTAATAGGGAGGTTCTTCTAGATCAAGAGTGACCATCATAGTTTAAAATATTTCCTTGAACAAAGCTTGTTATTTCTAGAGAAACATAAGTGGGTTACTAAAATGTTGGGTTATCATTAAGAGATTATATATAATAAGCATATATAAAGTGTGATGGTTGATGCATTATCTAGGAATTCTAAATATAATAGCTTTACAATTTGCCTCATCCTCACTAATTCTAGCTTGGATCTAGGAATCACATCAAGAAAGATTGGACAATGACACAATAGTGAAATTCATCTAATAGCTTAAAGAATATATAATCCCTCGTACAGGGTATACATGGAAACGAGATACACTGTGTTATAAATATTACATTTTTATGGCACCAAATTGATCCTTAAAATAATGAATCTTAGATGAATTACTTTCATACTAGTAGCAGGTCACTCGAGATTTCACAAAACCTATGAAAGGAATACGTGATATTTCTTTTGGGAAGGGATGCAACTCATCATCTAGAAATTTGTTACAGTCGGTTATACTTTCCAATGAAACAAGGAATAAATGATGAACATGCTAGGGGCCTTGCAACCACTTCCAATTCTTACACATCTCTACACTGATATTTTCATGGATTTTATCATGGGCTTTATGGGATATGGTGATAAATAAATCATCATGGTAGTTGCAGATTGTATTTCCAAGTATGCCCACTTTTGTGAATTATCACACCCTTGTACATTGTCTATAGTTGCTCAAGTATTTATGGATCAAATGTTTTAATTACATGGCATTCCCACTTCCATTGTATCTATTTGGAACCCCTTCACAAGCATCTTTAGCATGAGTTATTTAAACTTTAGTGTACTGAGATGAAATTCAACACATCTTATCACCCACAAATAGATAGCCAATCTGAAGCAGTAAATAAGTGCTTCGAAAAATTACGTGTGATGCCTTGCTTAAGAATATTCACAGCCATTAATGCAATGGAATCCTCTTGTAAAATGGTGGTATAATATCACTTATCGTGGTGCTACAAAAATAATACCTTATGAAGTAATATACAACAAAAAATCCTTACCTGTGGTTTCATATTTACCAGGAACTTCTAGGTTGTAAGCAATGGATAGCACAAATCACAGTAGGGAATCTATTCTCCACACACTTCAAGATAATTTGGTTATGGATCAAAATATAATGAAGCAACAAGTGGGTCAACATCACTCTGAGTGCTCATTTGTAGAAGAAGATCAGGAATTTGTTCAACTTCAACTTTATAAATAGATATCCCTCAAAAGTCACCCCAACCAAAAACAATCTCTAAATTTCTATGGGATTTACCATATCATCCAACATTGGAGAAGTGGCCTACAAGATTTCTCTGCAATAACACTCCAAAATTAACCCAATATTTCATGTATCATGCCTAAAAAAGGTGTTGATATCCAATTATAAAGTAAAAACCAAGTTAATAGAACTTGTTGAGGAAGTTTCCATTTGTCTCAAGCTGGAAGTAGTATTAGACACTAGGGAATGCTAGTTGTGCAGGCATACAATCAAAGAAGTGTTGATTTAGTGGAAAGATATGCAACTTGAATATTCCACTTGGGAATTTGAAGGGATTCTATAGTGATTTCCTCATCTTCAACCTTGAGGACAATGTTTCTTTTGAAAGGGGAGGGAATCTTAAAGACCCGCCCTAACTCCCAACTTTGATAATTAGTCATTTTATGTATGAATTCATAACCTTTGATCAAGGTCAAGTACTTAGTAGTAGAATATCAATCTAAAAGGGTATCTATATTAATTAAGGCCCACTAATTTGTTGGTTCTCATTAATCTTTGACTAATTCAAGTAATTAGGGATTTGGGATATGGAAATCCCATTTAAAGAGCTAAGAGGCTATCAATTGTTTTGTCAAGAATTTTTGTATCTGAGCTATTCTCTATTGAAACTTCTCCCAACCTTCAAAGGTGCATGAAAAAGTGCTTCATAAAGTGATTGTTATAATACAAAATCTATTTTTGCAGCATTTATCTTGTCCATTTCCCTTAATCATTTATTCCATAATATAATCATGTGTTTCATGCATTGTTTATATCTTTATATATACTTGTTGCTCTAATTTGCAAGGCTAAGACCACCACTACAAGTGGTATTAGAGAAATTTAGTGGACCAACACACCTTCAAGTTTTCCATTGATTATTTTATTTTATTTTTAAGCTAGAGGCATGTTCTAGTGTCTTTAAACAACACATAGAACTATCATTCAATAAGTAAACATATAATTAGGGAAGCACACATGTAGAGAATAAATTTATACTTAGTCACATTTGTTAGACATCATTGTAACATCTATTGGTACCCCTTTGAGTAAGACCATATCATACAACACCTATACACAAAATCTCACTTCCACATAATTTATGGCATATCGAAAGTCCCCCAAGACACACATAACAAATTATATATATTTTGATCGACCATCTTGTTCTTATAGTGGTTCCAAGCACAATGCTTAGGAAGATTAATATCTAGTACCTAGGTGGTTGAGTAGCATAGCTAAGGGCCTAGTTGATCCTCTCTAGTTAGAAACCTAAGATATTGTGTCAAGTAATACTATTGGAAACCTACAAGTATATTATAAATCTATAGCACCTAACTATCCATTGTCCTCGGAAACCCAAAAACCCTTCCCTCTCTCATCATCCAGTGATATTCCTACATATTTTTATCTAGAAATAACTTGGACAATGTTTCAATGCAATATCTATATTCTTTGAGACTAGCTAGTGAAATTCCTATATCTTTGCATCCAAAAGGAATTTCAAAATGTTATAAATGGAGTAATATTCTACAGGTAGTAATATTCTCCTCGGAGTAAAATAAATAAAAAAATATAGCATCGGTTGACACCCTTGTTTGAGACCTATATCAAAAGAATCCTTGCATCGTGTTGACGTATTGGTAGACATATATTACCAACTTTTTCATGTGGACCCACCCATCCCTCATTTGGATACACTTTTTAAAAGGATCCTCCTTAGCCTTTGGTCATTTTAAAATAAGTTGGTGCTAATAATTCTCTAACCAAGTATCCACCCAAAGACACCAAGGATATTGCAATAGTGATAATGGCCCTACAATAGACAATTTACTAAATACACCTTAAGTAAGATAAAATCCACCTTGACCAAGATAATAAGAGACAAGTGTTAAATATCCTCACTAAACATGTGGGTATATATACCAAACCAAAATACAATTCCAAAGATGTTACTTTCAATGAAGAACATGGCTCTTACACTCTCTTCCCAGAAACACAATTTCATTCATTTCAAGATAACAATTTATGGGACTGCTTCGTAAAGGTGTACATGTGTAAATTTGATGGTTAAAATCCCTCATATTCAGTCACCCAAATGGAACGCTACTTTTTTCTCCATTGTATTAAGGATGATATATAGAATCTCAAAATGGGAGTCTTATATCTCAAATCAAAACATTGGAAATGGTACTAGAAATATTATCGTTGTTATGTTCCTTGGACCTAATTTTCTAAGATCCTTCATAAATTTTTTGAAAGGGGCACAAACTACCTAGGAAGGTTGACCAAATCATGCCAAAATGGCATATTTTTGGACTATATTACAACATTTAATAAATTTGCCATTTGCACAAAGGGCCTATATAATTCCTTTTATCAAGATTGCTTTATCAATTGACTCAAGGAGGGAATATGAGCACATGTCATTAGGTAGTTCCCAACAACATAATTTGAAGCTTGTGATAAATATTGAGAAGTAGAAATGGTGATCAATGTCCAAACCAAAAGGCCTTCATCTCATCCTTGCATTGTGTCCCCTATGGCTCCTCCTTTCAACAATTTCAATACACTGCCATTAAGAATCCAAAATTTATCCTGAGATGCCATGGTTGAATGCTAAAGTCTTCAACTCTTGTATAACTGCTATGAAAAATATTTCAAAGGACATAAATACAAGGAACGTAAAGTATTCCAAATAGATGTATAACCACAAGAGCACCTAGGAAACATAACCAAGGAAGTTACTCATGAAATAAAAGTGAAGGATATTGCTCCTCCCTTGGATGTTGACCCAAATGTGAAAGTTCCTAGGGAGGAACCCAAAATATTTCTCCATGTCTTACCATGTTTCTCCACACTCTAGACATATAAATTGGTAGGCTACATCAAGCACCATAAATTCATTGTATTAATTGATCCCAACACCCATAATTTCATTCATCAAAGAGTGGTTAACAAAACCATTACTATATTAGGACGATATCAAATATTCATATTATGATAGAAAAAAGGTGATACAAGGAAATGTGATAGTTTTTGTGAAATTTGAAACTCCAAATGGGTAGCTAACATCTTAAGAAACACATATTGACTATCATCATGGGTGATTTTGATGTAGTTCTTTGGGAAAATGGGTAAGTAATTTGGACCAATAAACATGGATTTCAAGGAACTATATATAACCTTTACTAAGGAAGGAAATGTACATCATATCGAAGGACTCACTTTAAGTCCTATGGGAATTATCTCCCCCCACTGAATGGAGACATTATTAAAGAAAGGGCGCCACTCTCATATAAATATACAATTCAGTTCCATCCAAGACATGGAAAAACCCATATAGGACATTCACTTTGATTTGTAGTTAGTTCTCTCCAAACATCAAAATATTTTTTGAACACCCAAGTGTTACCGCTAGCCCAAGGGGAGCATGACCATATTATTCTAATAATTGTAGGTATATAACCTCCCAATGTACATCCTTATCAACACCCTTTTGCAAAAAATAATGAAATAAAAAATATCATTCATGAGTTGTTGGAGGCTAGCATCATTTGTCCCATTACCATCCCTTATTCCTCACTAGTTTTTGTTAGAAATTTGTCTCTAATCATTAAGCCATAAACCACCTTGTTGTTATCTTACGTTGTATTCGCGATTAGTTATGTGGATAGTTAAAGGTAGTTATTGAATATTGTATTATGAATGTACTTTATTTTGGAATACAATAGTCTTTTGGTTCTTTCATTTTTCCATTGTATCCTTGTTTCTTGGTTATTCTTTATCTTCTTTCTTATTGTTATATCTGTCAATTGATATTAGAGAATTGTTTGACAATTGCATGCATGTATATTGAAGAATGATTTATCATAATGTAATGTCCAAAATTTTGACTTGGAATATATTTAACCATAATGATTTAAATGATGTAAATGTTATACTATGGATTCCTAGAGTAGAGCTCAAGGCCAAGGCCCGACAAGTGAATGTCTAGGCATGTATGATGTAAATATTTTTATTGTACCGTATGGTTATATTTCCATGCTAACTCGAAAATATATGTAAATTACATGTGCATAAATAATTAAATGCTCCAAGAATGGATGTGTAAAGAGAACCAAAGGGGCTATGATTCAATGGAGTGGAAGAGGAAAGGAGTTCTATTGGAAACTAACCCTATGTTGCCAAGTGTCAACCTTATAATTCACCCAGTTTCGATCATGTTCCTTAATGATTCAATCACCTTATCTTGGGTATTAACCCAATCATTGAATGCATGTGTGTGGTTGGTGGGAAAATTCAGTTCATCCAGTTATGGAAGCATGGGGTTGGAGACACCTTGGTGATAGTTCTATCAGCAGCCATGTATGTTGTATTTTCATCATTTTTCTCATACCTCTTGGAGTCTATCCTCATGATATCAATGTTCATCCATGTGCAAAGGTTCATGTATTTTTAAAGGATGTGTTGCATGCAATTCTCTCATGCGTTGATTCTAGCATGCAGATCGACATTACACAGATCTCTATATCATTGCCCATGACTATTAGAAAAATAATATTGTAGAGAGATAACAATAAACATGATGAAAATATTAAAACATAAACACATTACAAAAGAGACACCAATATAATGTGTTTCACCCAAGATGGGTTGTGTCCACTTAGAAATTGTTAGTCTTTTATTATTATATCATCCAGCAAAAATGAAGGGATACAACCTGCAGCAAACCTGCTTCACTTCCTCTTCACTCTCTCACGGTCTCTCTCACACAATCACAGAGACTGTTTTACAATGCTACAATACAATGCACAACCATATTACAATGTGTTCCTTTTTATAAAGGGAATACCATGGGTAAAATACAATGGTATACCGAAAACCATGGGCCCGTAAATCACCCATTATTGACCAAGTCATGAATATGAAATTACAACATTTTACAAGGAAAATTTTCCTAAATTGTCCCTACGGTGCATGTGTAGCAGCAACATACTATGCTTCTATTGTTGAAAGTGCAACAACCTTTTGCAGTTTCGAAATCCAACTCATTGTTGTTATGCCTAAAATAAAAAAATACCCTATGGTGCTCCTCCTGATGTCTTTATCACCAACCATATATGTGTCAACATTTCCATGTAGAAAAATGTTTGAACATCCAAAACATAATGCATGAGAATTGGTACCTCTCAAATACTCGAGAATCCACTATACTGCCCTCCAATTCTCTTTACCTGGATTTTTCATATACTTTCTCACAACTCCCATTGCATGTGTGATATATGTTCTTGTTCACACCATGGAAAACATCAAGATTCCAATTGTTGATGAATATGGAACCTTGTACATGTATTATATCTCCTCCTATGTCTTGGGACACATATCCTTACTTAGTTTGAAATGGTTGGCGAAAGGTGTAATAATTGGTTTTTCATTATTCGTTATAAACCTATCCAACATAGTTTCTATGTACTCACCTTGAGAGAATGTCAATTTGGTATTTTTCATGTCTCTCATTATTCTCATACCAAGGATTTTCTTTGCAGCACCCAAGTCCTTCATCGCAAATGATTTAGTTAGTTTCCTTTTCAACACATTCATATCATGCATTTTAGATCGTGCAACAAGCATGTCATCCACATACAATAACAATATAATATATCTTCCATTACCTACCCTATTGAAATAAACACAGTGGTCAGAATTACATCTACTATAACCATTTTCTGTCATAAACTTATCAAATTTTAAATACCAATTCCTTGGAGCTTTCTTCAGGACATACAATATATTCTTCAACCTGCAAGCCAAATTCTACTTCCCTTTGACCTCATACCCATGTGGTTGCTTCATATAAATATCTACATACAAATCCCCATGGAGAAATGTTGTTTTTACATCTAACTATTTAAGATGCAAATGTTCTACCACCACTGGGCTTAAAATAGTCCTAATTGAAGTGATTTTAACAACATGAGAAAATACTTCATCAAAATATATGCCTTTCTTTTGTGCAAACCAATTTACCACAAGACTATCCTTATTCCTCTTGTTGCCTCCTTCTTGTTCCTTCAACTTGTAAGCCCATTTATTCTGTAATGATATTTTACCTACAGGAAACTCAACGAAATCTCATGTTTGATTTCTTACCGATGAGTCCATATCCTCATCCATGACTTTCTCCAAATTCTTTTCAGTTTCCACTGGCATTGCTTCTTCATACATTTTGGTTCACCAAAATCAGTCATCAATAAAAATAAATTGAAGGAGAGAATCGTTCAGGGGGTCTACTTAGCCTAGTAGATCTTCTTACACTTGTAAAATTTTGAGGTACCTCCTAATGTTCTTGATTTTCTGGAACCTCTAGAACTTCATTTTTCTTTGATTTCATCAAGCATTGTGTACTATGTGTTTTCCTTTTCCTATTTCTTTCCCTGCAACTAATCTTTTTACATAACCTTTTCATTGAATACCACATCTCTACTCCTAATGATTTTGTGAATTTCATAATCCCATAAGAGATAACCAAAATCATCAACCCTATATCCAATAAAGGTGCATTTCTTGGATTTATCCTCAAGCTTTGTTCTATTTTCTTTATAAATATGGACAAATGCTTCACAACCAAAAGTTCTGAGAAATGAGTAGTTTACCTTTTTACCTATCATTTCCTCCTCTAGAATTACACCATCCAAATCACTTGAAGGACCTATGTTTATTAAGTAAACAATAGTATCTACAGCATCAACCCAAAAGTGTAAGGGAAACCTTGCATACAATTGCATACATATTGCACGCTCCATGATCTTCCTATTCATCCTTTCTAACACACTATTTCCTTGTGGTGTTCATGGGAATGTCTTCTCTCTACAAATCCCATGGTATAAACAGTAACTATCAAACTCCTTTTTATAGTATTCACCTCCATTATCAGATCTGAGACACTTCAATCATTTCCCTGTCTCATCCTAAGCCAAATATTTCCACTTCTTAATAGTAACAAAAACAACATATTTATGTTTAATGCAATAAAACCAAGTTTTTCTAGTTGCATCATCAATAAAAGTAACATAATAATGAGAGCCACCAATATATTGCACTTGATATGGTGCCCATACATATGTATGCACAATCTCTTACTTATCACTCTTCTTATGTTTCCCAACAGTGAGAAATATGTCTCTCTTCGATTTCCATAAACACAGTTCTCATGGAATTCCAAAATTACATGCTTCATATCTGGAAGCAATTTCCTTGAGTGAAGAATCTGCATCCCCTTCTAACTCTTGTGTCCAAGACTATGATTCCACAATGTTGCACCTAATTATATGGAAGTTGTTGTTGGATTGTCCCACAATACTGAGAGGGGGGGTGAATCAGTATTGTCTTTTTTTTAACTAAAACACACAAATAATCAAACAAGTTAAGACACAAATTTTATCGTGGAAAACTCAAAGAGAAAACTAACAATTCAAACTCATTAATAATATGAATCTACAAAATTTGCTTCACCTCCTACTACGGAAAGGATGCAACAACACCCTGGGTTTCTGCCTTCTACAACAAACAATGATGCTTCAACACCCTAGGTTTCTTCCTTCTACAACAGACAAGGATGCTCCAATAACCTTGGTTTCTGTGTGCTACAACAGACAAGGATGCTACGACATCCTTTGTAGACTTATAGTTTTCCCTAGCGCCACCCTGCGACCTTGGACTGTTTTTTATTAGTCTTCTTTTCACTTCTTGGCCCTGTCATTCGTAATCACAGAGACAAGTTCTTTCCTTCAATAAATATGTCAATAAATACCTTCATGTCTTCCTGTAAATGCATCTCTTTACTATTTCACCATTCCATTGATCGTACCTCTTCAAAAAAAACTAAGCTTAATATCCTGTTAATTGATTTGCTACTTAATCTTCCTTTCATGATCTTCCACTCTCTTCATTACTGCAATCATTCTAAGTCGTTGATCTAATATTGGTCTTCTTCCTAATCGTAGATCTAAGATATGATGTGGTATGTCGATTTCTGAATTGTGACATTTCTCATCATGCCTTTCCGCACTTAGCTTTTCGCCTCAACCATTCTACATCGTTGATCTCATGTGGGATCTTCCGTGACCGTTGATCTGAGATAAGATTTAGATAGAGGAATGCGGATTTACAACTTTTCCAAAATGTCATTTCGAGGTTTCCTCCTTCTGCACTTAATCTTTCTGCACCAATAGTTCTGCATTGTTGATCTTCAGTGGGATTCTTTGTGACCATTGATATCCAGATCGTGGGTTGTGGAATGTAGGTTATTAAACACTTAAATGATGCTTTCGCAATCCTCTGCCTTTTTCTTTCCGCATTAACTTTTCCACACCATCGATATTTTGTGGAATTCTTTCTAACCGTCGATCTTCTGGATCATGTGATGTAGAATGTGTAATTGTTACATTTCCCACATTCTTTTTGTAATTCTCTGCCTTTCTCTTTTCTCCTTCTGCTTTTCATCTTCTAGACTTTAGTTTGCGAAAACCCATGTTATCCTAGATCTTGATCTTCCGCTTTCTATTTTCTATTTTTCTTATGAACCGTTGATTTCTTTTGCGGGTTCATTCCTAACCGTTGATCTACGATATAATGCGGATTTGTGTATCTTCCCTTTTCTTTGTGTGGAAATCATTCTCTACCATCGATATCCTTGTGGATTCAATCCCAACCATACAATTTTTCATTGTAAATGGAATTTCTCTCCCATCCATGCAATTAACTTACCTTCTAGTTTAATCTGTGAAATCCTTGAGGGTCATCATATCTAGATCTGGTCGGATCAATGGTGGAATCCAAATGCATTTAAAACTATATTTGATGGATATTTTATGCCCATTATCCCTTTTAACCTCATGTCACATTACCTAGTGAAATGAATTTACCGTCGTCAGATCAAGGTCCCCACCAGATCTACGGTGGACTTCAAAATTATAAGGCATATTACATTAAGATTTCACGCCTGTCATAATTTTCTTTCACCACGCTATTTCTCCCAGCAAAATCCATATTAGCTGTTGATATTTGGCCATGCCTAATCTCCACTGTATGATCTCTAGCTGCATGGACGATTAGTTTGGGCTTATCTCTAGCGTTCTTTCATCTGGCGAAATTGATTCCAACCGTGGAACTATACATGCTCTTAAAAACTCTTTGTTTCGCATTGTTGATTTTTCTAATATATAGATCCTAAAATATGTGGTTGAATTGATAAGTAGAACGATCAATTCCTTCCTACAGCATTCTTCACAAACAATTTTGATTTCACATAGTCTTTGCACTCTCTCTTCACTCATACAATCAATATTTTCCTTTGTCATTATGGAATTCATTCTGCTATCATATACTACTAGTTTATTCTTTTGTCATTCAAGAATAACTTTGAAATCAATGACAACTACATTCTCAACAATCTCCCCCTTTTTCATTGATGGAAACATCTAACCATTCTCCTCCTTTGAAAACAATGACAAAGGATAACCTGTTATGCTATTTAGGATTTCTTGTCTTCCTTCTTTCTCATAACTCCGCCTGTCATCATGTATCCCCCTGAGGTCATGCCTATTTCTCTTACATATAATGTAATGAAATTACTCCCATCTGTTGTCTGAGATGCTCAAAGGATTCTTTGGGTAACGGTTTGGTAAATATATCAACAATCGGTGCTTTTGTGTCAACATATTCTAATTTGACAACTTTCTGAGATACATGTTCTCTTAGAAAGTGATTCTTGATTGGTATGTGTTTCGTTTTGGAGTGCATGACGAGGTTTTTTGACATATTAATAGCATTGGTATTGTCACATTTTATTAATATTTGATTCTCATATTTAACAAGTAGGTCTTCTAGTGTTTATTTCATCCAAATAACCTTAGTGCAAAAAGATGCAGCAGCAATGTATTCGGCATCGGCCATAGAGAGCGAAATGGAGGATTGTTTCTTACTTGACCATGATACCAAACAATTCCCTAAAAAGAATGTTGCTACACTAGTTCTTTTCTGATCATAAACATTTCCTTCCCAATTCGCATCAGTAAATGCTTTTAAAGTGAAATCTTGACTCTTTGGGTACCATAACCCATACTCCATAGTGCATTTTAAAAGCTTGATTTTTTTTTTTTATTGCAGTTACATGTGTTTCTTTAGGGATTTACTAGAACCTAGCAACCAATCTTACAACTTGCATCACATTTAGTCTTGTAGTTGTCACATATAGTAGGCTACCTATCATGGATCTATACATGGTGTGATCTACTTCTAGAGACTCGTCATCCTTACTTAATTTACAACCTATGATCATAGGAGCACTAATAGGTTTGGATTCTTCCATCTTAAATCTCTTAAGCATGCCTTTGATGTACTTAGTTTGAGATATAAAGATTATTTTGTCTATTTGATAAACTTGTAACCCCAATAAAAACATTAGTTCACCCAACATTGACATTTCGAATTCCTTCTTCATTTCAAAGGAAAAATTTACACTTAGAATTTGTAACTTGCTTCCAAATATGATGTCATATACATAAACAACAATAGTGATCTTATTTTCATCCTCGCTTTTTAAGTAGAGATTACTTTCAGTGACCCCTCTCTTAAATCCTTATTGTTTTAAATAGTTGTCTAGCCTTGAAAACCAGGCTCTTGGACCTTGTTTAAGACCATAGAGTGTCTTTTTTAGTTTACAAACATAATCTTTATATTCTGATAATAGAAAACCTTCAGGTTGCTCAAACCTCTTCTTCTATTTTTCCATTCAAAAATGCAGACTTAACATCCATTCGATACACTTTAAAATTTGTATGGCTTGAGAGTGCTAGAAACATTCTAATTTCTTCAAGTCTTGCCACAGGAGCATAAGTTTCTTCAAAATAAACCCCTTCTATCTGAGCATACCCCTTACATACTAATCTTTCCTTGTTCCTTATCACTTGACCATCCTAATTGAATTTGTTCTTGAAAACCCATTTGGTCCCTATAATATTATTATCTTTAGGTCTTGGGACAAGTTCTCGGGTCCCATTTTTCTCAATATGATCTAATTCTTCATTCATGTATTTGATCCATTCATCATTATTGCTTGCTTCTGAAAAAATCTTAGGTTCCACTATTGAGAGTAGGGCTTGTTCATTAAATGTTATTTGTCTCCTTGTACTAACTCCAACATTTTTACTACCTATGATCTATGTTTCTGGGTGATTCATTTGTATCCTTATACATGGAGTTTTTGTATCAAGTCTGGGGAAGTATTCTTCACATTCCTTTATTTCTTCCTTTTCTATTCCTTCTTCTTCATCATGAGTACTTTATTCCTCTTGCAACTCTTCATTTTCTTCATTATTAATATTTTCAACACTGTCATGAATTATTTCTTTTCTACAATCTCGTGTAACCTCTTATTGAAAAAACTATATTCCTTTTTGGTGGATGAATATCCTAGAAATATTCCGTCATTAGTCCTAGATTCAAAATTTCCAAGGTCATCTTCATTACTTTTAATGTAACAACTACTGCCAAATACTTTGAAATATTTGACTGAGGTTATTCTCCCATACCATAGTTCATGAGGGGCCTTGTCCTTATTTACTCCGAGTTGTCCTCTATTAAGTATATAGACAGTTGTGTATACTGCTTCTTTCCAAAATGCATTTGACAACTTTTCTTCATTTAGTATTGTTCTGGTAGCCTCCTAGACTGTTCTATTTTTCCTTTCAACAATGTCATTTTGATGAGGAATTTTTGTAGCTGAAAATTGCCTCTTAATTCCATGTGTCTCACAAAACTCATTGAAATCATTTGAGTTAAATTCTCCCCCATTGTCAGATCTAAGACATTTGATCTTCACATGTGTCTCATTTTCAACCATTGCTTTGAAGATTTTAAAATTCTCAAAGGCTTTTTATTTTTCTTTGAGGAATGTCACCCAAGTCATCCTTGTGTAATCATCAATGAGAAGCATGAAATAACATTCCCCCTACGGGATTTTAGTTCTTGTTGGTCCACAGATGTATGTGTGCACTATTTCCAGAGGATGTGAGGTCATATGTTCTTTTGTTTTAAAATTGGCTCTAGTTTTCTTCCCATGTTGAAAATGTTTACAAACTGAGTTAAGAGGCTTTAAAATTTTAGTCAAGTCTCTTATATCTTCCTTCTTACTTATTCTAACAAGATTGTCAAAATTTAAATGTCCCAACCTTCTGTTCCATAACCAACTTTCATCAACCATACTCAAGTAATATTGATTTTCATTTTCTAGGATGTACACATTGTTTGAGTTTCTTAAGGCCATGCCAACAACTCTTCTTGCGTCCTTTTTTCTAATTTCACATTTCTCCAAGTCAAAGATACAAATGTTCCCTTGATCACATGTTTGACTTACATTGAGGAGATTAGGCTTGATATTTTCTACTAGTAATACAATTTCTTTTTGATCTTATTATTAACAACAGTTGTTCCTTTTCCAATTATCTTGGAAGATAGGTTGTCTCCAAAAGTGACTTTACCCTTATTATCTTTTACTGTCATGAATTTGTTTGGATCACTAGTCATATGCTGTGAGCACCCCCTGTCCAAGTGCCATAGGTTTTGATTTTATGTTGCACATAGAGAAATCATGGAACTTTCCTTTTCTTCCTTTTATATCCAATACTTATTTTGTTTCGTGTCTTGAGACCTAATTGAAACATTTTTATTTATGGGAGTCATCAGTTTACAATCACTTGTTATATGTCCATGGTTGTTACATTTGTAACACTCTATGTCATATTTTTGAAGAAGTGTAAAAAGGATATGATTTCCTTTTGGTTTATTAATTGATAACTTCTTATATTTAGGAACCTTCCTATTAGCTCTTCAATTTAAGGCTTTCTGACCAAATTTATTACAGGAGTAACAGTGACCTAAAAAGATCTGCAGATATCTATTGGGTCTCTTTTTCATGTACCCATGCCCCAATATCATACGGAATTGAAATTTTCATTGAGAACCTTTACTGTTCATTGAAACAGAGGGCATGGTCGTGAACCACTTCTTGACATTTCCAACTCTATCACGCTCCCTCCTGTCTTCCATTGATCGATTCGACGATATGCAAGGAAATATCTCAAAGGAGATCAGACGAAGGAGAGAAAACGTGATGAAAATCAACGATCATAAATGATCCAATAGATGGAACCAAATCAACAGCTTAGAATTCACCCGCAAAAATAAACGGTTTGGAAATCTTGAGTTGTAGGGTCAAAAAGTTACAAAAATTGCAATCTCAATTTCCGCATCTCGCATCCCACATCCCGCATCAGAAACAGATCAACGACGAAGAATAATCCCGTGAAGATCGACGACGCAAATATTTGAATAGTAGAATTGGGACTTATGGAAATCACAACACCGCGATCCCGCATCCCGCAAGTTGCAGAGAGGAAGCTGCGGAAGGGAAATATGCGGAAACCAAAATTTGTGAAATGGTGTTCTGTATCCCGCATCCTGCAATCCTGCAAATTTGCACCAAGGAGGATTTCTAGCAGGAAACTCAACTTTTTGACTGAATTCTTGGATCGATCTAATCATTTAGCCATTACCAATATGGCCAATCTACCCTAAAACTTAGTTAAAAATGCATTGAGGGAAAAACATACATAGATGCCTATAGTTGCAGTTATTCAAAAGAACAATGCATCAATTCAACACAGCAATATGTTCATCACATTCCATCAAGGAACTACAATGCAAGAAACACAGTTGCAAAGAATTATGTAGACAAGAACACTTATCTTGAACAGAACTTGTCTCGCAACTAGCTATGTCTCTGGAACATTCCTCCCAACCATAGTCCAGTGTGCTCCTTAGTCTCTCAGTAACATTGCCACCCCCGAGCTGGGAATGATTTCCTACATGAACAAGGGAACACTAGCAAACTCATACATAGCCAAGGGTTCCATACAACTCAGCCAAGCCAACACATATGGGTTTATCAAGCTGTAAGGTAAAACATCTCAACAGATGGGTTTCACAGGCCACTATGCCAAGCCATCTCACAGTTGGGTTTCATAGATTGTTCATAGTCAAGCCAAGCTTCACCTTAAGGACCAGTCAATCCAACCGATGGGTTTATCATACTGCTCACAGTCAATCCATCTTACTGTTGGGTTTATCAGGATAACTATCCAATCCATCATTCATAGTTGGGTTTATTAGACTATCCATCCAAAGGTTACTCACCAGGTCAAACATAACAAGACACAACCAAGCCAACATATGAGTTTATCACACTGTACACAGTCAAGCGATCTCTCTCATTGGTTTTATCAGGCTTCCAATGCAATGGGCAGGAAGAAATGCTAAGCTAGTGAGCTCATCTACAAAGCTAAGAAAATCTTCACAAGACCTATTTGTCTTGGATTCCCCACTGCTTATACACCCAACATAAGAAAGTGTCCCCTTCTCTGCTCCACAGTCCCCTGGGCTACCCCTTCCCTTCCAGTTCTCTTTGGGATGTGCATAGCAGGTTTACCAACTAGTCTTATATTATTGTGAGGTTCCACACTAGGTTTATTAAGCACATTCTACATCTCTCCCATTCCTAAGTCTTGTACATAGTCCAGAACCGAACCAGGGTGCACAATACAACGACCACAGGGAGACTCTAGTACAACATAGGCTTACTATGGGACACAAGTAATAGGGTCTCATACACTCTGTAGTTTAATATAATGTTGTAACACAGCAATCACAGTCCTCCAAGGGAAACCACTCGCAGAATGCGAAGGATACACATAAGAAGAGCTCCACTGCTACCCCCAATGTCACTCCCCAGGAAAAATAAGGATGGTGGTGAATGAATGACTGACCCCCGAACCAGAATGTCCCACCACTCTCAAATCATGAGAGTAAATCCAAAACATGAACGCATGGGTCAAAACTATCATACGGTTCTGGTGTTTTCTTGTCCATGCAAGCAAAACACGACTTTCCAAAACTGGGTGCTTTGCCCAATTCGAAATTTCCCATACTCTTCCCCTTCCAAGAAATAACTACCTCAACCACCTTCTAGAAGAATAAATGGTTGGGAAGAGAAGACAAGAAAGAGGTTAGTTGACAGTTCTGATGGGTTCTCCCCATGACACATGGATTTTCCCCAAACAAGCTCAAGGTTAACATTCCCCACCCCCTTTTCCTTAGGAAAATCATGCCCCCATCTCATTATTCATTGCATTGACATAGATCTCTGTGGGTTTTCATTAATTTTCATATTTATATTATGTTTACAAATGTGCTTGAATTAGCACAGAAACCATAGGCACCAACCATGATCGCCTATATTCCAAACATCGATCAGTGATAGGGCCTTAGCCTTGAGCTCCTTGTCATGATTCGATATAATATTTACATCATATACATTAATGCAATGGGGTAAAAAAACAAGGTATTCCATTCCCCTCCCCCTTCAATAGCATTGTCCTCAGTGCTTACAAAATTTGAACAAAATTCTACACTGACATCGCCTCAGTGCTCCGCAGATTTGAACAAAAACGGATGTTCCAATCGCATGGCATCCTCCAACTCACATGTATCCTATTCAAAACCATAGTGCTCCCATTGCACCTTTACTTACCCTATGGATTAGTTTCGGAGCATGGTGAGCTTCCTGTCAAGGATGCACATTGGCTCGATTCGAAACTCTCCCTCGGGTTCCACCTGAATCACATCCCAATTTATCACATGGTTAGGGTCATGTATATATTTCTTAAGCAAAGAAACATGAAAAACATTATGAACTCTAGTGCTATCAAGAAATGCAAGTCTATATGCAAATGGACATATTCTTTCAAGCACTTCAAATGACCCACAATATCTTGGTGACAGCTTGGCACAACTCCCAAGATTCAAGGAACTCTTATTTTCCCTCACTCTGAGGTAAACATGATCCCCAATACTGAACTCTCTGTTCACCCTATGCTTATCAGCATATCTTTTCTTCCTCTCCCGGGCTACTTTCAGATTCTTCCTAATCTTTACAACCTCTTGCTCCATCTCCTTGAGCATTTCTGGACCAAGCACCACTCTGTTCACTGGATTATCCCAAGTCACTAGTGTTCTACACCTCCTGCCATACAAAGAATCATATGAACTCACCCCCAAGGATGCTTGTTGTCCATTATTATATGAAAACTCTACCAAGTGTAAATAATATTCCCACTTGGTTGGTTTATCCATCACATACATGTGAAGTATGTCTTCTAGCACTAGGTTAACTCTCTCTTTCTGCCCATCAATTTGAGGATGGTAAGCAGTGTTTAAGTTCAACTTTGTACCCAAATCTAGAAACAACCCCTTCCAAAAATTGTAAGTGAACTTGACATCTTTGTCAGAGACTATTGCCTTTGGCAATCCATGCAATTTGAAAATCTCCTTCATGAAGATCTTTGCAATGTCATTAATCTTATGCGTATACTTGACCGGTATAAAATATGTTCCTTTTTCAACTTTTCCACCACAACCATGATGGAATCATGTTGTCTCCAAGTCATTGGCAATCCTGTAATAAAAAACATGGAAATAACTTCCCATTTCCATTCTGGAACTAGGAAAGGCTGCAACAAACCTGTAGGGTGTTGATGCTCACCTTTACCTGCTGAAATTTCATGCACCTTGAAATATATTCAGCCATGTTCTTTTTCATTCCTGGCCCAAAGTACTACTTTTTGGTTTTAGCAATTGTCTACTGATATCCTGGGTGACTAGAATATGGAGCTTGATGGATCTCATCCATAACAACTCTCCTCAAATTTGCTACCTTCAGAATGTGAATTATTCCTTTATAAGTAAGAAGTCCAACTTCTTCCAATTTATATCCCTCATATCTCTTCTCAAGACCTTGCTGCTGCAATTTTTTTTTACTTGCATATACATTTCATCTCCAGTAGTATGATTAACAATTTGCCACCTCAAATCTTATTGGAAAATACTAAGAGATGCCACATGCATTTCCTGCACCTTCTTGCTGAGTGCATTCTTATCCTTTTATGTGTTTGATTTCAACATCAAACTCACATAAAAACTCCATCCATCTAGCTTGCCTAGCATTTAGAGTAGGCTGATCAAATAAATACTTCAGATTGCAATGGTCGGTCCTTAACTCAAATATTCTGCCCATCAAGTAATGCCTCCACATCTTGAGATCATGTACTATTGCTGCAAGTTCCAGATCATGAGTAGCATAGTTCTTCTCATGATCCTTCAAATTTCTTGACTCATAACATATAATGTGGTTGTCTTACATAAGGACTCCTCCAAGCCCTTGACCGCGTGAATTAGTACACACCAAAAAATCTTTCTTTGGGTCTGCAACTTTCAATACTGGTGCACTAGTGAGAAGATTCTTCAACTGCTGGAAGCTTTCTTCACACTTCACTATCCATTCAAACTTTATGCCCTTCTTTTGCAAAGAAGTAATGGCATGTGCAACCTTGGAGAATCCTTCAATGAACCTCCTGTAGTATCCTACAAGTCCCATAAAGCATCTCACATCTGTCACATTTATTGGGTTAGGCCAATTCATAATGGCTTCAATCTTGTCAGGGTCCACAGATATACCCTCTTCTGAGATAATGTGACCCAAATACTTAATTCTATCTCTATAGAATTCACACTTGCTCAGCTATTTGTAATCAATACACAATCTGAGTGTACCATCTTTCTTCTTTACAAACAGAACTGGTGCTCCTCAAGGAGACACGTTGGGTCTGATATACTTCTTCTCCAACAACTCTTGCAATTGCATCTTCAGCTCTAGCATTTTTGTTGTACTCATTCTATAGGGTGTCTTGGACACTGGTTCCGCTCTTGGCACAAGTTCAATTGTGAAATCAATTTCCCTCTTTGGAGGAAGTCCTGGAATTTCATCAGGAAACACATCCCTGAATTCCTGCAACACATGAAAGTCCTCCAACCTAGGAGTTTCATTCTCTGGTGCCTCCAAAATATCAGCTGCATATAATTGGCAACCTTTCCTATAGAACTTATTCAACTGCACTGCTGAAACCTTCCTCACAGAAATCACCCTTGGAATGCCTTTCACAATCCTTGAGTTGCCTTCTTCATCTAAGCACTCAAAATCCTTATTATAATAGTCAATCTTTACTCTGTGAGCTTCTAACCAATCCATTCCAATGAGAACATCATAGGAACCAAGGGGTAGAACATTTAGATCTACACAAGTGACTAATCCATTCATAACCAATGGACATTTTTTCACCACTTAGCTAACCTTTCTCTTAACTCCAGTGGCTAGCTGAACTAACCAAGATTTGCTATGCTTTAATTTCTTAAGGGCACAAATCTCCACTACTCTAGGAGTAATGTAACTGTGAGTAGAACTAGGGTCAATCAATATAGAAAAAGATTTCTCAACAATCTTACCTGCAACTTCAACCATAGTTGACTGGTGATATGCCTGGCATTCCTCCAGTGCTGCATAAATCCTAGGGACGACCCTTGCTACTTGACCCACTGTTTCTACTTCTTGAATGTTGTAAGTTGGCCTTGCACTCTCATTCTCGAGTGCACAATTCTTGCGCATGTGGGGTCCTCCACATCTCCAACATTGGAGTGGTTCTCTTATCTGTTGTGGATCTCTTGGATTTTGTCCCACCACTCTAGCTGGTTGCTTTTCAGCTTGGGATGGATTCCTTTGCTAATTCCTGAAGCTAGAAGGTTTGAAGCCTTTCTTCCTTTGGTCAGACTTCTCATTCTTCTTGTCTTTCCATGTCTTATGGTAATCAGGTTTTCCTTTTCTTTTCTCGTAGCAATACTTAGCCTTCCTAATTGCTTCTTCAAGAGTTCTAGGTTCATAAAACTTGATTCTGTCTTTGTACTCCTGAGGAAATCCACTCAAAAAACGCTGGATTTTCACTTTTTCATCTTTCATGTACCTGACATATCTCAACAGTTCTAGCAACCTGTTTGTATACTCTTCCATGGTATGTTGGCCCAATCTTAGCTCATGGAATTCTTTGATCTTGTCATCATAGTACCTGTCAAAGAGGTATTTCTACTTGAAATACATCAAGAACCGTTTCCAATTAAGTCTTCTTTCACTAATCCTCCTTACTTGCTTGAAGTGCTTCCACCAAATGGATGCCCTTATATTCAAACTGGATATGGAAACCCTTTCCTTCATGTTCCCCAAATAATCCTGAACTTGGAATTGCTTCTTTATCCCAAGAAGCCAAGCTTTAGCTTATTGTCCAGTGTTTACCTCTCCATCAAACGTAGGAGGTTTATCCTTCTTAAATTCATCCCGAGAGGGATCCCTATGGTGCCTCTTTTTATTTCCCTTGCGAGAAGAAGAGCTTGAATCCCTACTTGATTCTTCTAAATCAGATGATTTACTAACAGTCCTCTTCCTTCTCCTAGTACTACTCTTACTACCTTCGGGTTTTAATGTACCCTATCTAGAGTCTATATTTCTTTGCAAGTCTGTCAAACTCTGCAACATAGTAGCATTCAACTGATGCTGCTCTTCCTGATATTTAATCAGGCTTCTCATGGTGACTGCAATATATGGTGACATCTCTTGGAATCTCCTTCCATTACACTCTATGTCATCATTTCCAACTCGAAAATTTTCCCCTATGGCATCTCGTGCACGCTCGTACGAAAACCGTGTTGATGTAATTGTAATTTCGGAATGTATTCACTTGTATATCTTATGTATTGTACCCCGATGTTTATTCTGGGAAGTGTTTGTAATGTAATTGAGTCCTGTCATACCCCGATGTTCCGATCGGGAGTTTCTATAATGTGAACAAGTCATGTCAAGTCATTGTGGGTAACACTCCTATTGATCAAGGGTTAAAGTCCTCGTAGTTGTGGGGCCCTAGGGTTATTAGACTCTCCTAGAGAAGTCGGCCCTAGTGATTTATTGTCAAGTCAAGAATTAGTATAAATAGAGAGTGAGCCTCTCTATTTATCACACACTCACTCACACTCAGTTGTAGCACATAGCTGAGGGAGAAGAAGTTGTTGGGGCTAGAAAGAAAGAGACTATTGCTGTCAGGAGATCATATTATTGTTTTGGGGTTTTACTTTTGGTGCTAATTCTATCTCTGAGGACGTTATGGGGTTTTCTCCATTTATGGTTTCCCCAAGGAAAAATATTGTGTTCATTGTCTCTTGTGTTTGATTGTTGTGCTTGTTATTCTCTCAGTTAAAGATCCTAATATAAAGCTAGCTTGAATGATAAAAATCTAACATGGTATCAGAGCTAAACTGAGAAGAAGACACTATGCAGCTATGGAAACTACGGATTCCTAATTTTTGGATCTCTCTCCATAGATTTTCAGCAAAGGAAGGTTGGGCTGACTCTCCTCTCTAGGGCACATCTTTCTATCAAAGCAGAATCTGATTCTGAGCATTTTCAATTTTTGACCCGACATTACTGTCGAAAATTAGGGATTTCCATGGAAGTGGAATTTTTGAGTGAGCCCAGGCCTATATTGATCTCCTCCTCAAAATCAAAGTTTAGAGATCAATATCAAATCATTTGGTTGGAAATAACTCCAGAAAAGTCAAACCCTAATCTGCTTTTGAACCAGCACTGCAGAAATTCAGCTTCAGATCCAGTTCTGACATCTTGACTTGGTAAGATCTAAATATTTTGTATTTCCATTTGAGGTTATTAGTTAAGATGTCTCACCATACCAATCTTGATGAAAATATTGAGGGAGCTAATAACTTCTGGGCCTGAAAGTATAGGATATCCCTGGTCATGGAAGAAAATGAGTTAGACTCCTACATCAATGAGGAGGCTCTAGTTCCAGAGGGAGATGAGGCTAAGGCCTTACACAAGAATAATTTGGTTATGGCTAAGAGGATTATTGCTGATTCAATCAAGGATCACCTCATACCATAGGTGTCCTCCCTAAAGACACCTAAAGCTATGTTTGATGCCCTAACCAAAATGTTTGAAGGAAAGAACATAAACCAAAAGATGACTTTGAGCAACCAGTTGAAGAATGTGAAGATCCAGAATGTGGAGACCATACATTCATAATTCACAAGGGTCTCTCAGGTCAAAGAACAACATGAAGCAGTGGATGAAGAAGTGGAGAATTCAGAGATTTTAATGACTACCTTGAATGGTCTCCCCAAGACATGGGACTCTTTCATTCAAGGGATCTGTGCCAGAAAGAAGCTATTCAAGTTTAGCAGAATATGGGAAGAATGCTCACAAGAAGAAGCTCGGATAACAACTCGAGAAGAAAATATGGGAAGTGAAGATCAAGCTCTCATAGTTTAATCCAATAAAAACAAAAGGGACCATCATCATCATTCTAAAGGTAAGCATTCTTCCTCCAAGAAAGCTCAACTCAGATGTTATACTTGTGATGAAATAGGACACTATGCCATAGATTGTCCTAGAAACAAAAGAAACTCCCACAAGAAGAGAAACAACAAGAGAATACATCATGCTCATGCTGCAGAAGATGATGAACCTTCCACAAAGAGAAACAAACAAGAAAGTGATGATTCTTCAAGTGATGAAGAATATGTTTTGATTTCCGCTCTCATGGGAAACATCACACATGGAAGCAAGGATTGGCTTATAGACAGTGGAGCTTCCAAACATAGGACAAGATTCAAAGATTATTTTATGAGACTATCAGAACATGAATCACCCCACAAAGTAAAACTTGGAGATGACTACCAGTATCCAATAAAAGGTAGTGGGGAATCCTCCTATAAGCTGAAATATGGAAAGTCTATGAAGATGAAGGATATATTGCTTGTACCAAGACTTAAGAAGAACCTCCTCTCCATATCTACATTAAATGCAAAAGGCATGAGGGTTGCATTTATAGATGGCCAAGTTCTCATGTGGCCAAAGGGAAATACTTTTGATGATACAGTAGTGATTGGGAAATAAGAGGGAGGCCTATGCAAATTGAAGGGCCATCCAGAACAAGATTTGGTCCATGACACAGTAGAACCAAATGAACTTTGGCATAGAAGGCTTACACATGTACACTACAGAGCACTACCACTTGCAAGCAGAGTTGTTGAAGGTCTTCCAGAAATTCAAAAAAAACATGATGGAGTCTTCAAAGGATGTGTGAAAGGAAAGAATAGAAAGAAGACATTTCCAAGTAGCGAGAGTAAGGCAAAAGGAATCTTGGAAATCATTCACTCTGATGTGTGCGATTCAATGTCATCAAGTTCAATAAGCGGGTATGTATACTATGTTTCTTTTCTTGATGATTTTTCTAGGAATACATGGATATACTTCATGAAGAACAAAGATGAAGTATTCAGCAAGTTCAAGGAATTCAAAGCCTTGATTGAGAACCACATTGAAAACAAGATCAAGACCTTTCGATCAGATAATGGTAGAGAATTCACATCAAATGAATTCAAAGAATTATGCAAAGATTTAGGGATTAAGAGGGAGCTAACCACTCCATATAATCCACAAAAGAATGGGTTTGCAGAAAGGAATAATAGAACGATCATGGAAGCTACAAGGGTTGTGCTTCATGATCAATATCTTCCCATGCATCTATGGGAAGAAGCTGCCAGAACAACAGTGTATGTACAGAACCGTACTCCACATAGAGTAGTCGAGAAAAATACACCTGAAGAAGTATTTTTCGGCAAGAAACCAAAAGTCATCCATCTCAAAATATTCAGCTATCTAGTGTACATACGCATTCAAAAAGAAAAGAGGACAAAGTTAGATCCTTCAAGAAAGAAGGGTGTATTTGTGGGATACTCTGAAAGATTGAAGGCTTACAGAATATACTTCCAAGGATTCAAGAAGATCGACATCAGTAGGGATGTAACATTTGACGAAGACTTAGCTTACAAAAAATCCAAAAAGAGGCCTGCTGAAGAACCTGAAGAAATAGAAGCACCCAAAATTCATGACAAAACCATGAATGAAGAAATTAAAAAAGAAGATCAAGAATTAGAAGAATCTTAAGAACATGTAGATCCACCTCAAGAGAAGAATCCTCACAAGAGGAAACCTGCTTGGGTACGGGAAGCTGTCCAAGGTGCAGAAAGATATGGGGCTCCAGAAGAGAATCACAGAGAAAGAAATAGGACCAGGTCCTGCGTCGGGTATGTAGCCTTATTATGTGATTTCATCGATAAAGAACCCTCCAACTATGAAGAAATGGCAGAAAGGAAAGAATGGAAGGATACTAAGATTGAAGAATATCAATCAATCATGAAGAATGATGTTTGGGATGTTGTCCCAAGACTAGAAGGGAAGTCTGTTGTAACTTCCAAATGGATCTTCAAGATCAATCATGCTGCAGACGGCAGCATAGAAAAATATAAAGCAAGATTTGTGGCTTGTGGCTTCTCCCAGAAAGAAGGAATAGATTATGAAAAAACTTTTGCACCTGTATCCAGATACACTTGTTACCACCTAAGTTGTACTTAGTGTTTTTTTTATCAAGTGAGCCTAGTGAACCGGACAAGGATAACTTGTTCAAAATTCAGAGAACCCTTAGTCTTGCTTTTGGGGAGCTTTGTTGTACTATATCACATGTTCATAACCCACGGAGGAATTGTAATAAATGTTCTAGCATGATAGTGTCTATAAAAGACTCATTCTCTTAGACTTTATTTGTCAATTCGATCATCCCACGGTGTTTTCTCCCTTGGTTATTATTGGTTGTTGAATAAACGACTGATAATTTCTGAGTTTTTCACTCCATACCTCCAAAGTTGGGGTGGCCGGCTTGGCATTTAGGCCTATTGAGGTTATTAGAGTCTATGTGTCAATGTATAAACATGCTAGGCATGATGGTCGAGTCATATGAATATGTCTAAGTCCCCCTAGGTTTTTTCAACTTTTTTAAATTTTAAATTTTTTTAGTGTTTTTTATTAAAATTTAATTTTTCCAAAACTTAGGCTATTTTTTAATAGTTTAATTGGAAAAATTGGTTTTGTAATAAAAGTGGGCTCGGAAGTCAGATTCAGTCATGTAGGTACTCATTTTCAAGCTAAGAGCACCTAGTAAACCTATAGACCCACTATTTCCTAGTTTTGAGTGATTTTCCATCACTCAGGTCAAAAAGCCCCAAAAACCATTTATTGATTATTTTAATTAATAAATTGATGAATAATGGAGAAAATCCAAAATCCTAGATCAATGGATTCTTAGTCGATTTGATTGAAATCAGTCAGATCTGAAGCAGATTTACTGGATCTGACAAATCCTTGACTGAAGGAGGTGATCTGGATAGATCCAGAGTTGATCTTCAGCATCCTTTATGGGTAATTGCACCCTCTCTCTCTCCTCCACACATGTGGGCTCATCTAGATGATTTTTGGTGGATGCTTCAGTCAACAGGTTGAGGTGTCAGTCAGATCAGCTCTGTGATTGACAATTGCACTCAGTGAGACTCAGATCAGGCTCAGTTAGACACAGATCGGGCATTGATGGAATCTCCTTCAGCTATAGTGGTTTGTATCTTTGGTATTTGCGCCCCCCCTAGGATGGATCTCCTGTTTTCTGTTTAAATAAAGCACAAGCTGCCTCTTCCAAGCTAGTTAGAGTTGGATTAAGGAACCATTGCTGTTGTAATAGTGTGTAATATATTTTTCTATTGGAATAAAGTGAATATTTGGAGGAAAGATGGTGTCATGTCATTGTATGTGTGGATGAGCATTGCCATGTTTCATTGAGGTAACATGTGTCTATGTTCATAATTTGCTGGTTGTTTGTGGATTCATTGCTAAGATTGATAATAAGTTTATTATAATCTTGATAGGAAAGGAGTTTGTTAATAATTTTATTGGCCATATCTTTCATTTTTTATGCATGTTTAAAAATATAGATTCAGCATGTTTTATAAGTTTATATGCATGTTATTCTAAAATCTCTATGTATGTATTAACCGGATCTGACAAGTATTTTGGCAAGTCTTTGGATTCAGTTGTAGGTTCCTAGATTGGAGAGGATGCTGATCTAGTTTGCTTCTTCACTCTCTCCAAAACCATTCAAAGGCATAGTCCCTTTAAATTCCACCGGAAAGCTCCACGGTTGATCTTCAAGGCTTCCAGCAAAAATGCTCTTCTTTTCCTCTTCCTCCAATTTTTTCTAAAATCATTCCGGTTACTTGTTTGTAGCTTTAAAATTGTTTAGATCTATCAATTTCAGAGTTTATTTTACATATATATTGCTTCCTTAAATCTCAATAAACTAGATCTCATTCCTAAAGAAAATTTACAAGTATTCTAGATCTAGTTTTAGGGAAAATTGTCACTTTTCAAGGCTGTGAAAGTAGATCTAGAACTTGTTGAATGCATGGTTGTTTCCTTAGAATATAATACATTATATTCAGAAATTTAAGTGATTCATATTGGATGCACCAAAATCAGGCCAAGATCCCAAGGAAAGCTTGCTTTCCTTGGTTCCTTTTCCGCTTCATTTAAAACTAGTTTTAACTCAGAATTTTTGGGTAAAAGATTCGTTCATCCAAAAGTAATTTCAAATTACTTTTGGGAATATTTAACTGTGATAAAATTGTTTATTTTTAGCAGTTGTAACAAAAAAGAGGAGGAGGCGCTGTCCGGAAAGCATTTTTGGACCATTCAAAACCCCCCAGGGGGTCTCTGCCTTCCATAAATTTCATTTTTTTTCAATTTGTAAACCTTTGGTCTTATTTCATATAAGGAACAAGTGGATTAATTTAAGTTTCATGATATTTTAATTTCTTCTAATAAAAATAAAATTCTTTTCGAATAGGCTCTTTCGAGCCTATTCATCATTCCCCCTGGGGGGATTTGTGTCTGTGTCATTTTTTACTTTTTGCTCATCTTTTTTCAATATAGTGTAGTTGTAATCTGCAGGGTAGTATACTTTGATTTATAATCATTTCCATATTCCATATCTGGTGGTTTCAAAGTAATTTTAATACTTACCCCATGAGCCTCCTTTTGAGTTGAAAGGTGAAGAAAGGGTCGCGGTAGTCTAATTGGAAAATTGTTGTTTGCTTTTCTGTTTATGCTTCATCTAATATCATCATTTGTTTTAGTAATCATAATAAAATCAACCCCTCCTTGATTCCTTGATTGAGGTCCACTTGGATCGAAAGAGGTTCCTTGAGGGTTTTCTTTTTAACAAGAACACCTCTTTTTAAATTTACTAAAAATAACAAAGACTACATTGTGTATGCTCTGTACTTGGCTGCGGTTCGTCTGATCAGTCAAGATGCATCAAAAGAACTTGAGTGACTAGATTAATTAGTCTTCACCTCCCAAATTGACAAACCATCAAGTGAAAATCCAACGCCTCAAACAAACTGTAAGCGGTGGCAAAATACCCAAAGGAGTGGGAACAACTCGAAAGTGACCTCGAGGCGCCGATCTCTGTCACACCCTGATGGGTGCATTATGAACAATAGTATCTGAGACTCCATTCCAGCCCACAAACGCCTTGTGGGTAGACGTGAAAGTTCACTTTTGGACATACTCCAAGTACCCCTCAGGTATATCTAGAGTCCCCTTTTCGCCTAAGTTAACTCATTCACATTCCACACTAATCTAAAATCTACCAAGAGACATTTGCAAAACATTCATTCAAGTGCATGCAAGCACATTATTTTCTCTGTTGACTCCATTTAAGGCACTGGTGATTTTCTTCTTTCATTTCTATATATATTGAGTGTCATTACTGTGCTTATATGGTTTAAATCTTGCATCTTGTTATCTTTTGTTTCCAATGGTTAATTTCAAAACTCCTAAACAACTTAATCAATCTAACACCGTCACACTAAGTAATTATCCTTAGTAATTTAATAGGGTCTACCCCCCTTGGCTTCGTTAAGAGTTGAGCCTAAACGAAGGAGTCAAGAACAAGGTGACAGCCTTGACTCAAGACTTGCCCCCAAGGACAAACTGAGTGGCTTGAAGATTTCTAGCACGTAACCCAGGTGTGTGAAAGGCGGCAACACTTTTTGGCGCCATTGTCGGGGATAAATATTTTTATTCCCAGAGTATTCCTTTTTGTTTTTGCTTTGTTTGATGAATGCTTAAAGTAGATATTTAATTTTCCTCTGGCGACTCCACTAACCTTTTGTTTAGTTTTTATATTGTTCAAAGAAAAGAAAAAAATATTTTTTGTGAAAAGATTTATAAATGCTTATTTTTCTTTTTCACATGGCGACTCCATTGAAGGGATAAAACCCTGCTTTCTCATAAATTTGTTGAGTTTTGTTGTGTGTAGATGAGCCCATGCAACATATTAAAACCTTTAAAGCTCATCACTTGACAGCTCCACCTTTTTAGTACAAGGTTTAATGGTTATATCAAATGCATACTATTAATTTTTGATATGGATGAATTAAGGGAGCAGTATGGTGCCCAGATAACTGGACTTTTTCAGCCTATCGATTTCTCAAACATCCCAGGTTTTCCTAATAGTTGTGATGGTGTGGGGGATGCATATAAATGGATTCCAGTATTTCATGGAAATTATGGTGATTCGGCCATCTGGCATGTCGAATCTTTCCTTCAGTTGATGGCCGACTCCAATGTGCTTCATGAAGACAATATGATGGAAATGTTTAATGGTACTTTTCAGGGTGAGGCCTGTTGTTGGTTCTATCAGGGCCTTCCTAATAAATGTATAACCTCATTTCCAAGATTCCTTTGGATGTTTTTAGAGCAGTGGCATGATGGTAGGGGTAGTATGAATGGTTTGAAAAAGTTCCTTGAAAAGATCTTTGCCTTCTACCTATCTGGGATAGAGTATCACATGGAAACATATGATGGACCTTTTGCCAAGGTACAAAGTATTGAAGACTTGGAATCACTTCTTGAACATTTAAGTGAAGAAAAGATCCATGATACTCCCATCAAAGAGAATCCTAGTAGTTATTTAAGAAAGGAAGAAATTAAGCAACTTTTTAAAGAATATAAGGTATCTCTCATTACACAGCAAGATTCTGAAGATGGGAACACTGCATGAAAATCATGTTGGAGAGATTCACAAGGAAGCCATGATTGAAGACATTGTTGAAGACTCTCCTCATGTCATCATAACTGAAAACATTGAAGATTTGAGATTTTCTCAAGATTGTTGCAATGCTTGTCCAGAAATCCCTCATGAGGAAACCATTACGGAGATCGACACTTATGAAGAAGTTTATGATGTGTATGATGATACTCGTCTATGTTCATCACTTAGGGATGAAGTTTTGGAAAGTTTAAATTCTCATAATATCTTTGAAACCAAAACTTTGAAGGATGATTATTATGAACAAGAGGAGGGTAGTTATATCTCACGATGTGATACCAGCAACGAAGACTCTCTCATATCCAACATAGATGGGAGTGATGAATACTGGAATTTCATAGATAATCCAACTTGTGAAAATCTTAATGAGAACCCCATCCATTATATGTCCAGTAAGGGGAGTGTCTATTCAAAAATTTGTGGAAGTCCAATCTACGATACGTCCATAGAGGGGTGCATGGATCTGGATACCTGGGAAAATCTTAGTATGGAAGAGGAGCATTCAGAACCTTCACATGGTCATTTAGAGTCATATCATGCAGAGCCACACAAAGGTATCAGTAATGAAGACATTGAGAAGCAGTGTTGTGAAAAGTAAGATGTGATGCAGTTAGTGGAATATCAGTCTTAGCCATATTTTTCACATATAGAGGTTCCTTATGATTTGGAGCTACTTGGGGCTTGTGCAACGAGTTATCATTTTATAAGCCCCGATGATCAGTATGATGATGTAGTTAGTCTACCTCATCTTGTCGATTGGTATATCAGTCCTATCCAATCATGGATAGAAGCAGCATGCGCGAGCACATACCATCCATCCCACCCATTCTAGGTCATCACGCAGGTTTGCATTTTCTGAATAAGGTATCCTTACTTTTGCTGGTAACCAAAGACAATGAAATTTTTTTTATGTTAATAAAATGCTTAGGTGGTTACATTGGATTTTTTATTACACCTAACCTTTTTATATCATGCTTAGAGTAGGAAAATAAGCTCCTAAAAGAGAGAATTTACTTTCTGCATTTATGTTTTGTACTTAGCTATAATAAAACTTTTTTTCATTAGTTAATTACATTTATTTTGTTTAAATAATTCAGCTTAATGGTTCATTTGGTTTTTATATAAAGCTTGTGCTACAGAGGTTTTCTTGTCAGGTTGAGATGTTTTTACACGGTATATAAACTATAGATTATGGTGTTCTCGTATCCTCTCCTTGCCTTAAAGACCAGATCGAGCACACATTCCACAGTTGGAGCTAGAATGTTACGACCTAAGTTCTACTTAGTGGTTTTTTATCAAGTGATCTTGGTGAATCGAACAAGGATAACTTGTTCAGACTTCAGAGAACCTTCAGTCTTGCTTTTGGGGAGCTTTGTTGTACTATATCACATGTTCATACCCCATGGGGGAATTGTACTAAATGTTCTAGCATGATAGTGTCTGTAAAAGATTCAGTCTCTTAGACTTTATTTGTCAATCCGATCAGCCCAGGGTGTTTTTTCCCTTGGTTATTATTGGTTGTTGAATAAACGACTGATAATTTTTGAGTTTTTCACTCCATACCTCCAAAGTTGGGGTGGTCGGCTTTGCATTTAGGCCTATTGAGGTTATTAGAGTCTATGTGTCAATGTATAAACATGCTAGGTGTCATGGTTGAGTCATATGAATATGTCTAAGTCCCCCTAGGTTTTTTCAACCTTTTTAAATTTTAAATTTTTTCAGTGTTTTTTATTAAAATTTAATTTTTTCAAAACATAGGCTATTTTTTAATAGTTTAATTGGAAAATTTGGTTTTGTAATAAAAGTGGGCTCGGAAGTCATATTTAGTCATGTAGGTGCTCATTTTCAAGCTAAGAGTACCCAGTAAACCTATAGACCCACTATTTCCTAGTTTTGAGTGATTTTCCATCACTCAGGTCAGAAAGCCCCAAAAATCATTTATTGATTATTTTAATTAATAAATTCATGAATATTGGAGCAAGTCCAAAATCCTAGATCAGTGGATTCTTAGCTGATTTGATTGAAATTAGTTAGATTTGAACCAAATTTACTGGATCTGACAAATCCTTGACTAAAGGAGGTGATATGGATAGATCCAGAGTTGATCTTCAGCATCCTTTATGGGGAATTGCACCCTCTCTCTCTCCTTCACACATGTGGGCTCATCTGGATGATTTTTGGTGGATGCTTTACTCAATAGATTGAGGTGTCAGTCAGATCAGCTCTCTGATTGATATTTGCACTTAGTGAGACTCAGATCAGGCTCAGTTAGACACAGATCGGGCATTGATGGACTCTCCTTTAGCTATAGTGGTTTGTCTCCTTTGGATTTGCGCCCCCCCTGGGATGGATCTCCTGTTTTCTGTTTAAATAAAGAACAGGCTGCCTCTTCCAAGCTAGTTAGAGTTGGATTGAGGAGCCATTGTTCCTGTAATACTGTGTAATATCTTTTTCTATTGGAATAAAGTGAAGCTTTGGAGGCATGATGGTGTCATGTCATTGTATGTTTGGATGAGCATTGCCATGTTTTACTGAGGTAACTTGTATCTATGTTCATAATTTGCTGATTGTTTGTGGATTCATTGCTAAGATTGATAATAAGTTTATTATAATATTGATAGGAAAGGAGTTTGTTAAAAAGTTTATTGGCCATCTCTTTCCTTTTTTATGCATGTTTAGAGATCTAGATTCAACATGTTTTATAAGTTTATATGCATGTTATTCTGAAGTCTCTATGTATGTATTAACCGGATCTCACAAGTATTTTGGAAAGTCTTTGGATTTAGTTGCAGGTTCCTATATTGGAGAGGATGCTGATCTAGTTTCCTTCTTCACTCTCTCCAAAACCATTCAAAGGCATATTCTCTCGACATTCCACCGGAAAGCTCCATGGTTGATCTTCAAGGCTTCCAACAAAAATGCTCTTTTTTTCCTCTTCCTCCTTCAATTTTTTCTAAAATCAGTCCAGTTACTTGTTTGTAGCTTTAAAATTGTTTAGATCTATGAATTTCAGAGTTTATTTTACATAGATATTGCTTCCTTAAAGCTCAATAAACTAGATCTCATTCCTAAAGAAAATTTACTCTAGATCTAGTTTTAGGGAAAATTGTCATTTTTCAAGGCTGTGAAAGTAGATCTAAAACTTGTTGAATGCATGGTTGTTTCCTTAGAATATAAAATGTTATATTAAACAATTTAAGTGCTTCATATTGGCTGCACCAAAATCAGGCCAAGATCCCAAGGAAAGCTTGCTTTCCTTGGTTCCTTTTCCGCTTCATTAAAAACTAGTTTTAACTTAGAATTTTTGGGTAAAAGGTTCATTCATCCAAAAGTACTTTCAAAGTAATTTTGGGAATATTTAAATGTGATAAAATTGCTTCTTTTGAGCAGGTGTAACATAAAAGAGGAGGATGCGCTGTCCGGAAATCATTTTTGGACCATTTGAAATCCCCTAGGGGGTCTCCTCCTTCCATAAATTTCAAATTTTTGCAATTTGTAAACCTTTGGTCTCATTCCATATAAGGAAAAAGTGGATTAATTTCAGTTTAATTATATTGTAATTTCTACTAATAAAAATAAAAGTCTTTTCGAATAGGCTCTTTCGATCCTATTCACCATCCCCCCTGGGGGGATTTGCGTCTGTGTCATTTTTTACTTTTTGTTCATATTTTTTCAATCCAGTGTAGTTGCAATCTGCAGGGAAGTATAATTTGACTTATAATCATTTCCATATTCCATATCTAGTGGTTTCAAAGTAATTTTAATACTTACCCCACGAGCCTCCTTTTGAGCCGAAAGGCGAAGAAAGGGTCGCAGTAGTCTAATTAGAAAATTATTGTTTGATTTTTTTTTATGCTTCATCTGCTATCATCATTTGTTTTAGTAATCATAATAAAATAAACCCCTACTTGATTCCTCGATTGAGGTCCGCTTGGACCGAAAGAGGTTCCTGGAGGGTTTTGTTTTTAACAAGAACACCTCTTTTAAAATTTACTAAAAATAACAAAGACTCCAGTGTGTATGCTTTGTACTTGGATGTGGTTCGTTTGATCAGTCAAGATGCATAAAAAGAACTTGAGTGACTAGATTAATTAGTCTTCACCTCCCAAATTGACAAACCATCAAGCGAAAATCCAACGCCTCAAACATACTGTAAGCGGTGGAAAAATACCCAAAGGAGTGGGAACAACTGGAAAGTGACCTCGACGTGCCGATCTCTATCACACCCTGATGGGTGCATTATGAACAATAGTCTCTGAGACTCCATCCTAGCCCACAAATGCCTTGTGGGTAACCGTGAAAGTTCACTTTTGGACATACTCCAAGTACCCCTCAGGTATATCTGGAGTCCCCTTTTTGCCTAAGTTAACTCATTCACATTCCACACTAATCTAAAATCTACCAAGAGACATTTGCAAAACATTCATTCAAGTGCATGCAAGCACATTATTTTCTCTGTTGACTCCATTTAAGACACTAGTGATTTGCTTCTTTCATTTCTATATATATTGAGTGTCATTACGATGCTTACATGCTTTAAATCTTGCATCTTATTATCTTTTGTTTCCAATGGTTAATTTTAAAACTCCTAAACAACTTAATCAATCTAACACCATCATACTAAGTAATTATCATTAGTAATTTAATAGGGTCTACCCCCCTTGGCTTCGTTAGGATTTGAGCCTAAACAGAGGAGTCAAGAACAAGGCGACAACCTTGACTTGAGACTTGCCCCCAAGGACACACTGAGTGGCTTGAAGATTTATGTCACGTAACCCAGGTGTGTGAAAGGCGGAAACAACACTTCCATTAGATCAGTATTTTCTCTGGCTACAGTAATGAAATGGAAGATACACCAAATGGATGTCAAGACTACTTTCTTGAATGGTGTAGTGGAAGAGGAAGTGTATTTGGAGCAGCCACTCGGTTTTGAGACACATGACAAGGAATCTCATGTATGTAAATTGAAGAAATCCCTGTACAGTTTAAAACAAGCACCCAAGACATGGTATGGTAGAATTGACAGCTTTCTATCTAGTTTGGGCCTTACCAAGAATAAAGCAGATTCCAACCTTTACTACAAGGTTGAAGATGGTAACCCAATTATACTCCTAATGTATGTAGATGATCTGTTTGTAATAGGTATGGATGGGTTGATTGCTGATACGAAGAGGAAGCTTGCTATTGAGTTTGAAATGAAGGAGTTGGGTAAGATGCACTATTTTATAGGCATGGAGGTGTGGCAGAATGCAGATGGAATTTCCTTGGGACAAGGGAAGTATACGGTAGAGATCCTGAAGAGGTTTGGGGTGATGGATTGCAAGGCCATGACCACACCTATGGCATCAAAACTTAAGCTATTGAGTGATGCTTCATCATAAGCGGTTGATGCTATGATGTATCGTCAGATGATTGGGTCCTTGATGTACCTGACGAACACGAGACCAGATATTTGCTTTGCTGTGAACACCTTGAGCTAGTTCCTAATAGATATTATACATGTTCACTTGATTGCTACAAAGCATATTCTAAGGTACCTAAGGGGTACAGTTGATTATGGGCTCAAGTATGAGGAAAATCAGAAGATTAGCCTGGAGGGTTATGTGGATTCAGATTGGGCAGGCAGTGCCATCAATAAGAAGAGCACTTTAGGGTGTTTCTTGAGTATGGGATCAAGTGTAATATCTTGGTTTAGTAGGAAGCAATCCTATGTGGCACTAAGTACAACTGAAGCAGAGTATGTCACAGCTTGTTCAGCTAGTTGTGAGGCAGTATGGCTAAGGAAGCTACTATCTTATTTATTTGATCTCTAGTTAGATGCTACTTGTATATATTGTGACAACCAGAGTCGTGTGAATTTATCGGAAAACCTAGTGTTCCATGACAAGTCGAAGCATATCAAGATCAAGTATCACTATATCAAGGATATGGTGCAGAGAGGAGCAGTGAAGCTCCAGTATGTTGCGATGGATGAATAGATAGATGATGTGTTGATGAAGCCATTAGCCAGAGTGAAGTTTGAGTACTTCAGGGAGAAGCTTGGTGTTCTCTAGATCTAGGTTCCCTCCAAGGGGAAGCGATGAGTCTGTGAGCCATTCTGACATGGTGAGAGGATTGGTTCCTTCCATGGTCAGATGTAAGGGTTGAGCCATTCTATCATGGTGAGAGGATTGGTTCCTTCCATGTCAAATATAATTGCTAAGCCATTATGATGTGACTATAGGATTGGTTCCCACATGATTAGATATAAGCACTGATTTCCATTTTCTAAATGGAGGTACCTAGTGAGTTACCAGGAATACTCAGTCTGGGACTGAGGGCCATTCTGATATGACTATGGGATGTAGTATCACATGATCAGATATAAGTGTAGGTCCATTCTTATGTGATTGAGGGATGTATTCCCACTTGATTAGATATAAGGGGTGATGCCATTCTCTAGGAGAATGGAGGCACCTGGTCAGTTACTAGGAACCCTTAGTCTGCGACTGAGAGCCATTCTGACATGGGGGCAGGCTAGGCCCTTCCATGGTCCGATGTAAGGGCTGGGCCATTCTGACATAGGGGTAGTTTGGGCCCTCCCATGGTCAGCTGTAAGGGCTAGGCCATTCTAACATGATGGTGGATGTGTTCCTCTCATGGTCAGATGTGAGTGTTGGGATTTCCATTCTGACATGGGGCTAGTGTAGCTAGGGTTTTCACCCTAGCTTGTGCGAATGATCACCTACTAAGGAATATGGATTCCTTAGTAGCAGTTCAATGATGTATGAATTAAAAGCTATAACCGAAATAAAAATTAAATCTAAACATTCATGAAGCACAACAGTAGAAGGTAAATAACATAAAACAAAAAGCAGTAAATGGTAAATAATGAACTTTATTGATGTTACCTCCAATGAGGAGGTTGATGGAGTCCGTTGCGCTGGTCCGATGTCGGTGGCTTCGAGCTCCAAGTTGCTTCTTCTCCTTCTCCGATGGTGGAAATGGGCCAAAAAGAATTCTCAATGGTGAAAGTAGCTTGATGGTAAGCTAGGGTTTCAGGAATAATTTCGGTAGAGGCAGGGTGCTTATGACTGTGGATATGGAATAATGGGTCTCCATCACTTATTTATAAAACCATGTGGTTTAGGTCAGCTTTTTAGGGTTTTAGCTGTTTAGGGTTTCAGCTATTTAGGGTTTCTTCTTTTTTCCTCATTATTTTATATTTTTTATTCCTTTTTGGATATTTTTGGAGGAAAAAGGGATTTTATAGCCTTTTGGAGGCATTTTAAGCTTTTTGGTGACCTTTTAGATGGTTTTATGGGTTTTTGATGGAGATATGGTAGGAAAGTGGACAAATGAGCCATGTAATGGGGTAGATGAGGTAGTTAACCATTTTTGGGTGTTAACAGCTAGGTTGGGCCCTCCCATGGTCATATATAAGTGTTGGAAAGTCCTTTCTGACTGGGTCAGATAGAAGTGCTAAAGAAGATGAAGACCTACTTGGAGGCTAGGCCTACAACCAGCATGAGAAAGGGATGGCTATGTAGAACTTCATGTGATGAGAAGAATCAAGAGATAGCACTAGTGATGATAACCCGTTGATGATCCAGATCTAGTGATGATCCAGATCGAGTGATAATCCAGATCCAGTGATACTGATCCAGCAGAGATGATCCAGATTAAGTAATGATCCAGATCTAGTGATGATGATCCAGATCTAGTGATGATGATCCAGATCGAGTGATGATCTAGATCAAGATGAAGATGACTTGAATATGACGAGGACTCGATGATGATCTAGATGATACAGAGAAGAATACTTGTGCTGATAAATTGTGTTCAGAGAATACCTTCCTAGTTAAGAGGGAGTGTTGATGTAATTGTAACTTTGGAATGTATTCACTTGTATATCTTATGTATATTACCTCGATGTTTATTCCGAGAATTTTTTGTAATGTAATTGGGTCCTGTCATGCCTTGATGTTCTGATTGGGAGTTTCTATAATGTGAACAAGTCATGTCAAGTCATTATGGGTAACCATCCTATTGATCAATGGTTAAAGTCCTCACAGTTGTGGGGCCCTATGGTTATTAGACTCCCCTAGAGAAGTCAGCCCTAGTGAGTTATTGTCAATTCAGGAATTAGTATAAATAGAGAGTGATCCTCTCTATTTATCACACACTCACTCACACTCAGTTGTAGCACATAGCTGAGGGAGAAGAAATTGCTCGGGCTAGAAAGAAAGAGACTGCTGCTATCAGGAGATCATCTTACTATTTTGGGGTTTTACTTTTGGTGTTGATTCTATCTCTGAGGAAGTTTTGGGGTTTTCTCCATTTATGGTTTCCCCAAGGAAAAACATTGTGTTCATTGTCTCTTGTGTTTGATTGCTGTTCTTGTTATTCTCTCAGTTAAAGATCCTAATATAATGCTAGCTTGAATGATAAAAATCTAACATCCTGAGCATAATATTTTTCATGGGTTCTCATGGTTGAACCACAACTTACTTTTCCAAAATATACTATGACTATGCAAAATGTGTTATCATCACCATTTGTTAGACACACAGTAATTAAAATCAAAACCATTTACTTACTATCACTTGGGATATTTAGGCCCAATGCTGTAATTGAAAGATTTGGCTAACTAATTCATAGCCCATCCAGGCCTAGTGCTGCAATCTACATCTCCGATACCATGTTGTCACGTACCCATGCCCCAATATCATGCGGAATTAAAATTTTCATCGAGAACATTTACTGTTCATCGAAACATAGGGCATGGCTGTGAACCACTTGTCAACATTTCCAACTCTGTCATGCTCCCTCCCGTCTTCCATTGATTAGTTCAACGATATGCAAGGAAATATCTCATGGGGGATCAAACGACAGAGAGAAAATATGACTAAAATCAACGATCATAAATGATCCCACAGCTGGAACCAAATCAATGACTCAGAATTCACCCACAAAAATCAACGATGTGGAAAGCCTGAGTTGTGGGGTCAAAAAGTTACAAAAATTGCAATCTCACTTTTCGCATCCCGCATCCCACATCGAAAATAGATCAACGGTAGAGAATCATCCCACAAAGATCGACGGTGCGGAGATTTGAATGGCAGAATTGGGACTTATGGAAATCGCAACACCACGATCCTGCATCCCACAAGTTGCGGAGAGGAAGCTTTGGAAAGGAAATATGCAGAAACCAAAATCTGTGAAACGGCATTTTGCATCATGCATCTCGCAATCCTGCAAATTTGCGCAAAGGAGGATTTCTACCAAGAAACTCAACTTTTTGACTGAAGTCTTGGATCGATCTGATCATTTAGGCCATTACCAATTTGGCCAATCTACCCTACAACTTAGTTCAAAATGCATTGAGGGAAAAACATACATAGATTCCTATAGTTGCAGTTAATCAAAAGAACAATACATCAATTCAACACAGCAACATGTTCATCACATTCCATCAAGAAACTACAATGCAAGAAACACAGTTGCAGAGAATTATGTAGACAAGAACACTTATCTTGAACAGAACTTGTCCTGCAACCAACTATGTTGCTGCAACGTTCCTCCCAACCATAGGCCAGTGTACTCCTTAGTCTCTCAGCAACACTGCCACCCCCGAGTTGGGCATGATTTCCTACAGGAAAAAGGGAACACTAGCAGACTCATACATAGCCAAGGGTCCCATACAACTCAGCCAAGCCAACACAGATGGATTTATTAGGCTGTAAGGGAAAATATCCCAACATATGGGTTTCAGAGGCCACTCTGCCAAGCCATCTCACAGTTGGGTTTCACATATTTTTCATAGTCAAGCCAACCTTCACCTTAAGGACCAATCAAGCCAACATATGGGCTGATCAGACTATTCATAGCCAAGCCATCTTACTATTGGGTTTATCAGGCTAACTAACCAAGCCAACATTTGTAGTTGGGTTTATCAAATAGTCCAACCAAAGGTTACTCACCAGGTCAAACATAACAAGACACATCCAAGCCAATAGATGGGTTTATTAGACTGTACACATTCAAGCCATATCTCTTGTTGGGTTTATTAGGATTCCAAGGCAATGGGAAGGAAGAACTGCTAAGCTAGTGAGCTCATCTATAGAGCTAAGAACACCTTCACAAGACCTATCTGTCCTGGATTCCCCACTTCCTACCCACCCAACACAAGGAAGTGTCCCCTTCTCTGCTCCACAGTCCCTCGGGCTACCCCTTCCCTTCCAGTGCTCTTCAGGACGTGCATAGCAGGTTTCCCAGCCACTATTATCTTATTATGAGGTTCCACACTAGGTTTATCAAGCACACTCTATGTCTCTTCCATTCCTAATTCTTGTACATAGTCCAGACCTGAACCAGAGTGCATAATACAATGACCACAGGGAGAATCTACAACACAGGCTTACTCTAGGACATGAGTTTCAGGGTCTCATACACTCTGTAATTTAAGATAATGCTTCAACACAGTAATCGCAGTCCTCCAAGGAAAACCACTCGCGGAACGTGAAGGATGCACACAGGAAGAGCTCCACTGCTACCCCCAATTTCACTCCCTAAGAAAACCAAGGATGGTGGTGAATGAATGACTAACCCTCGAACCAGAACATCCCACCTCTCTCAAATCATGAGAGTAAATCCAAAACGTGAACGTGTGGGTCAAAACTATCATACAGTTCTAGTGTTTTCTTGTCCATGCAAGAAAAACATGACTTTCCAAAACTGGGTGGTCTACCCAATTCAAAATTTCCCGTACTCTTCCCCTTCCAAGAAATAACTACCTCAGCCGCCTTCTAGCAGAATAAATGGTTGGGAAGAGAATACAAGAAAGAGGTTAGTTGATAGTTCTGATAGGTTGTCCTCATGACACATGGATTTTTCCCAAACAAGATCAAGGAAAACATTCCCCACCCCCTTATCCTTAGGAAAATTATGCCCCCATCTCATTATTTGTTGCATTGACATAGTTGGTTGTGGGTTTTCATTAATTTGCATATTTAGATGATGTTTATAAATGTGCTTGACTTAGCACAGAAACCATAGGAAGCAACCATGATCGCCTATATTCAAAACATCGATTAGTGATAGGACCTTGGCCTTGAGCTCCTTGTCATGATTCAATATATTATTTACATCATATACATTAATTCAATGGGGTCAAAAACTGGGGTATTACACTCTTAGGCACCATATTATTTCTATTTTTATCTTAAGAGTTTGGGGCAGTTTTCTCGCTCTCTTCCTTTTTCACTGGACTCTTTAGTTCTTCAGCATAACTTTTCTTGTTTCATCCTTTATTAGTAAAATAGATACAGTTAGGTTTCTTTTCTTTGTTAAAACCCAATCCAGATCTATCACTTGATGCTCTTTGGCTATTCAGGATGTCATCTAGAATCCTTGAGCTATTTTCAATTTTTGATTTAATAGATCCTTCATCAATATTTTTCTTGAATTGTATGATCTCTTCTTCAAGTTTCTTGTATTCTTGTATTCTCTTTTTGAGTTTTAGGTTTAGATCCTCCTCAATCCTTTTGGCATCTAGAAGTTGAGCTTCCATCTCACTAATTATATGACTTGATTATTTTTTCTTTTTCTAGTATTTCTCAAGTTATTCAAGAGCGCTAACAATTTCATCTCTTAAGTATAATTCTCCTTCTTCATTTGAGTCATCATTTGAAGCTTGAGTATTTATACCCATGAATATAATCTCAGTTTCCTCATCTTCACTTGTATCTCTATCTTCACTATCTTCCATGGTGTAGACAATTTTCTTTTTCTCATAGGGATTCTTCTTGTTTCTTGTTTTACCCTTCCTGAATTTTGAGGTTTCTCTCTCGTCATTAACATCCTTTAGGGTAAGCACATTTTGAAGCAAAATGTCCAATTATTCCATTGCTAAAACATTCTAGGGGTAACTTTCCTTTATATTTTCTAGTGCCCTTCTCAATTTTTTTAATAAAAAGAGATTCCTCATCATCTAGGTTCTCTGTTTGATTTTTGGATGAGGATTTAAAAGATGCTTCCCTTTTTGAATATTCATTTAGTCATGTTCTCATCTCATATGTAGTGATGATTCCATGAAGCTCATCTACTATCACCTAGCCAAGATCATCCCATTCTTCTAGGGTGGATACTTTTTAATCATACTTCATTGGCAACGTTCTTAGTACCTTGTTCACAACTTCTTTTTCTCTTAATTTTCCACCAAGACCTCTAATGGAATTAACAACCTCATCTACTCTTAAAAGGTATTCCCCAATATTTTCTTCTTCTCTGATTTTAAGGTTCTCAAACTGCTCTTTATATGTCTAAATCTTGGATTCTTTGACTTTATATGCTCCTTCATAGATAATTTTTAACTTATCCTAGGATTCTTTGGTAGTCTTGCATCTCATAAATTTTGTAAATACAGAGTTTTTCAACCCACTCAAGATTGCATTCAGGGATTTGGAATTACCTTCATATTGGCCTATTTTTGTACTATCTATAGGTTCTTGGTCATCTATCCTATATCTCTTTATAGTTTCATCCCAAACCTTCCATCCTAGGGACATCATATGGCACCTAATTCTCACACTCTAGTAAGCATAATTTTCTTCTATGAACAATGGAGGTTTGTTGGTGGCTAAACCTTCTTGTTGATTCATAGTTGCTTTTAAATAGGATCTACCTTCCAGTGGTTAAACTATGATGAAGGAACCTGCTCTAATACCAATTGTTGGATTATCCCACAATACTAAGAGGGTCGGGGGGGGGTGAATCGGTATTGTCTTTTTTTTTAACTAAAAACACATAAAGAATCAAACAAGTTAAGACACAAATTTTATCTTGGAAACCTCAAAAATCAAACCACCAATTCAAATTCATTAATAAGATGAATCTACAAAATTTTCTTTATCTGCTAGGATGCAATAACACCCTCAATTTATGCCTTTACAACAGACAAGGATGCTTCAACACCCTATGTTTTTCCATGCTACAAAATACAAGGATGCTCCAACACCCTGGGTTTCTTCTTGCTACAACATACAAGGATGTTGCGACACCCTTTGTAGATTTATAGTCTTCCCTAGCACCACGCTACCACACTAGACTGATTTTTATCAGTCTGTTGTTCACTTCTTGGACTCTGTCATTCGCAATCACAGAGACAAGTTCTTTCCTTCAATAAATTTGTTAATAAACACCTTAATGTCTTCCTATGGATCATCTCTTCACTATTGTACCATTCCATTGATCGTACATCTTCAAAAACAACTAAGATTAATAACCTTTTAATCAATTTGATGCTTAATCTTCATGTCATCATCTTTTGTTATCTTTATTACCGAAATCATTCTGAGTCGTTGATCTTATATCAAGATTCTTGTTGACCATAGATTTAAGATATGATATAGTATGAATATTTCTGAACTGTGACATTTCTCATAATTCCTTTCTGCACTTAGATTTCTACCTCAACCATTCTGCACCGTCAATCTCCTGAGGGCTCTTCTGTGACCATTGATTTGAGATAAGATGCAGATAGTGGAATGCAGGTTTATGACTTTTCCAAAACATCATTTTGAGGTTTCCACTTTCTGCACTTAATCTTTCTACTCCAATAGTTATGTACCGTTGATCTTAAAAGGGATTCTTCCTGACCATTGATCTTCTGGATCGTGGGTTGCAGAATGTGGGTTCTTAAACACTCAAATGATGCTTTCACAATCCTCTTCCTTCCTCTTTCCACACTAACCTTTCCACACTGTCGATATTTTACGGAATTCTTTCTGACCGTCGATATTTTGGATCACAGGATGTAGAATGCGGAACTATGAGATTTCCCACATTCTTTTCGTGATTCTTCACCTTCCTCTTTTCTCCTTCCACTTTCCATATTCCGGACTCGGTTTGCAAAAATCCATGTTATCCTAGACCTTGATATTTTTCTTTCTATTTTTTTCTTTTCTTATGAACCATTGATTTTTTTGTGGGTTCATTCCTGGCCATTAATCTACGATCTAATGCGTATTTTTGTATCTTCCCTTTTCTTTGTGCGGAAATCATTCTTGATCGTCGATATCCTTGTGGATTTAATCCTGACCGTCCAAGTTTTCATTCTAAATGGATTTTTTCTCCCATCCACACAGTTAACTCACCTGCTAGTTTAATCTGTGAAATCCTTGAGGGCAATCAGATCTAGATCTGTTCAGATCAATGGTGGACTCCAAATGCATTTAAAACTATATTTGATGGATATTTCGCTTCCATTATCCCTTCTTAACCTCCTGACACTTTACCCAGCAAAATTACTTTACTATCGTCAAATCAGGGTCCCCCTAGATATATGGTGGACTTCAAAATTACAAGGCATATTTGTTGATAGCTAGCCAATACTGAGAGGGGGTGAATTAGAATTGTTAACTTTTTTCCTTGTAACCCACTTATTAAAATTTAATCAAAACATTGAATCAACAAGATATACATAATGCATATTTTATCATGGAACCCTAATAAGGTAAACCACCAACATGTTTCTATTATGTGCAAAACTTTGTTTTTACAATTACAATAGTTATTTGCAGGCACCCACTTGCTGGAGACCACAATCCCCAAGTTTCTCAACCACCACTAAAGGATACACCCAGACCCTGAATGCTTCCTGCACCTGTAAACAAGGATACACCAATATCCTGATTTTTGTCTACACCTACAGACAATGATACACCAATACCCTAATTATCCAACCACTACTGGAAGCAGGATAAGACCTCCTTGTAGGAATGTAGCTTACCCTAGAACCACCCTGTCACCATAATTTGATATTATTAAACTTCATAGACCATCTTCAAACTCTGTCTCTGTCTTTCTTCACTTGGTCTACTGTCTTGTTGCTACACAGGTCTAGATTGCAGGGATTCACTTTTCATTCTCTGACTACTGGTCTTCTTCTTTAGATATTCATTATTCACCCTTAGAGACACCAGAGACCACTTTCTCCTTCTTTAGATATTCAACATTCAATCAAAAGAGACACACATTCTTCTATCCATATTTTTGTATATATATCAAGTATCTTTACATCTCTTCAGACTCTTCATGCCTTTTCATATTCATGTCTCTTCAAATAGTACACACATGTTTGTTTATTTCTTCACACCTCTTCGAATATTTGTCTAATTAATGAATTAATTGTTATATCTATAATGTCACTGTTTTTTATTTAATTAATTAATTAAATCATCCTCAAACCTATGGGATTCATCCCAAGGATGTGAGATTCCTCTTCCTCTCAAGATGTGGGCTTCTTATCTCATGAACGTGGGCTTCCTTCATCGTGGGCTCATCGTCCATCTATAGGCAGTAGGCTTCTTCTGACCGTGAGCTTCCTCAAACCCAAGCATGTGGGATTCCTGTGGGATTTCTCAAGCGGCCTTACCTTCAGCGGGAACTTTTAGCCCATTTTGGGAATTCCTAGGCCCTTGTAGTCTTAAACCTTCCTTACTCCACCTGCGGGCTTCATCTTCTCTCTTTGAGCTTCCTGCGGACATTCTTATTTACCATTTTGAACGCACCTCTTCACCATTATGAATCCATACAGCAGGAATTATAATATGGTTAGCACAAACCTACATTCCACAATAATTTTGCATACAATCTCTTAGTTATATACCTCGCTATTCTAACAGATGGAATAATTCTTAGGCATTGGATATTTCAAACACCTCAATCAACGGTGGAGAAAAAGGCACACTTAAACCATTTTTTGATTTCGCTCCCATCCCGGTGGATAATTCAGCTAGATTACTCCACCTGCGGGCTTCATCTTCTCTCTTTGAGCTTCCTGCGAACATTCTTATTTACCATTTTGAACGCACCTCTTCACCATTGTGAATCCATACAGCAGGAATTATAATATGGTTAGCACAAACCTACATTCCACAATAATTTTGCATACAATCTCTTAGTTATATACCTCGCTATTCTAACAGATGGAATAATTCTTAGGCATTGGATCTTTCAAACACCTCAATCAATGGTGGAGAAAAAGGCACACTTAAACCATTTTTTGATTTCGCTCCCATCCCGGTGGATAATTCAGCTAGATGTTGAACAATGAAATCTCCTGTAATTATTGATCTTCATTCACCTCTAACTTCCACCATTTCATCTCATGTTGTGACTTTCTGCACTTTGATTTCTGCCTCAACCATTCTGCACCGTCGATCTCCTTCAGGCTTATCGTGACCATCAATTTTGAGGTGGAAATCGTATATCGGGTGTCCCTTTTTCAAATATCATTCCCTGATTTCCAAACCAGTATTTACGCACCGTTGATCTCTTGTGGGATTCTTTGTGACCATCGATCTTCTGGATCGCAGGATGCAGAGATCAGAAACTCAATGTTTCCAAAACCTCAACCCTTTTTATTTCCGCAGTTCCGCACATACACTGACCTTTCCACCCTGGAATTTCTGCATCGTCTATCTCTCATGAAATTATTTTTTACCATTGATATTTTGGATTGCGCAATGTAAAAATTGAAAACTCAATTTTTCGTCACTTAGATTTTCGCAGTTCTGCACCCACATTGTTCTTTCTTCCCTGGCCTTTCCGCACTGTCGATATCTCACGGAATAATTTTTAACCGTCGATCTTCTGAATTGTGGTAAGCGGAAGTCAGAAACTCAATTTTTCCATGACTTTGACCTTTTTATTTCCATGGTTCCACACCCGCACTTCCATTTCTCACACTGTAGAATGCGGAAGTTAGAAACTCAATTTTTCCAAAACTTCGACCTTTCAATTTCCGCATTTCCGCACCCAGACTGACCTTTCCAAACCATTGATCTATTTTATTGGATCACTTCTCAGCCATTGGATCTTGGATATTTTCTGAACTTCAAAATTTTCTCCCATATTATGCGGAAACCGATCCTCAACCATCGGATCTTGTACGAGAATGCTTCCTGACTGTTGATCTTTCGAGTAGTAGAAACCCATACTATTCTAGACATCTTTCTGCACTTCAACTCTTCTGCACCTTTGATCCTCTTTGGCTTATCTCTTAACCATCTATATATGATCTAATGAAGGTTTCATATCCTCACTTTACTTTGTTTTAACACTTATCCATTTTTAATCTCGACATGCAAAATAACACTTTTCTTGGCTTTGGCAGGTTGACAATTTGCATGTGTGAGAGCCAAGCGAGAATCTGACTTCATGGCTGGGTATCCAGTTCACTAGGAAACATGCCTACTTCTTCTGATGAAATTATCATCACATTGTTAAACCTTGGTGGAAATTTCCAAATGCCTATTTCAACCTTTTGAATTTGACACAGTCAAATTTCTATCTGTAGTACCTAAAGCACATTTTCTTCATTTTGGAAGACTAATATTTTCCTTATCTGATCCCATAAGGAAAAATAAGAGCAAGGATATAAATCCATTTCAATAGTGAACAACACCATATCACCTTTAAATCTTGCTGAAAAACACACAGCCTATGGCAGGCATTTGAAAATAGTCTTCCAACTTTTTGTTATGACACTTTGACAAATTTCTTAGTCTTACCCAATCTTCCGAAAAACATTGTTTTGGTAGGTCCATAACTTCTTCCTTAGTTTCTTCCAAGATAAGATGAAGACATGGTCAGATAGAGAAAACGCAATTCTACAAGACCTTTATGTGTTGCAGGAATTTACTCTAACCCATGATTTAGGGAAATCATTCTATTTGTGACCCCTTAGACTTGTTTTGACTATTTATCCATACTTAGTCAATTTCCTGATTTTCACCAATTTCCATATTTCTCCATAATGATGTCACATCATCATAGGTAATGTATCTTACTAATTCGCCATAAATTATGTTATTCCATGTCATCATATCTTGCATTTCATCATTCATGACATGTCATCACTACCTTTGTCTTTCCTTTGACTTATATTGAGTTCACCTTTTGTCTTTCCTTTGTTTTTCACTGAGTTCACTCTTCCATCATGTCCTTTTCTTATCCTTTGTCATTCATGAACTACTTTTTCATCAGTGACAACTTTAATCCAATCTCCCCCTATGTCATTGATGGAAATGCCTAAACCTTCTCCCCCTTTGACAACAATGACAAAGGATAACTTATTATCCCCTTTGTTGTTTAACTTGAAATAGAATTTTCTATTGTTCTATGTGCTTATATCAGGGTTCAAAGTGAAAACATACACATGCACACGGAGAATTTAAAATTCAAACTTATAGTGATTAGAAGCGATGGTATAAACACTCAATAACTTGCAGAGTAAACTTTGTTCTTCATTTATTGAACTAGAAGTACAATTGCTCACATAAGTTGTACTCTTCACTCCTCACTAATTCTTATATCCTCTTCTTTTGTTTCTCTTCCTCCAATTAACTTGGACTTAGTGCTGATCATACTATTAACATCCTTCTTGTAGTGATTCTTTGCATAAGAACATTGGATGATGAGTTCATAGACTTCCCCTGTCACAGTGCTTCTCCAAACACATTCCTTCTTCAAAGCTAAGATCAAATCCAATTGTGGTAGTTGATACTAATTTGTCACCTCTACTCCTTGTTTTCGTGGAAACTTTAGAACATTCCTCTCTTCTTACCAAAAGACATTTTTCAAGTATTAATTGCAATTTTCTGATATTAACTCCACCTGAGTTTATGATCCCTTCTATGTTATATTTTTATCAATTAGATAGTATTATCTTAGGATCTTATATGAGATAATAACATGCACAACAATCAAACACAAGAGACAATAGACACAAATATTTTCCTCGGGGAAACCATAAAGGACAAAACCCTGCAAATTTATTAGAGATAGAATAAGCATCAATGGCGGCAGTAAAACCCAAAGATAGTAAGATGATCTCCAACATTTGTTCTCTTTCTTATCCCATCTCCTTCTCTCTCACTCATGCGCTACAACTGAGTGTGAGTGACTATGTGATAAATAGAGAGGCTCACTCTCTATTTATACTAGTTTCAGACTTGACAATAACTTACCAGGGATGAATTCTCTAGGAGAGTCTAATAACCCTAGTGCCCCACAATTGCGGGGACTTTAACCCTTGATCAACAAGCAGGGTTAACCTCTATGACTTTACATGAATTGTTTACATTATTGATTCTCTCAATAGTAACATTGAGGACTAATCAAATACAATATATGAAATACATAAGTGAATACATTCCAAAGTTACAAATACATTAACACTCCTGTTAACTAGGAAGGTATTTTCTTGACACAATTCATTAGCACAAGTCTTCTTCTCTGGATCAAGTCTGGATCATCATCAATGCTAGATCATCATTGGATCATCATCAAAATTGGATCACTAGATCATCATCAAAGCTAGATAATCACTGGATCATCATCAAAGCTGGATCATCACTGGATCATCATCAAAGATGGATCATCATCAAATTTGGATCATCACTGGATCATCATCAAAGCTGGATCATCACTGGATCATCATAATCATTGCTTCCACTATCTCTATCAATTGGTGCTATCTCTCAATTCTTCTCGTCATAGGAAGTTCTACAGAGCTGACACTTTTTCATGCTGGTTGTAGGCCTATCCTCCATCTAGTTCTTCATCTTCTTCATCACTTATATCTAACCCAGACAAAAAGGCCCACCCAGCACTTACATCTGACCATGGGAGGATCACATCCACCACCATGTCAAAAAGGCACCCCCAGCACTCACATCCATCGGCATGGTAGGACACACTATTTACCATCCAAGGAAAGGCCTAGCACTTTCATCCATTGGCATGATAGGAAACACCATCTATCATCTAAGGAAAGGCCCATCACTTACATCTACTAGCATAGCAAGACACACCATCTACTATCCAAAGAAAGGAACATCACTTATATCTCACCCAGTTAGAAAGGCTCAACACTTATATCTGACCTAGTAAGAAAGACTCATCATTTACATCCTCTAGCATAGTAGGACACACCATCTACTATCCAAGGAAAGGCTCAACACTTATATCTACTAGCATGGTAGGACACACCATCTACCATCCATAGAAATGCTCTACACTTACATCCGTCGACATGATAGGACACACCATTTATCATACAGGGAAAGGCTCTGCACTTATATCTGACCATGGGAGGACTCACCTACCACCATGTCAGAAGGGCTCCACACTTACATTTGACCCAGTCAAGAAGGCTCTACACTTATATATGACCATGGGAGGACATGCCTACCAACATGTCAGAAGGGCTCAATACTTACATCTGACCCAGTCAGAAAGGCTCTGCACTTATATCTGACCAAGGGAGGACCTGCCTACCACCATGTCAGAAGGGATCCGCACTTACATCTGACCTAGACAGAAAGGCTCTGCACTTACATATGACCATGGGAGGACTTGCCTACAACCATGTCAGAAGGGATCCACATTTACACCTAAAAATGGGATGACCCTCATGCCACCATGTTAGAAAGGCTCTGCACTTACATCTGAACATGGGATGACCCACTTGCCACCATGTAAAAAAGGCTCACTGACTCATCACTTCCTCTTGGAAGGAACCTCTATATGGAGAACACCAAGCTTCTCCCTGAAGTACTCAAACTTCACTATGGCTAATGGCTTGGTCAACACATCAGCTATCTGCTCGTTCGTCACAACATATTGGAGCTTCACTGCTCCTCTCTGCACCATATCCCTGGTATGGTGATATTTGATCTCGATATGCTTCAACTTGTCATGCAACACCGATTTCTCTGATAACTTCACACAACTTTGGTTATCGTAATAGATACAAGTAGCATCCAACTAGAGATTAGATAAATCGTATAGTAGCTTCCTCAGCCACACTGCCTCACAACTAGCTGAACAAGTTGTGACATACTATGCTTTGGCTGTACTCTCTTCCATGCAAGACAGCTTCTTGCTAAACCAAGAGATCACACCTGATCCCATACTGAAGTAGCACCCTGAAGTGCTCTTCCTATTGATGGCACTGCCTACCCAATCTAAATCAACATAACCTTCCAGGTTAATCTTCTGATCTACCTCGTACTTGATCCCATAATCAATTGTACCCTTCAGGTACTTTAGAATATGTTTTGTAGTAATCAGGTGAACATGTCTTGGATCCATCAGGAACTAGCTCAATGTGTTCACAATAAAGCAAATATCTGGTCTCGTATTCATCAGGTACATCAAGGACCCAATCATCTGACGATACATTGTAGCATAAACCATCTCTAATGAGGCATCACTCAATAGATTCAGGTTCAATGCCATAGGTGTGGTCATGGCCTTGCAGTCCATCATCCTGAACCTCTTAAGGATCTCTACTACATACTTCCCTTGTATTAGGGAGATTCCATTTGCACTCTGCCACACCTCCATGCCTAGAAAGTAGTGCATCATACCCAAGTCCTTCATCTCGAACTCAATAGCAAGCTTCCTCTTCGTATCAGCAATCAACCCATCCACACCTGTTACAAACAGATCATCTACATACAGTAGGAGTATCACTGGGTTTCCTTCTTCAACGTTGTTGTAAAGGTTGGAATCTGCTTTACTCTTGGTAAAGTCCAAACTACATGGGAAGCTGTCAATTATTCCATACCATGTCTTGAGTGCTTGTTTCAAACCGTATAGGGATTTCTTCAATTTACACACATGAGTCTCCCTATTATGTGTCTCAAAACCAAGTGGATGATCCACATGCACTTCCTCTTCTACTACACCATTCAAGAAAGCAGTCTTGACATCCATCTGGTGTATCTTCCATTTTATTACTGCAGCCAAAGAAATTACTGATCTAACGAAAGTGTATCTGGATATAGGTGCAAACATTTCTTCATAATATATTCCTTCTTTCTAGGAGAAGCCACAAGCCAAAAATATTTCTTTATAGTTATCTATGCTACCATCTGCAGCATGCTTGATCTTATAGATCCACTTGGAAGTCACAAAAGAATTCCCCTCTAGTCTAGGGACAATATCCCAGACATCATTCTTCATGATTGACTAGTACTCTTTGATCATAGAATCCTTTCATTCTTTCTTCTCTGTCACTTCTTCATAGTTGGAAGGTTATTTATCAATGATGTCACATAATAGGGCTACATAACCGGTGTAGGACCTAGTTCTTTTCCTCTCTCTGTGCATTTCTTTTGGATACCCATATCTTTCTACACCTTGGATAGCCTCGCATACCCATGCAGGTTTCCTCTTGTGAGGATTCTTCTCTTGGGGTGGATCTATAGGTTCCTGGGGTTCTTCTATTTCTTGATCTTCATCCTAATTTGCATCATTTAGAGTTGTATCTTGAATTTTGCGTACTTCTATTTCTTCAGAGTCTTCAACTGGTCTCTTTCTGGATTTGTTCTAAGCTGAGTCTTCGTCGAATGTTACGTCTCTGCTAATGTCGATCTTCTTGAATCCTGGGAAGTATATTCTTTAAGCTTTTGAACTTTCATTATATCCCACAAATATACCCTTTGTTCCAGAAGGATCTAATTTTATCCTTTTTTTTTTAATGTGTATGTACACTGGATAGCTGAATATTCTGAGATGGATGACCTTTGGTTTCTTGCCAAAAAATACTTCTTCAAGTGTCTTGTTCTCAAGTACTCTATTTCGAGTACGGTTCAGTACATGCACCTACCCATAGATGCATGGGAAGATCTTGATCATGAAGCATTTCCCTTGTAGCTTCCATGATCGTTATATTCTTCCTTTTTGCAAACCCATTATGTTGTGGATTATATGGAGTGATCAAATCCATCTTAATCCCTGAATCTTTGCATAACTCTTTGAATTCATTTGATGTGAATTATTCACCATTTTATGATTGAAAGGTTTTGATCTTCTTTTTTGTGTGGTTCTCAATCAAAGATTTGAATTCCTTGAACTTGCTGAATACTTCATCTTTGTTCTTCAAGAAGTATATCCATGTCTTCCTAGAAAAATCATCAATGAAATAAACATAGTATACATACCCACTCAATGAAGTGGATGACATAGGACATCATACATCGGAATGGATGATTTCCAAGATCCCTTTTTCCTTGCTCTCACTACATGGAAATGTCTTCTTTCTGTTATTTCCTTTCGCACATCCTTTGCAAACACCATCATGTTTTGTTTATATTTCTGGAATACCTTCAATGGCTTTTCTCGCAAGTGGTAGTGCTCTATATTGCACATGTGCAAGCCTTCTATGTGAAAGTTCATTTGGATCTATTGAGTCATGGACCAAAGCTTGTTCTAGTTGGCCCTTCAGTTTGCATAGTCCTCCTTCTTGTTCCCCAATCAATACTACATCATCTATAGTCTTTCCCTTTGGCCACATAAACTTGGCCATCTACAAATGAAACCCTTATGCATTTTTCATGCAATGTAGATATGGAGAGGAGATTCTTCTTTAGTCCTGGTACAAACAAGACATCCTTCATCTTCATAGACTTTCCATAGTCTAGCTTATAGGAGGATTCACCACTACCTTTTATTGGATACAGGTAGTCATCCCCAAGTTTCACCTTGTGAGGTGACTCATGTTCAAATAGTTTCACAAAGGATTCTTTGAATCCCATCATATGTTTGGAAGCCCCACTATCTATAAGTCAATCATTGCTTCCATGTGCAATAGTTCCCGTGAGAGCGGAAATCAAAACATATTCTTCATCACTTGAAGAATCATCACTTTCTTGTTTGATTCTCTTTGTGGAAGTTTCATCATCCTCTATGGCATGAGCATGATGTATTATTTTGTTTCCCTTCTTCTTGTGAGAGCCATTTTTGTTTCTAGGAATATCTCTGGCATAGTGTCCTCTCTTATCACAAGTAAAACATATGAGTTTAAATAAATCTCTGTTAGGTTTTCTTGAGTTACCTTTCTGGTGAGAATTATTATCTTTGGGGTGATGATAGTCCCTTCTTCTTTTCTTGGAGTGTACTGTGAGAGCTTTATCTTCACTTCCCATATTTTCTTCTTAGGATACTATTCAAGCTTCTTCTTGTGATCATTTCTCCCACAGTCTATTGAACATGACTAGCTTTATTCTAGCACAAATCCCTTGAATGAAGGAGTCCCATGACCTAGGGAGACCATTCAAGGTAGTCATCACAATCTCTGCATTCTCCACTTCTTCATCTACTACTTCAAGTTATTCTTTGATCTGAGAGACCCTTGTAAAGTATGATTGTATGGTCTTTTCATTTTGTATCTTCACATTCTTCAACTGGTTCCTCAAAGTCATCTTCCGATTTATGTTATTTCCTTCAAACAGCTTGGTCAAGGATTCAAACATCTCTTTAGATGTATTTAGGGAGGACACCTATGTTATGAGGTGATCCTTGATTGAATCATCAATAATCCTCTTGGCCATGATCAAGTTCTTCTTGTGTAAGGTCTTAGCCTCATCTCCCTCTGGAACTGGAACCTCTTCACTAATGTAACAGTCCAACTCATTTTCTTCTAGGACCAGGGAGATCCTATACTTCTAGGATCGGAAGTTATCAGCTCCCTCAAGATTTTCATCAAGATTGGTGTCATGAGACATGTTAACTGAGAACCTCATATGGAAATACAAAATATTTAGATATTACCAATTTGAGAAGATGAAAACTAGATCTGGAGTTGATCTTCTGCAGTGCTAGTTTTCTGGTTCCAGGGAGAATTAGGGTTTGAATTTCTCAGAGTTATACCCAAAAAAAAACCTCAATTTTTGTCTCTAAATGTTAATTTTGAGGAGGTGAGAAATCCTACCCTGGGCTCACTCAAAAGTTCCTCTTCATTGAAAATCACTAATTTCCTGATGCAGTGGTAGGTCAAAACCTGAAAGTGTTCAAAATCAGATTCTACTTCAAGAGAAATATTCTCCCTTCAATGGAGGTTCATCCTAGCCTCCTTTTGCTAATGGATTGTGGAGAGAGACCCAAAAAATAAGAATCCTTAGCTTTTGCAGCTGCACAGTTTCTTCTTCTCAGGTTAGCTCTAATACCATGTTAGATTTTTATCAATTATACAGTATTATCTTAGGATCTTATCTGATAGAATAACATGCATAGCAATCAAACACAAGAGACAATAGACACAAATATTTTCCTCAGGAAAACCATAAAGGAGAAAACCATGCAACTTCCTCAGAGATAGAATAAGCACCAACGGCGGTAGTAAAACCCAAATATAGTAAGATGATCTCCAACATCTATTCTCTCTATTATCCCAGCTCCTTCTCTCTCACTCATGCGCTGCAACTGAGTGTGAGTGACTGTGTGATAAATATAGAGGCTCACTCTCTATTTATACTAGTTTCTGACTTGACAATAACTTACCAAAGCCGACTTCTCTAGGAGATTCTAATAACCCTAGTTCCCCACAATTGCGGGGACTTTAACACCTGATCAACAAGGAGGGTTAACCTCTATGACTTTACAGGACTTGTTTACATTATTGATTCTCCTGATCGAAACATCAAGGACTAATCAAATACAATATATGAAATACATAAGTGAATACATTCCAAAGTTAAACATACATCAACATTCATGAGAGTTTTATAACAGACATTCAACTTCAGCTCCACCACCATCACTAACTTCTTCTTCATTATTTTCATCGTGCTTTCCATTATAATGGATGTTATTCTTGTCTGCAACACTATTATGCTTAACATCATCTTGGGAAACTTCTTTGATGTTGTAAATATTTGTTTCTTCTTCACCTTTGGAGTCTTCCTTTCTTCTCCATATCTTTCCATGAGGTACCCTCCTAGCTGAATTTTTATGTTTCTTGGATTCCTTACTTAGATATTTTCTCTTAATTTTGTACTCAACAGCCTTGTGACCAAACTCGTGATAGTAGTGACAATAGCCATATAAACTTCCTTCATATTTGAGAAATCTTTGACTTTTCTGATTCACAACTTCCATCCTCTTCCATTCCTTCCTTTGTTCTTGGACTTTTATTGAATAATTTTTCCTTAGCTTACATTCTCTAACCATATGTCCAAAATTATGACATGTATAACAATGACCAGGAAAGATTTGTTGGACTCTGCTTGTCCTTCGTATTTTAAGTATCATTCATGTCCTGTCATTATAATGGTATGAGGGGACAGAATTCTAACTATGCTTAATTGGACACTTTAGTACATTAGCATAACCTCTTCTATTATCTCTTTCTCGGTTAGTGAAGGAGGAACATTTTGACTTCCTTTCATGGTCATACCCTAAACTAGTTTTATCATTTGATGGTTTCTAGATCCTCGCAATTTCATCTAAAATTTTTGAATTGTTCTCAATCTTTGTTTTAATAGTTTCCTCATCAAGATTCTTCCTAAGCAAATTAAATTCTTATGTTAATCTCTCTTCCTCTTCTGTGTGGTCTTCCAGCATCTTTATTTCTTTCTTGAAGTTAGTAACATCCCTTTTTAGTCTCTCAGCCTCTTCCATGCTATCCATCATTTGTTGTATAGCAATGTTATACAATTATTCTCAAATGGTGTTGACTTCCTCTTCATTTTAGTGCTGCTCTCTTTGACACTTTGAAATTTTTTCTTTCAAAGACTTGTTCTCCCTCCTGTCTTTTCTCAATTCTTCAAAGGCACTTATGAGTTATGTTTCTAAGTTCACCTCTCTTTCCATATCTTAATTATCTTCTGAAGTTTGTGATATTGTCCCTATGAATAGATTTTCTTCATCTTCAATTATATTTTCACTATTATACTTGCAAATAGCAAGGTTTGTTTGGGCTATTTCTTCATTTGAATCAAGCTTTTCTAATTTTACCTAGAGTTGCTTGGTTGAGACACATGGTCCAATATTCCTTTTGATAGAATGAGATATTCCATCTAATATGGCCTCTATTTCATTTGCATTATTTTTCTTGTATTTTTTTTTGGCTTGAGTCCTTATTCTCTTTGGTGGGATGTAATTAGTGATCACTATATTCCATACACTGGGTTCCAATGCTTTCAGATAACTTTCCACTCTTGTTCTCCAAAATATGTATTCTTCTTTTCCAAGTATTGGAGATCCATTTTCTGTGTAAATCTCTTCTTGTTGATCCATAATGGTTTTTAATAGGATCTTCCTTCTAGTGGTTAAACTGTTAGTGAAGGATCTTGATATGATACCAATTGTTAATAGTTGTCCAATACTGAGAGGAGGAGGGGGGTGAATCAGTATTGTTAAATTTTTTCCTTTTAAACCACTTATTAAACTTTAATCAAAACATTGAATCAAAAAGATATACAGAACACAGATTTTATCGTGGAACCCTAATAAGGTAAACTACCAACATGTTTCAATTATCTGTAGAATTTTTTTTTACAATTACAATAGTTATTTGCAAGCACCCACTTGTTGGAGACCACAATCCCCAAGTTTCTCAGCCACCACTGAAGGATGCACCCACACCCTGATTTTTTCTTGCACCTATAGATAAGGATACACCAATACCTTGATTTATGTCTGCACCTACAGACAATGATACACCAATACCTTGATTATCCAGCCACTACTAGAAGGAGGATAAGACCTCCTTACAGGCATGTAGCCTAGCCTAGCACCACCCTACCACCCTAATTTGATATTATTAAACTTCCAATACCATTTTCAAACTCTATCTCTAGATTTCTTCACTTCGCATAATGCCTTGTTTCTACATGGGTCTAGATTGCAGAGATTCACTTTGCATTCTCTGACTACTGGTCTTCTTCTTTAGATATTCATTATTCACCCTCAAAGACACCGAATACCACTTTCTCCTTCTTTAGATATTAAAAATTCAATCAATAGAGACACACATTATTCTATCCAAATATATATATATATATATATTATCTTTACATCTATTCAGACTCTTCATTCATTTTCATATTCACACCTCTTAAAATAGCACACCCCTATTTTTTTAATTTCTTCAGACCTCTTCGAATACTATCTAATTAATTAATTAATTTCTATTTCTGTAATGTCACTGATTTTTATTTAATTAATTAATTAAATCATCCTCAAACCTACGGGATTCATCCCAATACTATGATCTTCCTCTTCCTCTCAAGCCATGGGCTTCTTATCTCATGAATGTGGGTTTCCTTCATCGCGGGCTCATCCTCCATCTACAGGAGGTAGGCTTCTTTTGACCGCAGGATTTCTCAAACCCAAGCCTATGGGATTTTTCAAGTAACCTTACCTTTAGTAGGAACCTTTAGCCCCTTTTGGGCATTCCTAGGCCTTTGTAGTCTTGACCCTTACTTACTCCACCTGTAGGCTTCATATTCTCTCTACGAGCTTCCTACAAACATTCTTCTTTACCATTTTAGATGCACCTCTTCACGATTGTGAATCCATACAATAAGAATTATGATCTAGTTAGCACAAACCTAGATTCCACAATAATTTTTCATACAGTCTCTTGGTTATACACACGGATATTCTAACGGGCGAAATCATTCTTAGGTGTTGGATCTTTCAAACACCTTAATCACGGTGGAGAACAAACGACACTTAAACCATTTTTACAATTTCTCTCCCATAGTGGTGGTTAACTCACCTACATGTTGAACGAAATCTCCTATAGTTTTTTATATTCATTCACCTCTAATTTCCACCCTCATATCTGAAGTTGTGACTTTCTGCACTTTGCTTTTTGCCTCAACCATTCTGCACCATCGATCTCCTTCGAGCTTATCGTGACCATCGATCTGAGGTGGAAATCATATATCGGATGTGCCTTTTTCAAATATCATTCCATGATTTCTGAACCAATCTTTATGCACCAAATGTTAGGTACCGTTGATCTCCTGCGGGCTTCTTTGTGACCATCGATATTTCAGATAACGGGATGTGGAAGTCGAAAACTCAATATTTCCAAAATTTTGACCCTTTTTATTTTTTGTGCTTATGCACCCACACTAATCTTTCCTCCCTGCCCTTTCTGCACCATCAATCTCTGATGGAAGTCTTTCTGACTGTCGATCTTCCGTATCGTGGGATGGTGAAATAAAAAACTCAATTTTCCACGACTTCGATTTTCAAGGTTTCGCACCCACATTGACCTTTCCTCCCTACCCTTTCCACACCATTGATCTCTCATAGAATTATTTCTTACCATCGATCTTCTGGACTGTGGGATGTAAAATTCAGAAACTCAACTTTTCCATGACTTCGAACTTTTGATTTCCATAGTTTCGCACCCGCACTGCGGAAGTCGAAAACTGAATTTTTCCAAAACTTCAACCTTTTCATTTTCGTGGTTCTGCACCCACACTGACCTTTCCAAACCATTGATTTGTTTCAACAGATTACTTCTCAGTCATTGGATCTTGGATCTTTGGTGAACTTCAACCTTCCCTTCTATCTTATGTGGAACTGATCCTCAACCGTTGGAACGTGTGTAGGAATGCTTCCTGATCGTCGATCTTTTGGGTAGCGAAAACCCATACTGTTCTAAACATCTTTCCACACTTCAACTCTTCCACACCATTGATCCTCTTCGAATTAGCTCTTGAACTTTGATCTACGATTTGATGAAGGTTACAGATCCTCCCTTTACTTTGTTTTAACATTTAGCCATTTTTAATCTCGACATGAAAATTAATACTTTTCTTGGCTTTGGCAGGTTGACAATTTGTACGTGTGAGAGCCAAGTGAGAATCTGACTTCATGGTTGGGTTTCCAGTTCACTAGGAAAAATGCCTACTTCTTCTGATGAAATTATCATCACACAGATAAAACTTGGTGGGTATTTCGAGATTCCTCTTTCAACCCTGTAAATTTGACACTTAGTCAAATTTCTATCTTTAGTGCCTAAAGTACATTTTCTTCATTTTGGCAGGCTGATATTTTCCTTATCTGATCGCCATAAGGAAAACTAAGAGCAAGTCTAGAAATCCATTTAAATAGTGAACAAGACCATATCACCTTTAAATCTTACTGACAAACACACATCCTCTGGAAGGAATTTGAAAATAGTCTTCCAACCTTTTGTATGACACTTAGATAAATTTCTTAGTCTGATCCAATATACGTAAAAACATTGTTTTGGTAGGTTCATAACTTCTTCCTCAGTTGCTTCTAAGAAAATATCAATAAATGGTCATATAGAGAAAACATAAGTATACAATACCTCTATGTGATGCGGGAATTTACTATAACCCATGATTTAGGGTGGTTATTCTCTTTAGACCCTCTTATACTACTTTTGATAATTTATCCATACTTAGTCAATTTCTTGATTTTCACCAATTAACATATTTCTCCAGAATGATGTCACAACATCATAGGAAATTTCTCTTAATAAGTAGCCATCAATTATGTTATTCTATGTCATCATATCTTCCATTTCATCCTTCATGCCATGTCATCACGACCTTTTTATTTCCATTGACTTATGCTAAGTTCACCTTTTGTATTTCCTTTGTCTTTTGTTGAGTTCACTCTAACGTCATGTCCTTTGCTTATGCTTTTTCATTCATGAACTACTTTTTCATCAATGACAACTATAATCCATATTTCCAACAAGATTAGATTAAGATTTCACACCCGTCAGAATTTTCTTTCACCGCATTATTTCTCCAAGCGAAATCCATATTAGCCGTTGATCTTCGGGCATGCCTAATCTCCACCACACTATCTCCAGCTGTATGGATGATTAGTTTGGGCTTATCTCATGCATTCTTTCCTCTGGTGAAATTGATTCCAGACGTGGAACTATAAATGCTCCTAAAAACTCTCCATTCCACACTGTTGATCTGTCTAAGATACAAATCTTCAAATTTGTGGTTAAATTTATCATTGGAACAATCAATTCCTTCCTGCAACATTCTTCACATACAATTTCAATCTCACAAAGTCTCTGCAATCTCTCTTCACTCATACACTCAATCTTTTCCTTTGTCATTGCAAAATTCATTTTTCTACCATATCTACTGGTTTATTCTTTTGTCATTCGTGAATACCTTTGACATCAATGACAACTACATTCTCAATAGTTGTTCAAAAAATAGGATGCAAATATTAAACACATTACAAGAGAGACACATATATAACGTTGTTCACTCAAGATGGGGTATGCCCAGACAGAAATTTCCAGTCCTTTATTATTTTACCATCCAACAAAATGAAGGGATACAACCTACAACAACCCCACTACACTTCCTCTTCACTCTCTCACAATATCTCTCACACAATCATAGAGATTGTTTTACAATGCTACAATACAATACATAGGCGTATTACAATGCTTTCCTTTTATAGGGGAATTACAATGGGAAAATACCATGGGTCACCCTATACCATGGGCCCATAAACTATTGGCCAACAAACATCCCAAAAATTTCTTTCGGGGTCTCACCCCCCTACCCCCTTGCTGGGAGGAGTGTACAATAAAACTAGTGTACAAATGCGGCTAAACAATAACGTCTCTAAATCTAGAAGATCATGATCTCAAACCAAAAGAATCTACAAAGATAAAATAATCATTATTATGAGGACATAAATACAATGTACCTATCCTATCTCATTTTTCTATTACCAGTGCTCATTTAGTTATATTCCACCACATTTTTTCAAACATAGACAAACAATCGTTATCACAACTTCCCTGTTGAGATGATATTTCTTCTCATAGCATAAATAGGCCTTACATCTTTTAGTAACCATTCATTTCCATTATTTAAATTACGTCATACCTTACCCATTCCAACAAGTTTACATGGTTCACCATCCCTCAATATAACATGTCCAAAATTGCCTGGAACATAGTCATGAAAGAATTTCCTATGAGGTGTAGCATGACATGAAGTCCCTAAATCTACATGTAGTCCAGGGAAAACCCTGGCTATGTGAAAAATCACCTACCTTCCATCTATAGGATGGAAGGATAGAGTCAACTCTATGGAGGAAAACCTGCAATATACTGTTAGAAATAAACGAGTAAAAGACCTGTAGCAAACAATTATGAATGAACTAAATATGAGCAGCTAAATAATAACCTAAATAAAAAGAAATCATTAATACCATTATACCTCAGATATTTCTAGAAGATGGGCCACCATGCCCTAGCAAGAAGCTACCCCTCTACATATTTTGGTGGTCTGGAGCAATGCTCAACACACATGTATTATGACTAATGGAGCAAGTGGAATGAGAGGGATGGATGGCTTGAGAGAGGTGGCTTATCAAGGCACTCATACAGGAAGAGTAATGGTAGGCAAATAATTAGTGATTTGAGAGTGACCCCCACCCTTGTATTTATATATTTTTCTCAAGTTTTAGGGTTTTTAGCCCTTAGTCAGGGTTTTAAGCCCTTTCTAGGATTTTAAGCCCCTTTCCGCCTCTTTTTAGCTCCCTTTGGGGTTTTTAGTCCCTTTTAGTGGTTTTAGCCCCTTTTTTAGGGGTTTAGCCCCTTGGTGAGCTATTTATGGCTCCTTTATGGGGTTTTAAGCCCCTTTTTTATGTTTTTTGAGCCTTTGAGGGGAAAACATAGGTTAAGCAAGGGTGTGGGAGTCAATAGGGGTTAGGAAATGGATGTCTTCATGTGGTGTAGAACATATGTAGTAAGTTGGGTATTTTTTGGGTTAACACTACTACCCAATAATCACTGGTATGATCTAATGCAATATTAAAAGCATACTGTAACACATCACCTACTAAATTTTCTTCCTAAGTAGTCTCTTGTTGTTCATCTCCTTTATTCTTTGGATCTATGCGATCTTTCTTAAGAAGTCCTCTCTTACCATAGTTCCAACACTCTATATTTCCCAGTCTAGACATTGATCTTCCCTTTCTAGACTTGTTGTGATTACATGGGATCCTTACTCTCTCCCTTTGTCTTCACATGCTCTACATGGTAAACACATTACCTGATGTCTCACCTATGATTTTTCTTCGCATTTCCTCGCTAAGAATAACACCAACTATTAATTTTTGAACAAATATGTAGATACTTTAAAACTTTAAAACTTTTGATAAATGAATTCAGTGCATGTATATCTCATCAACAATTCAAACACACAATTATTCAATCCATAAGACACATGATGTACCCTGGGAAAACCCTCTAATTCATGAGGGTGAAAAACCCATCAAACAATATTTTAGTATGATAGCTAATGGTAGAGAATGATTTTACAACACTTGCAGATTTATTGATAAGAGATATATAAGCAATACTACATAATAGAGATCGTACAGAATATTGTCATAGTATTTCCAAGTGTGCATAGCACTCTAATAACAAAATTATTCAATCTTACATTGAAGGTAGTGAATGGTTTCATTCCTTTTGTCATTGTGAACGCTATACACATTGTGTGCACTCTTCACACATTACCTATGCGCCTTCCTTGAGTTGGTGCCAAGTTGTCACTTCCTGATTAGCTCCCACGTTGAAGATATGCACCCTCCATTAATTCACTGGTGTTAAATGTCTCTAACTGAGAGTTAATTGATTGAACTGAACTTCACTGAAATGGAACTGAATGTAACTGAACATAACTAAATATAACTGAACTAAACTAAATAAAACTGAATGTAACTAAACTAAACTAAACATAACTGAATCTAATTGAACTGAATTGATCAAAATTGAATGTGAACTTAATAAATAATTTCTTGACCATTATTTAGGAGTTTAACTAAATCTATTTAATGCTTCACCATCACTGTCATATTCAACAACCACTTTGCATAAATTAAGGAGTAGATTCCTTAATTAGTTGAAGCTTGTTTTCCACAACTTAGACTTAATAGATGTCTTTGCAATTCAAGTTCACTTGAGGTCTAACATAGGAAATTCGAATATTTTCTCTATCTCTATGCTTATCTCATTTATAATTTAATTAATCTGCATGGTCCATGAATGTTTAATTAATTAATCATCTTTATCACATCATACTCAGAATAATTGTTCCCAATATATGATCATATGTATTACCTCAGATCATATAGTCATATGCTAAAGTAAATCACTCTAGGGGTAGCTCCCTAAAGGTGAATTATAGCATCTAGTGACCATGAATATCCATACATCACATACTAAATCCAGTCTTGATACAACACAAGACTCATGAACTTAATACAACATAAGTTCTGGACTTGATACAACACAAGTCTCTAACCTTGATACAACACAATATCTCGATCGTAATAAAACATAAGATCATGATATTAATACAACATAAGATCATAGTACATGAATCTCTCATACCCTCAACAACCTAGATTGATGCAACACAAGATCTTAACTTAATACAACATAAGTTGATGAACTTAATAAAACATAAGTTTCAGACTTAATACAACACAAGTCTCATGAAGAGGTTTAAGAACTTAATACAACATAAGTTTTGGACTTGATACAACAAAATCCTCATGGAGAATGGATCCCAGTGTTCTACATTTAACACTCCCTCTCAACGAGGGAGACATTCTCTGCCATAACAATCATATCTCAGAAGTGTATGAACTTCGTCATAGATAGAGCCTTTGTGATGACATTTGCAATATTCTCATCAACATCTAAGTATTGAAGTTTTACAATGCCTTTTGGGACCATGTATCAAATGAAGTGATACTTCATTTCTATGTGTTTCGATTTTTCATGAAACACAGGAATTTTGAAAATATTTAGACAACTTTGGTTGTCACACTTGATCACTATAGGCTCTAGCTTTACACTGAACAATCCTCCAAGTACTTTTATTAGCCACGATGCTTCTCTGCAAGCAGTAATAGCAATAATGTACTCAACCACTACGTTGCTATGGGAAACTGAACCTTGCTTTCTGCTAGACCATGAAATCATAGCATAACCCAAGCTGAAACAATACCTAAAAGTGATCTTCCAATCAACAATGTTGCCACCCCAATCACAATTATTATATCCAATTAATAACACTCCTCCATTAGAGGTAGGCCTGATTCCATAAGCAACTATACCGCTAAGGTATCTTAAAATATGTTTACCTGCTGCCCAATCTCTATATCTATAATTATTCATGAACTGACTCAAAATGATAATTGCATAGGAAAATGTATGGTCACGAATGTATCAAGTACATCAAATGAACCAATCAACTATATATACAATGTGGGTTCGATTGGATCCGATCCAGTCTCAGTTTCATGTAGTTTCCTTAAATTGGAATCCATTGGAGTGTTTATGGACTTATAATCCATTATGCCAAATATTTAAAATATGTCCAAAGTATACTTCTCTTGATATAGAAATATCTCATCATTCCTCTACCAAATATCAAGGCCTAGGAAGTGGCGCATAAAACTTAAGTCTTTCATCTCAAAATATAAGGTAAGCTCCCTCTGACACTCTGCAATCAGTATTTCCTCTCCAGTGAGGAGAATATCATCCACACATAGGACTTGTACCAGAGGTTGGTTCTCCCCTACTTTTAAGTACAAGTTTGAATCTGCATCACTCTTCAAGAACCCTAGCTTTTTAAGATAATTGTTTATTTTGGAATACCAAGCTCAAGGAGATTTTTTTAACCCATACAAGGCTTTCTTCAACTTTCACTCATTAGAATCCTTCCCATATATCACAAAACCCTAAGAATTCTAAATATAAACCTCTTCCTCAACATCATCGTTAAGGAAAGCAATATTCACATCCATCTGGTGAAGCTTCCATACCAATACTTATGCAAGTGAAATAATGGATATAATGGTAGTATACATGGCCACTAGAGAAAAATTCTCCTCATAATCAATGCCCTCTTTCTTAGAAAATCCATGAGAAACAAACCTAGATTTTTACTTGTCTACACTGCCACTTGCAACATGTTTTATCTTTTAAAGCCATCTAGAAGTTACAACTGACTTCCTCTCAGGTATGGGAACAATATTCCAAATATCATTCTTTAGAATAGAATGATATTCCTCTGTCATAGCATCTTTCCAAAATTGTTTCTCTATAGCCTCTTCATATGATGAAGGCTCTGAATCATTGATGTTGCTCATCAATTCAACATATCCTAAATACATATTAGGTTGCTTGCTCTCTCTAGAAGTTCCTATTGGTGCCCCATGCTTATCGGAATATTTCAATACATTTATACACCATGATGACCTCCTCTTTGCAATTTTTTCATCAACTAGTTCAACTGGTTCATCAATGACAAGTAGCTTTGCATGCTCTGCTAGATGCTCCCTCTAAACATCAGAAGGGGAAAATTCATCATCATGATTTTCAAATATAGAAACCTCAGCCTCCTTTGTCTCTAGATCGCATTCAATCTCTTTTGATCGCTTGAATGCTTCCTCCTCATGGAAATTCACATCCTGACTAACCTCAACATGTCTCTCACCAGGTACATAAATTCTGAATGTCTTGTAGGTCTCAATATAGAAAACAAAGGTTCCCTTATTCCCGGAAGTTTCCATCTTTGTTCTCTTTTCTTTTGGAATGTGAATACACAAGACATACAGAAATACAAAAATGTGATATGTCTAGTTTCTCACCAATGAAAACTTCTTCATGTGTTTTCTCATCAAGAACTGCATGCGGACTTCTATTATGTATGTATACTACTATGCTACTATCTTCTTCCCACAAATAAGCATATAGGTTCTAATCATTTAACATTGTTTTCGCAAACTCACAAACAGTTTTGTTCTTTCTCTCTGCAACCCCATTTTGTTGAGGGTTGTAAGGAACTATTAACTATCTACATATCCTTGCATCACTACAAAACTCATTAAAATCATTTGATTCAAATTCTCCACCATTATCAGACCTTAGGGCATGGATATTCCTACTTGTCTGATTGTCAACTAAGGATTTATACTCTTGGAATTTATTGAACGTTTCAAGTTGGATTTCATGAAGTAAGTCCAGGCCTTATGAGAGAAATTATCAATGAATAAAACATTGTAGAGATACCCACTAAAGGATGGGGAATAAATGGGTCCACACACATCTGGGTGCACTAAATCTAAGATGCATTTATGTGTATTATGTCTTCTATGAAACTTCTTTTTAACATTCTTTCCTAAAGCGCAACCTTGACAAAGAGTATCATGTATATAATCAAAACTAGGCATACCTTTCACCATTCATTGCAAACCAAGGAGTGCTATGAAGTGTAGATGTCCAAGCCTCCTATGTCAAATATCACATGGGATGATAGTATGATATGTCATGGCTACAATATACTTTCCTAGGACATTGTATTATCCTCATTCTCGAACGCCAATAACAGTATAATTATCAATGTTCTTGTTCTTTGCCAACAAGTATGCTTGATTCTCCATGAATATGACTTGGAAGCCTTTATCTTCAAGGAAAGAAACAAAGAGTAGATTCTTCTTCATTCAAAGGACATAAATAATATCCTCCACATGTAGTGTGTCTCCCCAATTCATCTAGAAGGATGTGGATCCAACTCCTTGGATTGAGTATGTGAAATTGTCTCCCAATTCTACCATGCATGCAAATTGTTTCTCTTTGATGTTGGAGATTGTGCCCTTGTATCCTAGCATGTGCTTTGAAGCACCACTATCAATCATCCTTGTATCTTCTTTTGTAATGAAAGATCTAGAAAAAGCAGAGATGACGTAATACTCCCTCCTTGTCTCTTTTCATTCAGGTGCATCTTCTTTGGAATTTTCTTCTACGGCGATGGAAGCATGAAATCTTCCTTCTCTTATTTTCTTCAAATGGAAATCATGTATAAAGTGTCACATATTTTGACAATAAAATCATAGCATCTTTGATTTGTCAAAACATTATTGGTCTCTTTCTTCATTGCATGGAGGGACTTCTTCGGGGGGAAATGGCTTCCTCCCTTTCTTGGTTCTATCTGTGAGATTTAGATTCTCCTCCTTAGTGTGCACCAATTTGTTCTGGATGCACGCTTCTTCTTGAATGCAATAGTGCCAAAGTATTTCAAAGTCAGGATTTTATTCTCTTCCATTTCATGCAACAATAAAGGTCTCCCATGAGGCAAGAATTCTATCAATGGGGGTTTGAAGAAGATCATCCTCATCTATCTCCACACCGATGTTTGCAAGTTGATCCTTTACCTGTGAAATATTTGTGAAGAATGAGGTTATGGTATCATCTCTTTCCATATTCATGTTGCACAATTTTTTCTTCAAAGACCTATTTTGAGTAGGGGACTTCTTCTCATAAATATTTGTAAGTGTTTCAAAAAAATCCTTTGTCATATTCAATGGTGTGATCATTAGCATGAGGTTGTCCTTCACAGAGTCATATATGATCCTCTTTTCATTTGCTTGGTTATTCTTGTAATTAGTTCTTCCATCATTTTTAGTAGGCTCTTCAATCCTAGAGGTCACAATAGAATCAATATCATTCTCTTCTATAATCTTGATCACTCTTACCTTCCATGTGTTGAATTTTGATGTGCCTTCTATTCGATCCTCTGGTTGGACGGATAATGATGCCATTGCTTCAACCTTTTCTCAATGCCTCAAGCTATGTGTAGGTTTAGAATGTTTTCACAATAATAACCTCTTGCACTGTCATGTTACAAATTTTTCATTGGGTCACAATGGCCTAATCACATTGCCATATCCATGAGAGTTTGTCAAATTGATGCTAAGGGTCAAATAATTGCCAAGGAGGAAAATTACTAGTTTCCTAGGTTGGGGCTGGAAGCTTTGAGATTTGGAATAAGGGGGGGAATAAATGATTTTTTAACATTAGAATGGAATAAATATTTAATAAAGGATATAAATAAATAAATACAATGTAAAATCAAAGTGGCAATTGATCATAAAGACACATGGAAGATGTGGGACCCACACAAGCTAGATTTTATATGCCACATTGCATCTTCCACTTGTCATTTCGAATCCATAAGAATACCAAGGGTCTTGGGATGATCTTGAAGGTCAATATACTTGGAATGAATGAATTAAGGTCGAATTGGAGTGGAAGAGTAACTCCCATGGAAGAGGAAGAGGCATTTTGGAGCTTGTGAAATACTTGGACTAGATTCCCTAGTTCTATGACAACAATGATGAAGATGCTATGAAACCTATGACACAAATCAGATATGAAGGATGAAATATCACATATATGAAATTTTAGAGCTAAAAATATCTCCAAGAGGGCGCTGAAGGGAGTTAGGGTAGCTAAGATGCTTCTACATGTGATTTAGTGGAAGTTGGAGAATAGGAATTGTTGTACAAGTGGCATTCTTTGGAATCTCTTCCCAACATGAGTTGGAATGCATCTCTTGGAAGTAATTCGACCCATATAGAGCTTGGAAACTTCATAAATTTCAATAACAAATAATTAAGGCATGTTAACCCAAAAAATCCCTCACTCAGCTCTACATGGCCTACACCACCCAAGGACACCCATACACGACCCTCATTTGACCCCATTTCACCCTGACACCCTCAAAAAGGCTAAAAAATATGCAAAAGGGCTTAAAATCCCCTAAAAAGAGCCAAAAAATCTCTCATAGGAGCTAAAGCCTCCAAAAGGGGGCTAAAACCCTTCAAAGGAGCCTAAAACCCCCAAAAGAGCTAAAGATTGAGCGAAAGGGGCTAAAAGCCCAAAAAAGGGGCTAAAGCCCTAACCAGGGGCTTAGAACCCTAAAAAATATATAAATAGAAGAGTGGGGGTCACTCTCAAAACATTCCTTCCTTGCATACTGTTATGCTACCAGAGTGAGTGCCTTGATACCATTTGCCTCTCAATCCATTCACCCTCCCTCTGATCCATCCTTCCATTGAGCCATAGCTCCCCCATTCTCAAGAGAGGTGATTCTCTAAGCTAGGACATGGTGACCCATTTCCACCCATAGAAGGTATAATTTCTATTTTTTGTTGTTTATCTTGTTGTTTTCTAACATATTTACTTGCAGACCAATTGCTTAACATGTACTTGTAGGTCTCCATTGTTTACTTGTAGGTCTTTGGATGTTTCTAACAAGTTGTATGCAGGGTCTTGGAGCTTAACCCATAACCTTGTGTGCAGAGGGGTTTTTATTTATGTTTTCTTTCATTTCTATTTCATTTTTCTTGCACCACCACCAGGAACCCTACCCTTCCGTCCTATAGACGAAAGGTAACCATTCTTGCTCTGTAGTAAGGGAGAAATCCCTGCTACAGAACTAGCAACCATACCAGGTCGATCCCACAAGATCCCTGGGTTTTATTTTTGCAGTTTATTTTCATTTGCCCTAGTTTAAATTTCTATCAAATCTAGCTTAGATCTCTATTTTTCTTCATTTCTAGTTATTATCGAGCCTCCTCAAGGCCAATCCAAGCCCATTTGGCCACAGTACAGGTTACTGTCGGCCATATCCAGCTCAGGATCAGAAAAACTTTACCTTTCGGAGTAGGTCGCTCTTATCAGGCTGAAAGGTGTGACCAGGTCACTCATTCAGGCCCAACAGGTGTGACCAGGTCACTCATTTTACCCTGAAAGGTGCGACCCCCTCCCAGAAGTCAGTCCGCTTCTGTCTACAGGTTTTGAGCAACCCTCTCACTTGTTTTTGGGAAAATTTGGCGACCCCCTCTTCACATTTGACCAGAAAAGAGAGATATATCTCTCAGATTCTGATTTTTAAAAATTAAGGACTGTTAGTGTAGCTCAGTTGCCTTTGTCCATCAAATCTGTTTCTATTTATGTTCAGTATTTGTTCATTTTATTTGCAGCATGTATAAATCAATGGTAAATGAAATGGTTAATGGATTAATGAATTTGATCAAAGCCCTTCCTCCTCTACCCAGTCATCACCCTTTGGGGTATTCTGGAATAAGACCAAGGGTGAAGCTCATATAGTAATAGGCACTTCACTTGGCATTATTTGAAACCACTAAAAATGGGTGATTTGGAAGGTAGAGGGGGTAGTAGGCCCAGGGGGCCTCATGGCTCTCAGCATCCTCCCTGTTGACCAACCTTGTATCTAAAGGATGACTTGTGGATCTACGGATGGGCTTAGTCCCATTGTGTTGAGAGCCCAACACCCTTTCCTAGTTGAAGAGAAATACAGGTGCAAGGTAGTCACCTAGTCATGCTATCATAGTTCACATTCACAAATGGTACATGTGTAAATTTCTGATTATCATTTACTGCTTTCATTGACAATGTTTTGAACTCTATGGAATATTCATAAACCATTTAAGCAGCCACTAAGCATAACAGAAAGACAAAAGAAATACACACAAACCATACCATATAAAACAACCAAACTCAGTTCATGATGCTGAGTGAGCCATTAAAATTTATAATTTACACTAAGTCAAACATCTGTAGTCTTTGAGGACATAAGTCCCTGACTACCTTAACCGTGGGAAGTACTTGGGCTCAGCCTAGAAACTCATTGTGAGGAGTATCACGAGAACCCCAAAGTAGCCAGCCACTGACAGGAATTGCGAAGCGAAACGGGAAATGACCCCCACTAATTGACTAGCACTCCCGTGAGGAAAAATACAAGCGTTGTCTTCTGGTAGTCTTAGGGGGATGAGTGACCACCTAAAGCCAATAGGAAGCCATTAAAACCGGGGTCCAAAAATCATCACCATATTTCATCATTTTGACATACAAATTAGACTTGATTGATCCCCCATGTTCTTTGTCACGCCTAAGAGGTGGCCCACCATATTTCAATTCCTTGAACCAACACCATCGAGACCATTCTCGACGACCCTCTACACCATCAGAAGGCCACACACCCTCTGATTCAGAATCAAAATCATACCAATCTAAGCTAGACTTGCATACTGCACCATCAAGCCCCATGGTTGATGCAAACCCAGATCCATTTTCCAGCATAGTGATTGGTAGTGGACCCATGTCCACACCCCACACCACCACCAACACCTCTACTGGTGGCCCCAGCATGGTCATGAAAACCATCATAAGCTAGCTACCACCACCCACATTTACCATTCAAGTTGTCCCACATGTAACACATGGGGGCAGTATGCCTTCCACCCACACTGTCCCACTTGGGATACATCGGGGTAGTCGCCCTTCCACCTACACCGTCCCTCCTACCACACTTGGGGGCACTGGCCCATCCACAATTGTGCCACAAGTACCCCCAGTTATATAGGAGCATCATGTCCTTGCAAACCCCACCGTCATTACTACCCCATCTCACATCAACCTTGGGTCAAACCTTCCTTTCATGGCACGTCTCAACTTGCCTAACTTGGCTCAATTAACAAATGACCCTATCCTCCATCAAAAAATTTTGCCTCCCATGCCAACTAAACTTCCCTCAGCCATTCCCAAGTTTGAAGGGAAGGCAGGGGAGTGCCCCCAAAACCACATCATGACATTTCATCTGTGGTGCTCATCAAACAACATCATAGATGATTCGATCAGACTCCGACTATTCCAACACACCTTCATGGGTGTTTCCACCAAGTGGTACATTGAGCTACCACAATCCAAGTACCCAGATTTCAACTCATTGGCTTTCATGTTCCTACAATATTTCCAAGTCCCCGTTAGATACGACGAAGGGGTAGAGATCTTGTTATCTTGCCACCAGAATACTATGACCCACATAACCGACCACATCCAGGAGTGGCAGTGACGTCATAGTTTGTGCAAGATCCAACTTGATGACAAGATCTTCCTGCATTGGTTCCTAAAAACCTTGCTACCACCTATATCAAAGGACTTTGCATCTGAATGTCCCCAATCTGAAGAGGAGGCCATATTGAAAGCCCAACAGTTTGATCTGATCTATGCACAATTTGGATACCTTTACACTGTCATTCCAGACAATCCTTGTGCAGGCACCTCCTACCGGGATGCACCGGGGGCATCCCATGCCTTAGATGGCATCATAGGGTCTATCTCTTACCAACCACGGCACTGTCTGACACCACCTACAATACCACCACAACCAAGGAACACCCCTAGTGTTGCCTACCAAAACCAAACTCTGGACTATCCAAGAATGGTGTCCTAGTCCGAAGCCACAACTTCTTATGCACAACCTACACCACCGCAGCAGGCCCAAGAATTAGCTTGGAAGACACAACAATACACAGGACAAATTCCCACATTTGTGGCACCGACACCCACCCAAGTCTACTATACACCACTGGTACAAGTTATTCAAGCCCCCACCCCTGCTCCACCTTCTCCATTGGGACAAGTGTTTGCACAGCAAAATCATCCCAACCAGCCAACCCCCAATAACCAACAAGGGCAAGCCAGGAATAACCGACCCCGGAACCAAGGCAATAATCAACCATAGGGAGGCACTCAACATCCAAATCCTCCCAACAATGCCACGGCGAACCGGCTAGCCCAAAATCCTCAATGACCAAATGCACCAAGACACAACGCTCCGTTGCGTACAAACCAACCATGCACATTATGCGAGTTCTACGGGCACCACACATATGAGTGTCCCTTCATGGGTCACGCTAAGTAGGCCATTAGGAACGAGGTTCAACATGCCACCAATATAACAACAAACCAAGCCCAACCCAACCCGGTACCACCAGGGCCTCCTCCTATGGTGCTCCAAAACCCATTACCAGTCCAAGGACTGATGGAAACTGCACCCCCTCCCCAACATATTCCCAATGCCCCAGGGGCACCTCCGATGGAAGAAACATGTGTTCACCACCTGCTAGCTATGACAACTAAAGAGGTCAATTTACAGACCAAACAAAATCAGTACAGAACCAACACCGAACCCGCTGACACATCAGCAGCATCTACGTCCAAAAAATCCAATGCATCTCTTCAGTTACCCTCTTTCCTTCCACACCCCCCATATGGTGGATTGAAAACAATGCCACAGCTAGAGTTGCTGTCAGCTACATCATCATGGATGATTTGGCCCAAACAACTACCGCCGTGTCCGCTCTTGAGGTACTCAAAAATTTCCCAATGCAACGGAAATCCTTACTAGCTACCCTTGGTGCTGTGGACCCCTCTGACTCTAAGTTGATCACATTCTACATAGAGAATGGATAACCATAGATTCCATCAACCATTTCCTTCCAAATCCCAGTGTCTATCTAGAATTTGGTCATGCACCAGTGCATAGTGGATGAGGGGGCATCCACGTGCGTTATGTCTACCCTAGTCTAGCAGAAGCTTGGATCCCCAATTCTACAACCATCCTCTACAACTATGTGGGCTTATTATGTCCATCCCACTAAATCCCAAGGAATCCTCCCCCACTTCCCCATCACATTAGCCAGGAAAATAGTATTGATTGACATAGAGGTTGTCAATGCTCAGTTGGACTATAACCTTCTCCTCGGAAGAAGTTATATGTATGCCATGAGAGTCGTAGCATCAACTATTTTTCATCTCATGATGTTCCCCCATGAAGGGAAAATCATGACGGTTGACCAACTGACTTATCATGATCCGCAAGGGCTAACGACACCCACCAATGTTATCCCTATGATCAACACCATTGATTCGCAAGGGCTAACCACACCTGCCAATGTTATCCCTATGATCAACACCATCGTTGACAACATACCAACCTCCCCATTGTTGAATGTGGTCCCTGGGTTGCTTTTCAACACCACCATGACAGCTTCTCTCCCCTTAGTGTCACCACCACCGACACCACGTGAGACTATGGATTGTGCATTCTCTCATCCAGCACTGCTGCACCCAAACAACAATAGCAGTCGCAGCCCCAACCGCAACTGCAACACCGTCCATATCCGCAACATCATCCACATCTATAGCATTATGCATAGCTGCAACCACAATCTCATCCCCACATACAACCATCAGGGAGTTATCTAGGCTCCTCTCCAGTCCACACAATTCCCTTCCTCTTTCCCCCACCTAGTGTCATGAGCAAGCCAGTAATCGCCACCTTAAACTTACCCAACGTTATATTGGGAATTCCTTTGTGGTATCTTGATCCATTGGCTCAACCACCAATTCCCTAGGTAGTCTTAACCCCCGTGCAACCCATTGCGGTCGAATCTCATCCTCCACCCGGCCCACAAAAACCAACCACCACACTCGCACCCGCATCACCCTACCCAAAAAGGGCCAGGGAAAAAAACACAAAAGCTACCACTGAACCTCGATAGATCCTGCCTTGCACTGTCTGCAAAGAGCAGGGCCATCCAACTCAAAATTGTCCTGAGATTTCCATAACCCCCACACATTTCAATGCCATGGATATAGTAGAAAACCTCCCCGTGGTTGAACTTCCAAGTGGGCCAATAGTGAGAAACAAGTCATTGAGAACAAACCATGCTTGCACCCTCTATGGTCTATATGGACACTATTCTCACCACTTCCAAGACTTGGTTTAGTTTCGAATGGCTCTAGATAACCTTCGACAACATTCCCTTGAATCTGAGATCACCTTGATCGAAGAAGTTCACCCCCACCTCCTTCTTCGAACACCATGTCCATTTACATGATGTCCAGTTCTATTGACCCTCTTGTCTCCACCACTAATGATGGTCCATTAGACCTGTCTCTTCATTGCTTTTGTAATGATGAGGAGATACTTGAAGCCTTAACTTCCCCAGAATACCCATGGGACAACATGCACCATCGCTCGTTCTTCCTCCCCAAATAACTTGTGTTGCAGTCAGACCAGTTTTCCATGGAAACCAAATATTTCATTCATGGTAAATTCGACTGGTTCAAAAACCCCATTCCAGCACCACATGCCTTAGAATAAGGGAACATGTCCAACATCTCACCAACCATCAAAACCAACATCTCAACCAATCACGAGGTTGTCAAAAAAATCATGCTGGGGGCATCATATTCCCTAGAGGAAGTCATTGCCTACAAAGCTCTCTTCCAAGAATTCTGCGACATCTTTGCCTTGTCTTACACTGAAATGCACAGGTTGGATCCATCCATTGTGGAACACCACATCAACACATGGCCCGATGTGGCCCCATACGCCAAAAGCAATGGCTCATCCATCCTTCCAAAGTGATCGTGGTCAAAGCCGAAATAGAGAATCTGCGCATAGCCGGCTTCATTTACCCCATTGTGTACACAACTTAGGTTTCTAATCCTATTCCCATGAATAAAAAATAGGTTACCATCTGCATTTGCATAGACTTCCACAATCTAAATGGGGCATGTCCCAAAGACAACTTTCCAAGACCCTTCATCAATCAAATAATCAATGCATGCGCCAGACATGAGGTCTTTGCCTTCATGGACGAATTTTCTGGATATAACCAAATTCAGATCTGGAAACAAGATCATTACAAGACTGCATTCACAACCCCGTGGGGCATATTCAATTATTGAGTAATCCCCTTTGGTCTTAAAAACACTGGAGCCATCTTCTAGCATGCCATGACACATTGTTTCCACGACCTCATCCACATCATGTTGGTCTATCTTGAAAACCTCATTGCGCGTTCACAGAAGCAAGCACAACACATTGACAACTTGTGGAAAGCCTTCCTACGATGTCGCAAGTACAAAATCTGCTTGAACCATTTCAAGTGTGTTTTTTGTGTCCCAAGAGGTCGTCTCCTAGGGTTCATCATGTCACACAAAGGAATGACCGCTGATCCCCTGAAAGTCCAAACCACTTTCCCTCTAACGTCACCTCTTTAAGTGACGGTTGTTCAGCTTGTAATATAGTATTTTTCCTTTCTGTTTTACACATTTTTAAATAGTGAGTCTTATGTATTGTTTCCCCTCATTTGTCCAGATGGATCCTGCCTCAGACTGGTACATTGGATTTGCTGATGGAGCAAGCAGATGGTCTCCAAACCTCGCTTCAGCTGCATGGGTCATCTACTCCCCGTCGCATGAGTTGATCCATATTGATGGGATATGCATGGGTAGTGCAACCAACAACCAGGCTGAATATGATGGTGTCAACGGCCTCTTGGTCATAGCTCTCCAGTTAGGCATTTTCCATCTCAATGTCTTCCTAGACTCCCAGCTGCTTGTCTCCCAGTTGAACAACTACTACCAAGTACGTGATCCCTGCCTCTTTAGAAATTTCTCGTGTACTAAATAGATGGTTAGAACATTTGAGTCCATTACATTCACACATGTCCCTAGAAACCTCAATAGTGTAGCAGATCAAATGGCTAATGACATTCTAAATTGGCACATTCATAATCGCATATAGGAAACATACAACCACAACATCATGCATAATCATATATAAAACACACACACAAGTGTAAAAATACGTCATCTAGGCATTGCATTTCACATCATCATAAAAAGACTCACATATAAAACCATAAAAAGCGCATCCACGTGCGTCAAAAATATATATAGATAGATAAGTCACATGCCCACAATATGTTCAGTACAAAATGAGAAGCAACATATGATTTCTCAGCTGAATATACATAGTGATGCAAAAAATCCTAAGTGTTCCAATGCACTAGTGGCAGCCCCACTGGCTGCTAATCTAACCCAGACTCATCATCTGGCTCAGTATCATCATCTTCCTCAGAAGACTCATCCTCTACAGGAAGATCCCCTCTCGCCGCCAGACAAAGGTAATCGTAGGCCATGGCCACCCTCCTCTTCACAAAGGTCCACTCGGGAGGAAAAATGTGAATGGCGGCAACCAGATCATTGTTCAAATGCTACCAAACATCATCAGAGATCCCATCAGAAAGCTGCTCTAGATACGGCAGAAAATCATCCACCTCCTATCGTCACCTACGAGGGTTCCCCGCAGGAACCATCGCTTATGCAATAGCGACCACTCACCTTTGATACCCGGGCGGCAAGTGGGGACCAACATCTACATACACAAACAAGGACACCATCAATATACACATATAATCATACAACTATCAACCAGCTCAACTACACTATGTATAAAGATGAACATAAAGACATCACACATACATACCAGTTGGTCCCCATGCCTGGCCTGGAGGTCGGGGCATCTCAAGGTCCCCATGATAGTTCATACCTGCATATGGGTACTCCTCAATGACCACTGGAAGCTGACACCACTACTCTAATAGCTCCTCAGTGAAGAAGCGGCCCACTCTGCCACCACCCTCTCGTACCATCATCTGGCACCACCTGCGCATCTGCGGCTCCCATGGACCGCTATCTCGCATAACCCGGTGTGGATGCAGAGTAGATACTTTCTCAAAAAAGAAAGCACATAAAAAGGAGCCAAAGCAAAATCCTGACCCATATGCCTTCGCATTGTTCAGCTAACACCGAACAGCCTCAAGATACATCTGGGACCACCCATAGTAGGTTTCCCTCATATCACGCTCTACCAACTGCAGCTACCCTTCAGATATCTTGCGGCTCCCTGTGGAACCCAAGATACGCAGCAGTAATGTCACCACTACCCGTGTCGATAGGTCCTCAATGTCACACATCAATATGTGTGATCCATGCACATACGCAGTAGCATAATGGTGCCTGTCACGTAGCTCCTCCAATGTCTCCCCTCGAGATAGCACCAGTGCCAAGTCACCAACAACTCCCAAAATAGGGAGCCTAGTCAAGAAGTATACATCCACCAGCATGATCTCAATACGCTCGCCCTAGAAGAGGAAGGCCTCCTCCCCAATATCCCAAAATCTCACCAACATTTGTAGCAACAAACACAAGCTCTTCATGAGGGGTATCCACATGAACTTTAGTAAACCACAACGGGCCAGTGTACCATGCACATTCCCATATCGCAATGCTACCTCCTAGAGGTCTTTATAGTCTCTCTCCCACCACTTAATCTCAGTCATCCTGCACAAGCAAAACACAATTGTTAGCTAATGTTCTCATCAAAAAAATGTCACGTATGGGGCCAATTCGCACTTGTTTGGCCAAAAATAGTGACCAGGTCGCTCAAAAATGCCTCACAGGTGTGACCAGGTCGCTCAAAAATGCCTCACAGGTGTGACCAGGTCGCTCAAAAATGCCTCACAGGTGTGACCAGGTCGCTCTTTTTCCCTCAAAATGTGCGACTTGGATCTTTGAAACCCCAACAGGCTCATACAGGACCTCCAGGTGACCAAACTCAAAATGTAAACCACCAAAAAGGATAGATTTTGCAAGAACTCTTACCTGCAAGTCGTGGAACTTGAAACCGCTGGTCGGAACAGGAGAAATCAGCAAAAGAAAATCTAGGGCCCACCTCTCCAACTCTGCAATGAACAGTGACAATGACACTTCACAAAGTGGTCCCCACCCTTATATAGGCCCCATTTGACCTATTTTCTCCCATTCAACACAGCAGGACCATACGGAGTCCGTTTGAGATGTCGTTTGTGCCACTTGTTTTAGAATTGCACCCTCTATCTCCTTATGAGACCATCATCTCATGTTTAACAAGTGATTTTTAGGATCGCTTCCTGGACATTACCTCAATTTATGAGCCACATCATGGTGATACAAGTGTCTTCGAACCTGTACTTGCATCACACTTTCCTACCGCCACTCATGCGAGTTCTCGGGCCACCACCCGTAAGGCACATCATTTTTATTTTAAGCATATAGCTATCTAAATCTATCCACTGCACCATATGCAGATCTCCAGACCATCGTCCGGAAGATGAATCATTTCCTTTGCATGCATTTGGCATATAACTGCCTCCAAACTTGCACTTACATCACATGTATTCAATTTCATCCACCACAACTCATACACAGCTCTCCTGACCCTTGTCCAAGAGCCACCTTGATTTGCATTCCTCTACCGCACCAACTCACATGTCTCTGTCGTGATCTATCCTGTGCATGTATTGGCATGATTAAGAGCCACCTGCTCCATCCATACTGCATAGATGACCTTTGGACCACTGTCCACTGTCTTGACATGGGGCACCGCCTGTGCCACCGCAATCGGTTGACCATACTAGAGTTTATTTTAAGCTCTTTTCTGACTCCTAAAAGAATGAAAAGATTGTCGAGCGCAGCTGCTTCCTTTCCCGCTCGTTAAAGTATAGGAAAGGGCATCTACATCATCTCGTTTATCTCCTTTGTAGACTATGTAGACCATCAAGTGAAAAGGACCACCTTGGCACATTCAATCCAAGACCATTCCCCCTTGCATACTTTTATACTTTCTCGGGCAGAGGGGCCGAACCTTATGAGAAAGCTCACCATGGGTTGTCGTTAAGCTCTTTTCCAGCCTTCTCAACAAGAAAAAATTGCCAAGCAAACTTGGTTTCATTCATGCTCGTAAAAGTATTTGAATGACCGTCTAGTCAATATAGGTTTAAACTTTTCCCTCCTGATTTGACTACCAACAGTAAATAAGTCTCTCATTCCCTACAGGATGGGCGAGCTCTCCTATGCATACTTTTATCCTTTTTCAGGTACAAGAGACTACCAATGAAAAAGAGCCCCCACTGGAGTCTTCTTCATGCTTTCAAACTCTCTAAAATTGAAAGCACCATTCAACATTTACTTTCTTGGGCTTGCCAAAAATCCATGAGATCATACCACAACGGTGTCTCTAGACACTACCCCACAGATAATAGTTTGGCAGCATTCCCACTTTGGGTTGCCTTTGTTCAAAGTACTCTACAATGTGTCTTCCTTGGATCCCATTAATATCAAAAGTGTCTACCTCCCCCAAGTATTTCCCATCTGCAGTTACATTCTCACTATTAGAGCTACAATCCCTTTCCCATGAGTCAGTTTCATTTGCTTCCTGTTCCGCCCTGTCGTCATACTCTGAACAAAGGAATTTTGAGTCTACTACACTCCCTCTACCTCTATTCAACTCCTTCCCTCGCCCCGCATTCAGTGGGTCAGTCCTTAGATCGTCTCACATATTTCAGTTATCTCCCTTGCACTTTTGGTTAAGGAAACACCATTGCCTTGACCAGGGGCAGGTCTCCCTCTGTCAATGACAAGACACATATTCCAGAGGATAGACCCAGAGGTCCATGTATCTTGGTTTCATTAACCTCATTGATGAGTTCCTTGGACCACTTGAGAGGAGTCCTTAATTCCTCTCGGGATGGTTGTTTCTCATGTACTCGACTCCAACTACATCATCGCACCGTTGAGATTCTTACAGGGTATTGGTCCCTACATTATTTGGTTAAAGACCCCAGGTGTCACCCGACTCTAGCACATTGATGATTCTATTTGAGTGACCTAAAAAGGTTTATGTCCCTTGTGATTTTTGGGTTGTGTTGGAGACAGTGTTCAGAAGCCCCAGCAGTGCTTCTATATATATTTATGATTGATGCAGCATATTTGTACCATAGAGACTCTGACTCTCCATCAATGAGTCCATACAGCTATGTACTATTCCAGATCCAGTAGGCCATCAGTCATGAAGATATAGCATTCCATGAGAATTCCATGGGTCCAATGTAGTAGTTCTTCACATCAGTATTGTATTCAGCCTCTCATTGAGGCAACCACTATGTATCATCAGTTGTACATGATCGACTCTCATATTATAGAGTATATATCACATTATTCTTTTGACATTGTTATGAGCATGGGGATGCCCACCTCGTCCATATACATGTCACACATTATTTGTATCTCACCCATTGATGGGAACCATATTAATACAAAAACCAAAAGCCACCATGCCCCATCCTAGGAAGCACCACCTCTCCGCATAAAATCCTATGATGTCCATCGGCCATACGATGAGCTCTTGGCCTCACATATTAGGGGGCAATTTGTTAACCCAAAAAATCCCTCACTTAGCTCTACATGGCCTACACCACCCAAGGACACCCATAGACAACCCTCATTTGACCCCATTTGACCCCCACACCCTCAAAAAGGCTCAAAAATATGCAAAATGGCTTAAAATCCCCTAAAAAGAGCCAAAAAAGATCTCATATGGGCTAAATCCTCCAAAAAGGGGTTTACAACCCTAAAAAAACTATAAATAGAGGGGTGGGGCCACTCTCAAAAAATTCCTTCCTTGCATACTAGTATGCTGCTCGAGTGAGTGCCTTGAGACCATTTTCCTCTCAAGCCATTCACCCTCCCTCTCATCCATCCTTCCATTGAGCCATAGCTCCCCCATTCTCAAGAGAGGTGCTTCTCTAAGCTAGGGCATCGTGGCCCATTTACACCCATAGAAGGTATAATTTCTATTTTGTGTTGTTTATCTTATTGTTTTATAACATACTTACTTGCAGATCTATTGATTAACATGTACTTGCAGGTCTCCATTGTTTTCTTGCAAGTATTTGGATGTTTCTAACAAGTTGTATGTAGGGTCTTGGAGCTTAACCCATAACCTTGTGTGCAGAGGGGTTTTTATTTCTGTTTTCTTTCATTTCTATTTTGTTTTTCTTGCACCACCACGAGGAAGCCTACCCTTCCGTCCTATATATGGAAGGCATCCATTCCTTCTCTGTAGTAAGGGATAAATCCCTGCTACAAGGAATATTTTTATCATTTGAGAAATTTGCATTTGTGAAGAGAGAGAGCTAGTGGATGACTAGTTTCTTGCCTTAGCCAAATTCGAGGGTGAAAGATTCTCATCCAAGTTGGTGTGTTTAAAGGCCATTCAGGTATTTCATGGAGGTTTAAAGGATTCATAGGTTACAGGTGCAAGCTACAGGGCAGCTCATGAACACTTCAATATCATCTTGTTCTTTCATCTATTCCAGGTTTTCTCATCATATTCTCTCTATGGACTGAAGCGCACTTGGGGAGCTATTGTACTCTTTGGGAGAGATTCTCATGGTCCATTTATGATTGTGGTAAGTTTAATATACTCTTTTATTAATCTTCATTAAGTATCAGGTCTTAATACCAAATGGTTGTATGTAAAAGTGATTATTAATGAGCAAACAATGACCATTTCCCCACTATATTAATGTATGCCATTGTAATGCCGATGATTTAGAATGAAAAAATGTTTATATGATATAATTATGATGAATTGAATGCCATGTATGAGTATTAAAATTTTTATTTCCATAACTTGATCATTTTAATTCATCTTACTCAGTTGATTTGCATTTGGAGAAGATTTGGTGTCATTTCCCCAAGGGTTGAACTAGTGATTTTGTATTTGTTTTTGAGAGGGTTATAACAGAATTTATAAACTCAATAATTATAAAAATTATACCTTAATAATGTATTTTAAACATCCACTTCCTCTGTTCGTAAATTCGTGTGGTTTTGGGAGCATTTGGAAAGCCAATTTCAACATTTACCATGGGGGAATTGAAACCCCAATTTGCTAGTGAAAAATCCTACCTTGGCCAGAATATTAAACAAGTTTTCAGAAGATTTTTATGGTCATAAATAATCCATGAAAATAATATTCAATTCTTAATATCATTCATATACCTTCTCCGAATATTTGGGAGCATTTGAGTCAATTTGGAGACCTAGAGATCAAAACTAGTCAAAGGTCGAAATAGGGAAAAAGGTGAAAAATTGGTGATTGAATAAAATTTATTAAAAAGGATAATTACAGTGGTATTAGAGCATGGTATTGGAACCTATGCATTGATACCATACATTGAATAAAAATTTGTAGACATGTCTTGGGTTCATAATCGACCCACCAGGCCCACTTTCCTTCCTCCTCAGCCAATGAAAGAAGAAATTACAACCATAGATATTGAAGCATGTTTCCAAGAGTATCGAAATTTGAGAGGGGATATTCATGAAAGGTATTCTTTCCAAGAATATATTTTCAATTATGTATTTATGCACAATAATTAAAATGTGAACTCATTAAAGAAAAATCATCCTACTTGTGAAAAGAGCAAAGATTTATTTTGCACTATAAATTAGGAAGTTATAAACAATTTTATGAACATCACATGGGATATATGTGGAAGAAATTTTGTTATAAAGGAGATAAAAATACCTTAGATACACCATTAAAGGAAGAAATAGAGAATCATGAAGTGGAGCATCAATTACCTCAAGGTGATTGCAAAGAAGAAAATAAAGAGGAAGTTGAAGACAATAACACAATCCTTACTAATGGGGTTTGTTCCAGTCAAAGAGAATCTATTGATGGATCCTTGAACTATGAAGGGATACCTACTTATGGGTGCTCACAAATCTATGTTGGTGACATAGAGATCATAATTGAAAATGTTTCTGCAAACCAAATTTCTCATAAGCATGAAGATGAATACCTTGTGAGAGATAATGAAGAACCAAGATCAACTTTCCCATCACCACTTGAGCTTCAAGAAGTTGATCAAATAAGGAAGAAAGAATAAGAGGAGGTTCACTCCCATGAACCATAATTCATTGAAGGGTATTTCAAGATTATTTAAATTGATATCCATGAGTCCCTTAGCATACTCCATGAAACTAAAGCATTGGTGTCAAATTCTTGTTGGAAAATTTCTTCATTGGAGGAGCCATCCTTCCTTGAAGACATCGAGAAGATTCAAAGAGCAATGTGCAACATTGAAGGTAATTTCAAGTATTTTATTTTTGATAGAAACAATTTTGTTGAGATTATTGAATGGTTACATTAAGCATACTTGAATAATAATGAGGATATTCATAAGCTCAAAAATTTAAAATGAGCAACTTCTTGAGAGGTTGCAGTATAATTGTTCTTCCTCCTATGCTTCAGATTTTCATATGGTAGATTGCTTGGAGGATTCTCATGACATGATGGATCATGAGAAACATGAAAATTTCAGGTTCTTGATGTGTTTGAATATTATATTGAAGAGGGCCAATCACTTTTTTGGTGGAAGAGGAACTTGAGTTACGTCTTGAAAATGGTTACACACTTTTTGGAGAAGTGCATGATTCCACCACCTTGGAACCAACCCATGAGGAAAGTTTTGCATTTTTAAGGGAGGTGTATAATCCTACCCTTATGGATCCTTCACATGATGAAAAATTTTCACTTTTTAATCCTTTGGGTGAGTTGGTTATTTCTCCTACATCCTACACTTCCAAATTTTGCAGCATTCATCCTATTGAAGTATGGGCAAAAGGTTTCTTTCTTATGGTGCCACATGAAGAGTATGGACTCTATATTTCACATTTTGATGATGAAATTATTAGAGAAACATATTCTTTACATTTTCAGCAGCATCCTTTGTTACATTATGATGATACACATCTACATGGGTGCACCTATGATGTTTACTTGAGTCACTTGGAGACTCATGATTTTCCTTGCTCCTTGCTTAGTACATTTGATGTTGGAGGAGCTTCATCACACACTTGGGTGAAGAGATCTATGATTGAGGAACATTATTATTGGAAGAAACATCCTCTGTTATTTCATGATGATATGTGTTACAAAGAAAACTTCCTATGGCTTGGGGTACCACAACAGACAAGCTAACCGCAGAAATCAATCCTTTCCCATATGCAAGAAAAACCAAATATCTAACACTAAAGGATCTTGAAACATACCTTATTCTAGACGGTTGATGTAGATCCCCGTTGAGCTTTTCCACTCTCGCTTGTATTAGCAATTTTCTCTCTCAACATTTAGCAAACAAGACAAGCATTCTATATGATGGTGTTAGACCTACTCTAGCATATATAATCAATAACATATAAGCATTTAAAAGCATCCATGGATTCAATACTCATTTAAATACACATTATTGGATAGGAAAAGATATTTCTATTAATATAAAATAGAGATTACAATAGTGACAACCTCTGTCAGCACGTCTGCGAATTGGAGAAACTGATTCCTCCACCTGGGCCTCCACCACTTCAATCCTCCATCTCTCCATAGCAATCTCACAAGCAAAGGAAAGCTTGGGAAGAACACAAAGTGCTCCATGGGTCAAAGGGATGCAGACTCAAGTATAAGCTCTGGCAACAATGGACTATAGTTTTCTTGCTTTCCAATTCCTCCCTTTCAATGTATCCAAATGGTTCCTTATATAGTGCTTCAATGGGGTAATGGAAGGTCAAATCTGAGCCATCTCAAGGCATATGGAAGGCCGAGAGACAAGTGACTCAGATCCACGTCAAGAAAAACTCCAAAACTATTTGGCCTTTTGCACACATCCTGATGTACATGGGTTTTAGGGTCATATCCACGTACATACGCGAGAATAGGTTGAAAAGTCATTTATGGAAAATAATGCATGTTTTTAGGGATGGTCTTGGAAACATCAAAGGTACAAAAATGGTCCATGGGGTCTAAAGAGTCTACAGAGGGATAGGGAAGGCCATAAAGATGTGATCCACCATGTGTGGTAAAATCAGCTGTAACAAATCCCCCTAATGCATGAAGTCAGAGGGGTGATACAATGGCCGAAATACATTATAAGTCCATCCCAGAAGTGGAGTGATGAAGAACCAGGTGGAAGAACCAGCCATCCAATAGTATAATACAATAATCAATCTCTACACATAACTACAAGTACATATAGCAGTGCTGGATACATAAGAGTACAATGGCCATGAATAGGAATGATACAAAATATGACATGTGTGGTCATCGCCACGTACAATATAGATAGATAAAAATCTCCATGATGAAGATATACAAATGATCATGATCTTTATGAAAGCTGAAGATATACAATGGATCGAGATCTCCATAATGGCTTAAGATATCTAACATACACTGGAATCAAGTCACGAGAGCTGAAATCTCATGAACACTGGCACAATCAAGGAGGTGGCATATATGAAATGCCACCAATCTGGAAGTTCTTCTACACAATCCGCTATGAGTACATGTCCTACTATGTGAATAGAGGTGTCAAGGTCGAACATAGTAGTCCATCGTCTGATTATCAGTCATTGATGTATACCATTAACAGACACGAGATCACCCACCAATAATGAAAATGGGAATCAAGGTACTAGAGTGCAAACTAATAAGTGTGAATAAATGTGTTGAGGTCGAACACTTGAAAGGATCCATCGATCAGGGGACATTGATGTATTCCCAAAACTATCGATGGCGAGAGAAATTGCCACTAATGACTGCAAGTCTCAAGGAACTCAAAATGACTCTAGATTCCTATCCCAGAATAAATGAACTGAAGTCGATGGGATGAAATCTGCTAGAAGGAGGGTATTAATGCATCCCTCATCATCCAACACGAGGTACTCAGCAAAGATGTATAATGTGGAAGGACTCGATCATAATGTGCAGGAACCAGTGTCAGTAACAAGAATGGCCAACATGCAAAGTTAAGAGAACTGAGGAATGGCCGACTCATATTTCAACTTCCTTTGAACAAGAGCATAAAGGTGAATGGTGACTGAATGCAGGTAGCATAGACTCGATATACAAAACTAGGACATCTCTACGACACAGGATGCATCGACAGAGGAAACATAGGGACTGGAACCTTAACCAGTCGATGGAGATAAACTCAGAGAAACAAGTACAGCTCCTAAAGTCAAACTATTAACCCAACCAACGGATGTGATATACAGTGTTTTGTTTAAAGGTGACACGACTTGACTGCTGCCAAAGATAACATCTTTTCTTGTCTGGCTTTTTGGTTTTTTTTTTTTTTTTGGAAATTTTCAAATATTTTAAAAATATTGAAAAAGAATAAAAGTGATTTGTAGTTATAGGCTAGGAGGAGATGAGTGTCAATGGGCAAACAAACTAGTTCCAAGCAGCAGAACATACCTATGCTCAATGCAAGGACACATGTGTAGGATAACGACACTCGGGGTAAATTCCCCTCCTGGTAAAATGGGGAATCAAGATGCAAAGGATATATAAAATGGCTCTGCGTGGCTAGACATGAGACAAGCTCGGGATAAATAGCTGATAATCAAAGTCAAGGAAGCCGGCATAAGGCTCAATGAGGCAGGAAAAACTCATGATAATGCAATTACAACTTGACATAAGGGAGTCCTGTGGAAAAAGGCTAGCAAAAATATTAAGAGGAGTATGAGGCTCTTGTGCAAAGACATGGTGATACTATACAAAGGACTCCCACACCCTAAAGGAATAAATTTTGGCATGGGCACCAAATGCAAAAAAGGAGCTAACAAGGGCACCCATGTATGGTCAAGCTCTACCATTCACATCATGTCACTTCTAAAACAACAAGAAGGTTCCGTGACAAGATGGAATGGGTTCGTACCTAAGGTTATAATGAAATGGTCATAAGGTCATGCAAAGTGTAAATGGATGTGAAATCTAACCTATATTCTAGTTTATACATAATACCTGAAATCGACACAAATGGGTCAAAACTACGGTCAAAACGGCGCTCAAAATGGACTCCTACATCATCAAATTAGTCCAAAACGGTCCAAAATGGTCAGAAATGATTCAAAACTATAGAAAGGGGGTAAAAAATTTCAAAAATTTCAAAAAATTTCTATAAAATAGTAAAAAATTCAAAAATTCCATATCATTTGAAATTTTTACTCATTAGAGCTCAAAACTTCCAATGCGAATTTCGGGAGCTTCGTCCAGCGAAATTTGACACTGTTTGTTCCAGGTAACTCCTCATGTCCTCCTCTTCCATTTTCATGCAAATTTTCTTAATTCCCATGGTCAATTTTGATTTTTAAGCTAGTATAAAATAGTCGTTTCGGCCCACGTGGATATCGAGGCTTTTTTCGCATATAGGGCTGGCTATACGTGGAAAAACCTCCCGAAACCGCGTACATACGCGGCTATTTTGCAAACAGTCACGTATGCGAATACGCATAAGGTTTTTTAAGGTAAATAATGACCAAAAACTACTTTTAATGTGCAGGATGGTTCTAGAATGGAGGGAGAGGGAACATAGAGATGTAGAAGAGGTTGTTCTGGGTGATTTAATGGCTCAACAAGCTCTATGTGCAACTGGGCTATATAAGTTTTGGTGTCTCGGCAGCCTGAGGGCCAAACCAAGACTCCTGCAGATGCTAGTAGACTATTGGGATCTAGACTCAGAGTCTTTTCATATCGACAGGATGTCCCTCACTATAGAGGTGGAGGACATATATTTCATTACTGGATTGTCCCGATGGGGAGAGGTCGTGAACCTACGCTCTAGCCGGCCTAGAGGTGGCCTCACCATTAATGAGTACATTGTAGTATACTATTTTCCGGACACCGAAAAGGTTGGGAATAAAATCTCGACAAACTCCATCCAGGTACTCGGACTGAAGGCCATATTATTGGCACTCGAGAGGATAGTTGGTCTAGCATCACTCCACCAGGCCTCGTGGCCATTGATGTTCTATGCGGTGGAGGGTATGAGACCCATAGTGTACGACTAGAGCACTACGCTATTGAGTAACATGAAGCAGCAGCTCAGTGACTCCAATATGGGCAGGGTGAGAAACTTTGGTTTCGGCAGCATATTGAGCACGTTCTTCTTTGAGCATGTACTAGGGCTAATCCATAGAGTTGATGTTCCTCCACATGGGGTTTGAGATATGGCCCAACAACATTGGGCAGATGCTGTGCGTAGACTGGGCAAAGGTAGGGTGTCTAACCCCTACCCAGCTGACTTCTTTCCATGGTGGTGGTAGAAAATCATTACCATCGATGACTATCCCTATGCAGGGATAGATTTTCGAGGAGATCCAGACATGCCCCTATTACCAGCAGCAGCATATAGCGATATAGGTAATGAATCCCAAACCCTCTTTTTTAAGTTTTTTGAATTATTAATTTTTTTGTATTTTGTTTATATATTGACTCAAAAGACATGTTTTGGTGTGATGAAACATAGTGGCAATCTGTCATGTGTATGCAGATGTTGGACCATAACGGCCTAACGATTTCCCTCATCATAGACGGAGGGGAAGAGGAGATGACATCATGGGTGTGGATGCAGAGTGGATGCTCCAAATCATCCACACAAACTTTGTACGCTTGACACATAGGGTACCCATGGTGCAAGTCGAGGACTTGCCTAAGGCCATGCAGCACCAGGTGGTTGGTGTGCCATGGGCATGGGTTCGGTTATTCTGACGACTAGCTAGAGCCATGGTGTGCTACCACGGTCAGAACCCCCCTCCTCCTCCACGAGCTTAGAGACCTGAGAGTGATTCATTTTTGCACTACCGTGTATTATATTTTGGTGGCTTGAAAGCCCCATTTTTGTATTATGACACTTATGTATTATGACATCACATTTTGGATGTTTAATGAAATTTTTTTATGATGATCAATTTTATTTATTTACATGTGTGTAAAAATGTATGTTTGTGATATGCTTATGGTCTATGAAACAAATTCCAATCTAACACATAGTTAGCATATGAGTCAGTAACTTGATTAAAAATTATTGAAACATGTATGTATGTTATTTTCTCAAATTGTCATTCTAGCAGTCTCACACATAAGAATCTTCATAATAATTTCAAATCCATAATATGATACAAGCCATTAAATTGTGAAATCACTAACTACGAATCAAGACATACCTCAAGAGAGAGAACACCATGTGAAATGGCATCCTGCAATAACTCGATAACTGCACTATATTCAGCAACATTGTTTGAAGAAGGCCATAAACATATGCCTCCTGAGGACAATACCTAACCCATAGGAGTATAGATCACCCAAGTAGCAGAAGCTAAGTTTTGAGTGTGGCGACTAGCACCATTAGCGAATCCTATGTAAGATGAAGATTCCATTAACATCTGCCATAAGAAATGAAAGCTAATCAACAAAACTGATCACCATAAGAAAACCTAACTATGCAAAAAGTTGTACAATAATATACAATAATCATCCCTGGCTAAAGATCATGCATAGTATTTTTTAAGATAGATCCCATTTCTAGGCTCCACCAAGGCTATCCCTTCATAATCCACCAGCTCATAGGCACCCTTCTCTAACATACATTTGACTACGTAAGGACCATGCCACATGGGATTAAACTTCCCTTCCCCCAAGGGTTCTTTATCTTGATCCCATAAAAGGACCAAATCGCCTTCATTAAACCTCCTCGGATGGACAGACTTATCATATTGGACCTTAACGCGACGCTTATTTACTTCTAAAGCCACTAAGGCATCTCGATGTTGCTCATCAATATGCTCTAAGTGGACCAAATGTTCCTCCAATGTGAAAGTGTCTGGTAAAAGCTCTATAGCTTGCTTCAACGAAGGGATTTCGCATTCAACCGGCAAGACAGACCCCACTCCATGTACGAGCTGATATGGAGAAAAACTGGTGGTAGTCTTAACCGCGGTCCTATAGGCCCACAAAGTAGGATATAACATGATATGCCAATTCATCTTGCTTTGTGTGATGGTTCATTGGAGAATGGACTTAAGTGATTTGTTCACTGCTTCAACTTTCTCATTCGCCTGAGGCTAATAAGAAGAGGAGTGCTCCTGCTTATACCCTAACTTCAAGGCCAACTCTTCCATCATTCTATTCTGAAAGTGCCTACCATGGTCAGTGACAAGCTCTTTCAAAATGCCAAACTGAGTAATAATTTGGTTGAATACAAAATGCGTGGTTGTCTCACCGTCGGATTTAACCGTGGGCATAGCGTCAGCCCATTTTGTGAAATAATCAACAACCACTATAATGTGATGATGCCCCCCCAGCTGAAGTTGGGTTGCAATCCATGAAGTCAAGCCCCCACTTGGCGAAGGGACTAACCGTGATAATCGAATGTAACGGGGCAGGATGTGAGCGCATATTGCATGCAAACACCTGGAAAGGGTGACACTTCTTGACCGCATTGACATAATCTTTGAAGATCGACGGCCAAAAATATCCCGCTCTCAAGATTGTTTGGGTTGTAGAAAGCCCAGATAAATGACCACCACACACCCCTCCATGGAAATCATTCAGCACAACCCCAGCCTCATCATGGGTTAAACAATGACATAAAATGGAATCTACCCCACGGCGGTACAAAGTGTTATGCACTATAAGGTAGTTCTTAGATATGTGATGTAATCGTCGTCGCTCATCCTATGAAAGGTGAGTAGGGACCTTTAATGTTTGCAAATATATGATGATATCACCATACCATGGATCCAAATTTGAGATAAGGAAAATATGCTCATCAACAAACGTATCCTCATAAACCTCATCCTCCTCCACACTTGCAAAATTAGAAATGAGCTTCGCAAAAATCAACGATTTCTTCGATTTCGCCGAAACAAATTCGAGATCGAATTCTTGCAAAATAACAATCCACTTATTATACTTTACCCCGATCATACTTCTAGTGAGGATTAACTGGAATGGATTGACATGAGCTACCACCAAGGTCTGGCGAAGGAGAATGTAATGTCTCAATATCTGAACCGCATGAACAATGGCTAAGGTAAGTTTCTCCACATGGGAATAATGGATTTCTGCATCTATAAGGTTTTGGCTCAAATAATATATGACATGCTCCTGGAACTCCTCATCCTCCTAAACCAAAACCATACCAATCGTCTCTATGGACACGGCCACATAAATGAAAAAATCACGGCTATATTCGGGTGGACTAAGCACGGGGGTCAATGCTAAGGTTTGCTTCAGAGCATAAAAGGACTCCTAGGCTCACTTATCCCAGCAAAAGGTAGTGTCCTTCTTTAAAAGACGCATAAAGCCTTTAGTCAAATTGGAAAAGTTAACCATGAATCTCCACAAGAAATTTTCCATGCCTTTCAAACATTGAAGATGTCTAATATTGCGCGGGGGAGACAATTGAAGTATTGCCTCAATATTTAAGGGATTGACTCTTATACCCTCCTTGGAAACAATGAGCCCTAGCAAATGACCAGACTTCACGCAAAAGATGAACTTATGAGGATTTAACCTAACCAGGTAATGGTGGCATCTTTCAAATACTAATCTCAAATGGTATGGATAACGCACTCTCAACTGAGAATGAGTAGCAAGGTCATCTAAAAATACTTCAATAATTTTTTTGAGATCGTGAAAAATCAAGGTCATAGCCCACTGAAATGTGGATCTGGTGTTTTTAAGACCGAAAGGCATCTTCTGATATGCAAACGTACCCCAAGGACAAATAAATGCAGTTTTGTGTTGATCCTTGGGTTTGATCTAAATCTAATTATATCTAGAAAAGTTGTCCATGAAGGAAAATACCTCACTTCCCGCACACTCATCCAAAATTTGAACAATAAATGGTGTGGGAAAATTATCCTTAGGACAAGCACGATTTAAATCATGGAAATCAGTGCATATACAGATCACTCCCTATTTCTTATCAACTGAAATGCGGTTTGAAACCCACTCTATCAAGGGAATGGGATAGATAAAACCGACTTTTAACAACTTCTCTATCTCAGCCTTAATAGCGGATTATTTTATAGGATTCACGACACACAAACGTTGTCGAACGGGATTTGCATTCGGATAGGTCTTAATTTCATGTTCAACAATATGAGGGTCAATACCTGGCATTTCCTTGTATGACCAAGCAAAGATGTCACAAAACCCTTTGAACAACTCAATATACTCCTTAATCTCATCAAGGGAACAGTCCACCCCAATGTAGACATTCTCAATTTTTCCAGGATTGCGAGAGATATTGATAGAAATAGTAGGAGATATATTCGCCATGTTCCCATCAGCCATCTGAGTGGGAGAGCTCAATGGAACCACGGGACTACCAATCTTCTTGCTAAGAATCTCCCTGAAATCCTCATGCTCCAAATGGTCAATCTCGGGAAGAAAATAGGATCTATGATGTAACTCTTCCCAAGGTGGCTCAACCCCAAACATGGCCTCAATAATGGATTCATCTAATGGAAAAACATCATCAAGGTAATCATGTGCATGAGAGGACTCAACTGCCCATGCAAGAAACACATATGGGTCCTCCTCCTCCATCCGTGAAGAGGAAGGACTAGGCTCTTCAACACAATCAATATTCGCTTGATATGCTATCATTGCTGCAGTCAGCAGCACACCTGTTTCGATAGGTCTATTTGAAGGACTCGGTGAAAGAAGAATCCAAGGATCTTCCATATGGGTAGTGCGAAAAGACACCAAATTCAATGAAGATGAAACCCCACCAAAACTAGATCTGATCATAAGAACGAACGCAAGACAACTAAAGGTCCCCATAAGGGATGGTTACATACCTACACCCACACTCCCAGTTGCCGGCTGAGAATGATCGATAATTGGGATAGAAGCTCCCGATGATGCTTTAACACTCAGACTTTTTTAATGATATTTAATCAATCGTAACAATATTCCCATTAAATGGAAAGCATACTACTCGAAATAGAGAAGAGGCTATGGCTTTCATACTATACATCCAATCTTGACCCAGTAAAAGATTGTAATCAAGGGGTGCATCAACCACCTCGACCTCGATCACGATGGTCTTCCCTCCCAAATGGACCTTAAGAGAAGGAAGAATCATGTGTAGCCGAAATGGTCTACCATCAAAGGAAGTCAACATGTTAGAGAATTGAGACAACTCAGGAGAACCCAAACCCTCCCACCATGACAAAGACATCACGGAAGTAGCAGCGCCTTCGTCAATCACAGTGCATTTGACGGTCATGTTAAGACACACTACATGAATCAAGAGAGACACGTAGTAAGGCAAGAAAGGCTATAGTCCCATGGTTTTGAATTTGATGAAGGAAGAAGAGCTATCATCATTAACCCCAAGAGCAGATAGAAAAGCTTTCCTTTGCGAAGGACAACTATGAAGTACTTCAAGCGCAGACATTGCACAAGGAGTTTGGCCTAAATCCTTGACAACAGAATAGTTCTAGGTGGCTAGAGCATTAGCATTGTGCCCCAAATGCTTTAGGACTCCCTTAGGAATCCGAGGTGCAATCTCAAGTTTATCCATAGGGTTTTCAATACACAAAGGGCTCTTGGGTGGAGCGGGTTCTTTTCCAAGGTCCAGTTGTGACGAACCATAGTCTTTTGCACGAGTCACAACCTTAGTAGCATGCACCATGTTGATGCAACCATGACCAGTATTGGCTTCCGGCAGATTTTGATCTCCACCCAACACACAATGAGGATCATGGGTTCTCGAGTTCATATTTTTATTATGGGGTAAAGGATTGGTCAGCACAGCTAGGCCCTGTGCTATGAACCTCGAGGCATCTTCCATACAAGGGCACAAGTGAGTGAGGTGGTCATCCTTACACAATTTGCAAGGAAACTTAACCTTATGTTTAGACTACTTGTCCCCCCGAGCATTGCGGGCATTCTTGTCATTAAAATCGGCATTTTCATTCTTATTCCCACCCTGACCATTGTTTTTACCCTTTTTATTATTCCTTTCGGGCTGCTGGTTTCCCTTCTGGTCCGATGATTGCATGGAGAGTATACTCACCATTTGGGTGGGTTGAGATGAAGCTGTGTCTTGTCCCAACATAGATTGATTAATAGACAATTGGCTCACTTGTTTCACAACCGAATATGCAGGTTTGGTACTTATACAACCCACAATGCCATTGGCATGTGGTCCAGGCTTGATCTTGGGATCGAAACTAGAATGCGGAATGTTAGGTATGATCTCATACAGAAGTCCAGATTGACCATAAATAAAATCCAACTCCCGTGCTCTAAAAATATCTTTTTCCTCATTCTATACTTCGGATGTAGAAACATCCTTCGCGATGTATGGTAAAAACAATTTGAGGAACCATTCAAGGAGATATTCCAGCGGTATGAAGGCTTTAATCAACCTCTTATGTCTACGCTACTCTTGGATATGGTCCGAGATATGTGTGGATTTATCTTGTCAAAATGTTGACAAGAGTTCTGTACCAACGTTGTAACGCACGGGTAGATGGAAGTGATTGAGGAAATTCATAGCAAGTTCATCGAACAAAACAAATTCCCCCCTTGATAACTCTATATACCATTTTGTTGCGGGCCTGGTGAGGGTGCGTTGAAATATCCTTAAATGTATTGAGTCATCATGTAAGGAATTGGAAGAGCACCAAAGGTGAAAAGTAGTGACATGTTCACTAGGATCTTCTCCTGCTTTTCCCTTGAACTTGGGAATGTTCGAGGGAAGCTTGTTGGGGATAACCGGCCAAGCTGGGTCATGAGATACCAGATCGTTCATGAGTCTCAATAGGTCAGGTAATTTTAACATTGCGAGGAAAGGAAGCCTAGGTTGAGTCGTTCTATGCCATGCTCCTTGATAATTTTGGTTCATATAAGGCCGATTACTATAAATACCATGGCCATGGCCATAATATCTTCCTCCCGTTTGACCCGTGTAGGGCTGCATGGAATCAATATGATGTGGTGTACCTTGACTAGGTGGTGCTACAAAGCCATAATTAGATGAGTAAGCGGGTTGTTGATACCTATACCCATAGGGTTGATAGTTTTGTCCATACTGCAGTCCATAAGGTGTCCCATGGGATGTCCCATGAGAAGCTCCATAGTTAGGTATATGGGGAACTCCTTGCGATGGACCATAAGATGATCCAGAAATAGGAATATAACCTCTCGAGACAACAGGAGGTACTTAACTCTGAGATACTACCGTGCAAGCAGTCGCGGTATGAACATGACTAGTAGCAACATTCCATCCCAAGGACCATGTGAATGAGGGGGAGGAAGGGTTGTCAAAAATTCATTCGAAGGAGTAGGATTTGAGGAAAAAGGGACATGTGAAGGGATGTAAGAAGTGTTCCCTATGGTCACTCGTCTTAGTTCTGGTATCCATATATGACTACTAACACTAGGTCTAGGACGGACATGTGAGGTAGCCTCCACCACCAGGATGGAAGGTGCAATGTGACTCATGCTCCCAAATCTCTCTGCATGGAAAGGAATAGGAGAGCCCCCAGGCATAGTGCTAGGTTCAATCTCTGACTCAGCATGATGTGTCGGATCGTGTGTAGGGATATCAAGTATTCCATAACGAATATAAATAGTGCTTGTGGGTTCATGATGAGTCTCATCACCTGGTAACCAATACCGGTTACCTGTGAATGAGGGATCATTAGTAGAATGTGAAGGTATATCTGGTGAAGGATCATATACAAGAGTAGAATCTACATCCCCAACCTCATGAGGTGGAGAAGACATCTCAGGAATCTCATCCTCACGATCTCCCATCATGTGTGAACCAATGTGAGAAGTAGTCCACACGGGCTATATATTTCTCTCTCCCAAAGAAGGAGGAGACGTGGAAGGCGGAAGTCCTGCTAAACGATGAGAATGGAAAAGTGCTATGCCCGAATCCATAATGACCCAAAAAATGAAAAAGAGTCTATCTAATTATGCAAACCCTAGTCAAACTAGCGTGCACAGAGAATACACCTATATAATGTAAATACAAATCATAAGCAAAAAGGGTAGGATATGTGAGCTCCTGAATGAAGCAGGTATGTGTTGCCTAGGAGAGGCTTGAGACTCCCATACATAACAAGTGGAGGTTCGTAACCAATTATAGTGACCCTCAGCTTCAACGCATATAGCGGCTGTGCTGTCCGACCCCTGCCTGGCCAGGGCACCTGCAGAATAACCTCTATGAAGCACCCCCTCGATAACCTAGGTAAGTAAACTAAGGTCACCTCAATATAATCAATGCTCAAGCGGACAGTTGTAGGCAGGATTGACTGTATGGGCAGGGTATCAAAGCCCGAAACTCTCAAAAGAGCCCCAGATACGAATACAATCCTGGAAATATCTTCGGTGCTACTCAGTTATGACTAGGGGTCATCCCAATAAATAACCACTCACACTGCCTCATGCTTAAATCCCTTGTAAGAGGAGGATCCTAAGAAACACTAATTATATAAAGGAATTTCACACTCTCACCTAGACAAACACATAATTGTTTCATTTAGCGGTCTTGGAGAATTTACTCACAATGAACTATTCCGAGGCCCTAAAACCTAATCTTGTTGGTGCACCCTATAAAAGAAAAGAGTGTAATTCATTTTATTATGCATTGATTTTAATTGGGTTATTACTCAAAAGGGAAAATTATCGTGCAACTAATGATGTTATGATGCAACAAGAAGTAAAATTCACACCTAACAATTAATGAAAATGCACTGTGTCAAATGAAAAACAGGGTATGCTACTACGTGAAGTGCAAAATTTTCCTTCAAATGAAGATGCAATCATTCCTATATGAAAATATGATTAATACTTCTCCAAGCAAACCTAATGCAAGTACCATGCATAATGAAAAATGCAAAAATGCATAATGATGCAAAAAGCAAATATTTTTGTATTTTTTGAATTAAAATGAGATAATAAAGCAAAATAATGACTCTACCACCCACAGACTCTGCAAGCACTATCAAACAACATCCATGCAAAGCACTAAGGTAAAAGAGACCTAATGCACTAATCCCAAAACAAAAAATTAAAAATGCAATGACAAGAACATTCTCAAAAAATTAAAACTAAAAAGTGTCTCTGGTCAGAAACAGAGGTGTATACAGACTCTAGAATCATCCAAGAAGACTTAGCTGTTGATGTATATGTAACTTCGGAATGTATTCTTCTATGTATTTCATATATTGTAACCTGATGTTTATTCCGGGATGTTTCTATTATGCATTTGAGTCATGTTGTCTTACCCTGATGTTCCGATCGGGAGGATTAATAATGTAAACAAGTCATATCAAGTCATTAGGTAAGTCCCCACAGTTTCGGGGCACTTGAGTTATTATACACTAATTAAGGTGTAGGCTCGAGTAGTAATTATTAGGTTGAGCCTACATGTGAAATGGCAATTCAAGTGACCGGACTAATATAAATACAGAGGGTGAGTCTCTCTATTTATCACTTGTGAATTACATCACTTGCTCTCTCAAGTGTGGCGCACCTTTGGAGAAGGAAATACTTTGGCTTGACAGAAGACAGAAGGATGCTGTTGTGTCGAGAGGTCTTCTTACTGTTTTGGGTTTCACATCTTGTGGTGATACTATCTTAGAGGAAGTTGAGGGGTTTTCTCCATTTATGGTTTCCCCTATCAAAACTCTTTGTGTCTCTTGTCTCATGTGATGTGCTTATGTTATTTCTGTGCTTGTTATTCTCTCAGTGAAAAGATCCTAACATAATGCTAGCTTAAGATGTTGAAAAACTAACATTAGCAATCATCCAAACTCACCCAGCAACACTTAATCTTCCCCAAAAAGGAAAAACTCAGGGCATATGCAACTGTGTGGATAAAACCCAAGTATATATGCAGATATCCTAGTAAAAACCACGTGTACACGTGACTGTGAAGACAAAACTTGAGTACAGGAAGAAAAAGAGATAAAAAAGAAGGTAAACAGACAAGTTGAGACCAAATTTACTCCTATCAGACACTACCAAAATAACATGTCCCCAAACCTGACTCAGAAACATAGAAATCAAATCAATTCAAGAACATTGAATGCTGATAAAACCCCCAAAGGAAATGACTAGGAACTCCCCAGTATGGTCGCCAATTCTATTACGGAGAAAACTTCCTGTGGCTTGGGGTACCACAATAGACAGGGTAAGCGCAGAAATCAATCCTTTCCCATATGCAAGAGAAACCAAATATCTAACACTAAAGGATTTTGAAACATGCCTTATTCCGAACGGTTGATGTAGATCCTCATTGAGCTTTTCCACTCTCGCTTCTATTAGAAATTTTCTCTCTTAACATTTAGAAAACAAGACAAGCATTATATATGATGGTGTTAGACCTACTCTACCATATATAATCAATAACATATAAGCATTTAAAAGCATCCATGGATTCAATACTCATTTAAATACACATTATTGGACAGGAAAAGATATTTCTATTAATATAAAACAGAGATTACAATAGTGACAACCTCTATCGGCACGTCTGTGAATCGGAGAAGCTGAGTCCTCCACCTGGCCCTTCACCACTTCAATCCTCCATCTCTTGATAGCAAGCTCACAAGCAAAGGAAAGCTTGGGAAGAACACAAATTGCTCCAAGGGATAAAGGGATGCAGACTCAAGTATAAGATCCGGCAACAATGGACTATAGTTTTCTTGCTCTTCAATTCCTCCCTTTCAATGTATCCAAAGGGTTCCTTATATAGTGCTTCAATGGGGTAATGGAAGGTCAAATCTGAGTGAAATAAAGGCATATGGAAGGCCAAGAGACAAGTGACTCAGATCCACATCAAGGAAAAATCCAAAACTATTTGGCCTTTTGCACACATCCCAATGTATGCGGGTTTTAGGGTCATATCCCCGTACATACGTGAGAATAAGTTTAAAATTCACGTATGGAAAATAATGCATGTTTTTAGGGATGATCTTGAAAACATCAAAGGTACAAAAATGGTCCATGGGGTCTAAAGAGTATGCAGAGGGACATGCAAGGCCATAAAGGTGTGATCCACCATGTGTGGTAAAATTAGCTGTAAGAATATGCACATTCATGGGTGTGTTGATGAGACTTCTTTGAGCCACTTGAACTCTTCATGTTTTATTTGCTCCTTATTTGGTTCAAATTTTGGTGGAGGTTCTTGATTCACTTCTTGGATGAAAGAACACATGGATGATTATTATTTTGATGAATATTACATTTTTTGTAGCAGAATTATAGGACATGGTATCCTCACCTATGTCATTGTAGTATATTTTATTGGTCACTTGAAGCTTGTATGCATTTGGAAAATGGTGGTCTACTTACTGGGAGGTATAAGCACTTTCATGATTTTTTCATGAAGCACCTCCTTGATGTACATTTTTATTATGTTGTTTTGTAAATTGATGATATATATTATGTATTCATGATATTTGTAATAATGCATACAAGAAAATTGGATCCCGGAATTCTCTCTCCTAATGGTATGGGTTGGAGAGCACTCTTAATTGTTGGAGTGCAATACAAGCAATGGGACCCTGCGATAGTTTTTAGTCCCATTGATTTCAATTTTTTTGTGAAACAAGTAGTATGGGAGATGGATTCCACACTTAATAAAGTTATTTTAATCATATTAGTGCAGCATCAATCATGGTTGTTCCTCTCTAAAATATTCATGGAATATCAAAGACTCAAAGTTGGGAAACTTGGTGGCAACTTCAAAGAATCATACAGAAAGCAGGTTCTTCAACACCCATGTTTGAACTTGCTTGAGGAAAAGCAATATTGGGAAGGGAGGATTTTTCATGTCCCAAATTTTTCATTGAGTCACAATTTCCTAATCACATCTTCCATATTCATGAGATCAATTTGTCAAATTGATGCTAAGGGTCAAATAATTGTCGAGGAAAGTTACTAGTTTCCTAGGTTGGGGGTGTCCAAGCTTTGGTATTTGGAATAAGGGGGAAAATAAATTATGTTTGAACATTAGAATGGAATAATTATTTAATAAAGGAGATAAATAAATAAATACAAGGGAAAATCAAAGGGGCAATTGATCATGAAGACGCATGGAATATGTGGAACCCACACAAGCTAGATTTTCTATGCCACATGGAATCCTCCTCTTGTCATTTCGAATCCATAAGAATCCCAAGGGTCTTGGGATGAGTTGGAAGGTAAATATACTTTGCATGAATCAATTAAGGTTGAATTGGAGTGGAAGAGTAACTCCCATGGAAGAGGAAGAGGCATTTTGGAGCTAGTGAGACACTTAGACTAGATTCCCTAGCTCTATGACAACAATGATGAAGATGATATGACACCTATGACACAAATCAGATATGAAGGATGAAATCTGACATATATGACATGCCAGGGATAAAAATATCTCAAAGAGGGCGCTCGAGGGAGTTATGGAAGCTAATATGCTTCCACATGTGATTTGGTGGAAGTGGGAGACTAGGAATTGTTGTACAAGTGGCATTCTTTGGAATCTCTTCCAAAATTGAGTTGGAATGCATATCTTGGAAGGAATTTGACCCATAGAGATATTGGAAATTTTATAAATTTCAAGAAAAAATAATGAAGTCATATTTTGATCATTTGATAAATTTTCATTTGTGATGAGAGAGAGCTAGTGGATGAGTAGTTTCTTGCCTTAGCCAATTTTGAGGATGAAAGATTCCCGTCCAAGTTGGTGTGTGGAAATTCCATTCAGGTATTTCATGGAGGTTTAAAGGATTCATAATTTAGAGGTGCAAGCTACATGGTAGCTCATGGACACTTCAATATCATCTTGTTCTTTCATCTATTCCAAGTTTTCTCATCATATTCTTGCTCTATGGACTAAGGCGCACTTGGGGAGATATTGTACTATTTGGGAGAGATTATCATGGTCCATTTATGATTGTATTAAGCTTAATATACTATTTTATTAATATTTAGAAAGTATCAGGTCAAAATACCAAATGGTTGTATGTAAAAGTGATTATTAATGAGAAAACAATGACCATTTCCTCACTATATTGATACATGCCATTGTAATGTGGATGATTTCGAATGAAAGAATGTTAATATGATATAATTATGATTAATGGAATTACATGGATTATTATTACAATTTTCATGTCCAGTACTTTATAATTTGAAGTCATCTTACTCAATTTATTTGCATTTGGAGAAGATTTGGTGTCATTTCCCCAAGGGTTGAACTAGTGATTTTGTAGCTTTTTTTGAGAGGGTTATAACAGAATTTATAAAATGAATAATGATGCACATAATACCTTAATAATTTCCCTTAAACATCCTCCACCTCTGTTCATAAATTCGTGGGTTTGGGAGCATTTGGAAAGCCAATTTGCTAGTGAAAAATCCTACCTTGGACATAATATTAAACAAGTTTGTTGAAGTATTTGTAGAGTAATAAATCATCCTTGAAAATAATATTCAAGTATTAATATCATTCATATACCTTATCAGAATAGTTGGGAGCATTTGAGTCAATTTGGATACCTAGACATCAAAACTAGTCAAAGGTCGAAATAGGGAAAAAAGTGAAAAATTGGTCATTGAATAAAATTTCTTAAAAAAGGAAATTACATACATGCCATTTCTCTATAACCATGTCAATGTTTGAGAAAATATGAAGATAATAAGAACTTTAAAACTTTTGATAAACAAATTCAGTGCAAGTAGATCTCATCAACAATTCAAACACACAATTTTTCAATTCGTAAGACACATGATGTACCCTGTGAAAACACTCCTAATATGGAGGATGAAAAACCCAGAAAACAATATTTGAGTATGATAGATAATGGCATATTATTTTTTACAACACTTGCAGATTGCTTGATAAGAGGTATCTAAGTAGTACTAGAGAATAAAGACCATACAGAATATTGTCATAGCCTTGCCAAATGCATAGTGTTGAGATTTCATATGTTAGACTAGATATCATTAGTGTTAAATCCAAATTCACAATAGTAGCATATGCAGAATCACTAAAAGAAACAAAATCACAATATAGACACAGTATTTAGCTTGGGAAACCCTCAAGGGGAAGAAAACCCAGCAAAACTTCCTTTGTATAAGATGTATAAGATATAACCCCAAAAATAGTTATTCTCTTCCTTATTGTTCTCTCTCTTTCTCTCTCTCCAATGCGCTACACAAGAAAGTGAGTATGTGTTATAATGAGGAACATAAATCCTCTATTTATACATATTATGTCAACTAACGTTTTCCCTAGACAAGTCTGCCCCACTTAACTGATTAGGTTGACTTCACCTGGGAAGACTCAAAATAGTATTTTATATTATTCATTAGGTTACTAATAACCCGGCTTACAATGAAGGATTTACCTCATGACTCTATGATGACCAATTACAATAGTAACATCCCGACGGAGTAATAATAACATCTCCCTTCGGTTATATCAATAAAATTCATTTAGAATATCCTTTGAAGTTATAATATTTCAACACTCCCCCTTAACAAGAAGGTTATTCTACTGACAACATCATCATAGAATATAGGAGTAACGAGAGAGTATCTTCAGTAGTATCAAGGTAATACATCTATACATCATAGGAATTTTTCACAATCAGTAACTGGAATAGTTACTCTTCAATGTCTTAATCTTCTACATCACATGGTCACTTGATCCTTTTGCAGCAACACTTCGATCTTTCGATCCTTCGTAGTAGCACTTCGATCTTCTTGATCTTTTGTAGCATTACTTCTATCTTCTTGATCCTTTGCAGGAGGACTTTGATATTCTTGATCCTTTGCAGCAACACTTTGATCTTCTCGATCCTTTGCAGCACTTTGATCTTCTCAATCCTTTGCAGCACGTGGATCTTCTTGATCCTTTGTAGCAACACTTCGATCTTCTCAATCCTTTGCAGTAGCACTTCGATCTTCTTGATTTTTTGCAGCCACACTACCTGCAGTACACATGATATCTTTGTGGGATGATCAATACATATCACTTTAGGACATAGGTCCAAGGATGATGTAATCCTCCATCATCATAATCCCCTTTAACGAGGAGGGTCCATAGTATCAACCAGTTGAATCATCTACAACTGAATGTAGATCTTGACCGCACCTAGATGCATTCCCTATCGTTCGTAAGGACTCATCATAGTGTATCCTCAACTTCAAATCTAGCACCAACCATGAGTGATTGTTATACTATGAAATACACATATACGTGTAGGAATACTCTCCATACAATATTATTTTTTGCAGTTGTAGATCTCGACCACACCTAGGTGTCAACCCTCATCGTAGGACATACTCAACCTATTATATCTAGGACCACTCCATGCGAGTGTTATACTACGGTGTCTGTTAGGAATCATCCTAGATAATCCTTGCCACGAAGGCTAGGACCACTCTCAAGTGAGTGTTATTCTATGGAATCTACATATAAATGTAGGTATACTATCCATGTGAGAGTAATGTTTGCAAAGCAGATCTCGACTGCATGCAAATGTCTTCCTTTACTTCCTTAAGGACTCATTGTAGAGAATCCTCAGCTCCAAATGTAGGACCACTACTAAGCAAGTGTTATTCTACGGTATCCATAAATAAATGTGGGTACTCTCCAAGCGATATTAATGTTTACAGGGCCATCCTTAGTAAGGGCCACTATCAGGAACAGAGTGTTATTTCTTGCTAGACCATACTATCATCCACAAGTGAATGTAGTACCTTGTTAACATATTTACGAACACTTGGCCTCTTTCATACTGAAGCATCACTGTCATCCCATCATCGATGGCAGTCTTATCATCACTTCCCCTTTCCTAGGAGGATCCATATTATCAACCCGCTCTCCCTTTGTTAGAGGATAGTTCATATCTTTGACCTTCTCTTCCTTTCTGAGGAGAGTCCATATCTTCAACTTGTTCCTCCTTTTTTGAAGAGAGTCCATATCTTCATCATTTCTCCTCCTTGCGGGGAAAGTATTTTCAAAATACACCAAGCTTGTCATGGAAATATTCAAACTTTACTCAAGATAGAGGCTTGGTCATCCCATCAGCAACTTGCTCATTGGTACTCACATAATGAAGTTTTATAGCTCCCTTTTGTACCACATCCCTTATATAAAAGTATTGGATTTCTATGTGCTTTGATTTATCAAGGAACATCAGATTCTCTGTCATATTTCTACAACTCTGGTTATCACAAAGAATCACTATGGGATCCAACTCCATGTTAAATAGTCCCAACATTAGTTTCTGAATCCATATCGCTTCACAACTAGAGGAGAAATCTGCTTCATCTGTGCTGAGAGAAACACTGGATTGTTTCTTACTTAACCATGAGATCATGGTAGATCCTCGACAATAACATCCACTTGAGGTGATATTTCTCTCTGTGCCACTTCCTTCCTAATATGAATATTTATATTCATATAATTTGTAGTCATGATATCTACCATAGTAAATTTCCAAGTGTATTATACCTTTTAGGTACATCATCACATGCTTTTTAGCTATCAAGTGAACCCGTCTAGGTTTAACTAGATACTGACTTAAGGTGTTCACAACAAATCATATATTTGGCCTTGTATTCGTCAGATACATCAATGACCCAATAATATGTCATTTTTTAGTCATATCCACTAACTCTAATGACTCATTAGATAACAACTCCAGGTTGGTGTCCATGGGTGTGTCCATGGATTTAACATCCAACATATCAAATATTTTCAAGATTTCTACTGCATACTTTCCATGATTCATAAAGATTCCTTTGGGGCTCTTCCACACTTATAGCCTGAGGAAATAATGCATCAATCCAATATCTTTCATCTTGAATTATTCATCTAGCTTCTTCTTGCAATATGTGATATGTTTCTCATTTTATTTCAGAAATGCATCATCCACATACAGTAATAGTATGATAATTTCATCATCCATAATATTCATGTTAGGATCAGCTTTACTTTTGTTAAATCCCAATCTTGTCAAGAATCTATCTATTCTACCATACCAAGCTCCAGGACCTTGCTTCAATCCATATAGATCCTTAATTTTCAACTTACATACATGAGTCACTATGTCTTCAACTTCAAATCCTTATGGTTTTTTGATGTAAACCTATTCCTCAATCACACCAGTCGGGAAGGTTGTATTTACATCCATTTGGTGTAGATCCCACTTCATCATGGAAACAAATGCCATGATGATTCTGATGGAACTGTACCTTTCTACTGGATCAAATGTGTCTTCATAATCAATCCCCTCTTTCTGAGAGAATCCTCTAGCCACAAATATTTCCTTATACTTTTCAATAATTCCATCAGCATCATGTTTTATCTTGTAGATCCATTTCAAAGATACCACACTCTTGTTTTTTGGTTTGGGTACTATATCCCAAACATCATTCCTCATTATTGACTGGTATTCTTTCACATTTATTCAACCCACTCTTTCTTCTGGAAAACTTCCTCGTAGATGGTGGGTTCTTGATCTACAAGGTCACACATCAAATCTACTTAACTAGAGTATGGCTTTGATCTTTTGTGTGTTCTTATGGAGCCTTCTGGAGCTCCATACTTCTCTTTTTCTTGTATGTTTTCTCTTACCCAAGCAGGTTTTTTCTTTCGAGAGATATCCATAGTAGGGGTGTCCTGAGGTTCTATCATATCATGATCTTTAGATGCTACTATTTCAGGAGAGGATTTAGTTTCTACCATTCTGGGAGGTACATCCTATTCATGTAATTCTTAAAGATGAAACCTTCTATATTTCTTGAGAGTTGTTACATCCCTACTAATATTGATATGATAGAATCCTAAAATGTATATCCTAAAAGCTTTGGAGACTTCACAATATCCAACAAATATTCCCTTATTTCCAGAAGGATCTAACATGGTTCTCTTCTCTTTTGGAATATGCGCATATACTAGACAGCCAAATATTTTGAGATGGCTCATCACTTCAGGTTTCTTTCCTGTATACATCTCTTCAGGATCCTTGAATCCAAGACCACTGTGATATAATCTATTATGTACATACATAGCTTCCCTTGTTTCTTCATCCCACGGGTGCATGGGGAGGTCTTGGTCATGAATCATGGTCTTTGCTGCTTCCATAATGGTTCTATTATTTCTTTCTACAACACCATTATGTTGGGGATTATAGGAGTGGTTAGTTCCCTCTTGATTCCTTCCTCCTTAAAGAATGATTCAAATTCCTTTAAAGTTAATTATCCACCATTATCTGATCTCAGTGTATTGATTCTATTTTCTGAATGGTTCTCTATCAATTCTTTGAATTCCTTGAATTTCCCAAACACTTCACTCTTATTATTCAAGAAGTATATCCATGACCTTATTGAATAGTCATCAATAAATGTGACATAATATTCATATCCACTTAATGATATGGAGATAATAGTACCACATACATCAGAATGAATTAGTTCTAATGTACCTTTAGTCTTTGTTTCACTTTTCAGATGGACAAGGGTTGTCTTTTCATGTCCTTCAAGTTTGTATAGTTTTCCATCTTCTTAACCAATGACCATAGCATCTTTAAGTTTCTTTCCTTTGTACCACATAAGTACTTGTCCATATATAAAAGAAACTCTATATCATTTCTTATCTATAGTTGGGATGGAAAGTAGATTCTTTTTCAAACCTGGTACATATAGTACTTCCTTCATATTCATGGAAGTCCCCGAGTCAAGCTTGTAGTTTGATTCACCAATACCTTTGGTGGGATATTGATAGTCATTTCCCAACAATACCTTCTGAGGAGAGTTCTTTTCTTCAATTCTTGAAATATTTTGATTCCTCCTTGTCATGTGCTTTGAAGCGCCACTATCAATAAGCCATGTATCTTCTCCAGGTGTTACAGACCCAAAGAGTGCAGAGAATAATACATATTGATCTACATCTTCTTCTTTTGCTAGTATGTTTTGAGGTCTTTCTTCCTCATTCTCATCTTCATCTAAATGAGAATGATGTCTATTGTTGTTGGTGTTCTTTGGTGATGGAAACTCTCTAGTAAGGTGTCATATCCTATGATAGTTGTAGCATTGATATTTGAGTAATCCTTATTTTTATTTTGAAACTTATTCTTTGAAGGTTTATGGTTACCTTTCTTGAAGTTTGGTTTTTTTCTTCCTTTAGTATGGATGGATAGAGCTTGATCATATCTCTGAGTAGAGCTTCTCTGTTAGCTACTCTAGCTTCTTTTTGAATGCAATATTCCCATACTATGTCAAACTTCATACTTTATTTTCTGGCACACAGAGTCTGTATGAATGAGTCCCAAGGTCTAGTGATACCATTGAGAGAAGTCATAACTAGTTCATCCTGATCAAGGTTGTCTCCAATATCACTTAGTTGTTATCTGAATTGGAATACCCTTGTGAAGTAATATTGAATTGATTATCCTTTTCTCATCTTGGAGCCCTTCATTTGAGCTCTCAAACTCATCTTTTTGTTGATGTTCCTTCCCTCATACATTCTAGAAAGTGAATCATACACTTTCTTTGGTGTCTTCTTATATGATACTTGAGGGATCAAGTGATATTTAATAGAATCAGCAATGATCCTCATTTCCTTCATTAGGTCTTGTTCATACTTCTCCTTAGCTTCATCTTCTTTACGTTCTACAACTTCATCCTTGATGTAATTCTCAAGCTCATTCTCTCTTAGATGAGACCAATCCTATACTTCCATGCTAGGAAGTTTTTTATTCCTTCCAATTTATCATATTAGTGCTTGGGGCCATCCTATCCAGGAGGTCACTAAAAATTGAAATTTATCAAAATGAAAAGTTGACCTTACCAGGAGATGTGCTTTACTGAGGCAAGTTGGTTGGTCCACTTGGTTTCTGGAGATCCCAAATATTCACACTTCAAAAATTGCTTGCAAGGTTGCAACTTCTACATAATTTTTTGCTTTAGTTTTATGTACTTTTTTGGTTCATGCCCAAACTAGGGTGTGTATTTCTTGGATATTCAACCACCCAAAAAACTTGATCCTAGGATCAGTAGATGCGCTCCAGGGAGGTGAAACTTCCTATGCAAGCAGATCTTTTAAATTCCAAACTTTACAGAATCCCTAATTTCTTTTGAAGAGGGAGGAGAGAGAGTTTCACCTTGTGAAAGTTGTTCTACTCAGGCTAGCTCTGGTACCATGTTAAGATTTCATATACTAGACTAGATATCATTATTGTTCAATCCAAATTCACAATGGTAGCATATGCAAAATCATTGAAAGAAACACAATCACAATATAGACATGGTATTTATCTTGGGAAACCGTCAAGGGGAAGAAAACCTAGGAAAAATTCCTATGTATAAGATGTATAAGATATAACCCCAAAAACATGTATTATCCTCCTTGTTGTTATGTCTCTCTCTCTCATATAAGCTACACAAGTGAGTGATTTTTTGTTATAATGAGGAACACATCTCCTCTATTTATACATATTATGTCAGCTGACTTTTACCCTAGACAAGTCGTCCCCAGTTAACTGACTGGGTCGCTATCACCTAGGAAGACTCAAGACAGTGTTTTATATTATTCATTAGGGTACTAATGACCTGAATTACAATGGAGGCTTTACCTCGTGACTCTATGATGAGGAATAATAACATCTACCTTGGGTTACATCAGTAAAATACATTTAGAATGTCCTTTGAAGTTACAGTATTTCAACACATAGCACTCTAATAATAAGCATATTCAGTCATATAGTGAAGGTAGTAAATAGTTGCATTCCTTTTGGTCATTGTGAACACTATACACATTGTGTTCACCCTTCAAACATTACCTATTGTTCCTTCCTTGACTTGGTGCCAAGTTGTCACCTTGTAATTACCTCCCACACTAAAGATATGCACCCTCCATTAATTCACTAACTTTAACTGCCTCTAACTGAGATTTAATTGATTGAACTAGAATAAACTGAAATGGAACTGAATGTAACTGAACTAAACTGAATGTAACTAAATTGAACTAGATTGAATGTAACTGAACTGAACTGAACATGAGATTTGTGTTGTATCAAGTCCGAAACGTAATAATATCAATTGTTGTATCTCATGAATAAGTTGAGGCTATGCATAATATCTTCGGTTGCTTGCTCTTTCTCCACTATCTCCTGCAATGTTTCTGCAGAGGCTTCGTTGGCCTTTTCTTGTGAAAATGCATCATACTCCTTCAAGACTTTGAGCTGGTTGTCCGCAGCAGTGCTCAACTCTAAGGCCTCGTTAATGAGGGGATGCACAGATCTCACTAACAGTGTTTCTTTTCTTCTACAAGACTCAATTTCTCACTGGAGCTCATTACTATGCTTTACCTTAAGCATCTTCTACATAGGAGGCAATGTCTTAATTTATTCTTTTACTGCATCCAGCTCTGTCTTTCGCTGCTTGATGGTTTCTTGCAACTTTTCTACTTCTGGGTTTTCATGCAAGTTTGTCCAGGCCTCGACACTTTCATCTAGCATCTTTGATGCACTACTCACAAGATCTAAGATATTCGTTGCTGAGGCCTGAATATCTCTAAGACGCTGTTCCCTAACCTCTAGTGGACTCTCAGGAATGAGGCGAAGCTGAAGCTCCACAATCTGGGCCTCATGTTCTGCTTTCATCTTCTCTATCTGGCTTCTAGACTGTTGTGCATAGTCTTTCAGCTTCACTATTCTTTGCTCCGGTTCTTCTTCAGCCTGCATGTCGAAGTCAGGGAGACTTCGACACGCCTCATCTAACACTTGTGCTAGTGTGGCCTACTTGTTTTCTATTTCCCTCTTCTTCTGTTCAGCTTCTTTCAATTGTGCTACAAGGCTCTCACTCTGCTTCGTGGTATTCTCTAACTGCATGTGTGTGTAGCTGTCTCGTTCTTGGATCTCCTTCATGAGTGCTAATTGACAAGAATGTAGCTCCAGCATAGAAAACTTAGTGTAATCTATCTCAACTATCATGCTTACCTGCGATCGAGATGCTACATCAGGTATTATAAGAGCTACACTTGGTACTTGTCCTTTGTTGTTTCTGGCTGGCCATTGTCTAGTATCTGGATGCATGCCTACCGAGGCTCTGCTTGCTGTAGTGCCAGTTGTTGTTCTTTTCGATAACTCCTTAAGTTCTGCAATTTGTTGTGCTATGCCAGTGAGCACATTAAGATTTTTAGCTTCAAACTCTGCCCATTTGCTAGATAATACCTCTGTAGACTTCATCAGAGCCTGATCAAGCTCTTTAATCGTCAAAGCGGGCTCTTCGACAATATTCTTGCTCTTCGACGCCTTAGTTTTCTTTCTGGGCTGAGGTTTAGTGACTTCCTCCACTTCTGGGGACTTGCGCTTATCTAGGTGATTAGGGTCTAAAATGGTCTTGACTGATTCTTCTTCTTCTTCACCATTGTGCTCTTCTTCTTCTCCATCAGCTCTGTCATCTCCACCATGGTCACCTTCATTCTGCTGTGACTCATCTTGTTCTTCGCTCTCTTCTAGTGGGTCGCTCTGTTGTGGCTGGATAGGACCTGCACCCACATCTGTTACTGGAGGGATTGGTATGTCAAGCCTTGTTCTTGCATCCTTCATCCATTCATCCGGCCACTGCCGAACTACTGCGAGAATGTCTTCCTAGTTCACCATGTATGGTAACTTCCACCATGTATGTTTGTTATCTGCGCGGGCCTGGATGAAGACATTATGCATATCAACCTTGAATTTGGCCACTCCAGTATACTAAGAAAATAGCTCATTACTGAGCCATGGTGTTTTCAGGATCTCAACTGTAAGATTCAACAAATAGTAGGCGAACACGTAGCTCGTCATCTGCTGCAAGGCCTTATCCTATGAAATCCAAAGAGATGCATACCTTGCTGCACCAGGCATCTCCAAAGGCACATCAACAAACTGTGCCTCAGCAGGTTCTCTCCATCCTACCAGTGCAATAAGTACTAACAACCATGAATAATGAAAGGCTCTACCTTTCTCCTGTGCATCGCGGACATCTGCAAGGAATTCTCTAGCAAGGTACTCTGTCCATTTGTAACTGTATCCTTCGGCACAGTTCACAGCAATACTGACAATTGGGGTAGGTACTTCATTAGTTTTGCACTTCCTCATTAATTTTCATGCTAGGATCTATGTGGCGTAGTGAATGTTCTAGTGCCAAATAGTCGATGTTTGATACCCTCGATTTCCTTTTATCAAATCGAAGCGGTCCTTAATGTGTTGCGCCAGCTTCGTATCTTCGGTCTTTCTAAAAAATTCAATGCCAAGATCAGGCCCTTCCTTCGGCAAGCCTGTAATCCTATAAATCAGCTCTCCATCAATAGCAATTCTCTAGTTCCCTATCCATAGGTTCCCATCATGCACCAATGCCAATAACTGCTTGACCACCACGGTAACCTGCAGGCTGCAACCAAAGTGGGGCACATTCAGCATCTTCAACAAGCTAGCTTTCTCCAAGCCAGCAACCCATTGTTTTAATTCAAGTAACGCCGTTCCAACCTTCGAATAATGGACGGAGTGCAAGTATTTCCTAGGTGTGAACTGCGGAAACTTCTCATGATCATTCGTATCATGGTCTATGTACTTGAGCCGATCTACTCTTCCGGTCATCGTTTCGACCAACTTCACACCCTGTGGAAGCGAAGGGGTGAGTAACGCGAACTTGATTGTCCACCGAGGTGGCTTAAATCCTTTTCAAACAGGTGGGAGATATGGTGGATGCTGCGATGCAATGTTATCATCCTCACCGAAGTCTTCAAAAGCTTCCGGTGGGAGCTCTGCCGAACCAGGAGGATTCATCTGAATCACGGGATCCTCCAGTGTCTTTCCTGATGATTTGTGCCTGTCTTCATTCCTCTTAGAGGGAGCTTTTACCTTAAAATTCTTGATGTTAGATGGTGTCTGCATTGGTTGATTCGGTGCTGGGGAAGTCTCTTCACAAGGGGCAGATGCAGGTGGGTTCCTCATAAAGTTATGCAAACCCCTCTTTCTGAAATATCTCAACAATTTCTTGACTGTGTGATCAGCTGACATGGACTCAACTGTGAAGCTCAATAAAATGCGTAATGCGAAATTCGCAAGCCTGGGTGTCTTCTTATAGGGTCCAATGACCAAATCTGCCATAACTATGCATTAAAGACACCAAATCTGAACGAGCGATGGTAGATCTTGTCCAAACTGCGCTAGATTTCCCAAATACGGTTGTGGATTCGACCAAAATCTCATCATTACAGGTAGTTAATGCAGTTAACGTCTTGGTTCCGCCAAAGATGAATTTTTCCAACGGTGGAATCTTAAGCTTTGACACACCTTTCTTCTTCGGCACAACCACTAACTGCGGCTTCGCCACAATAAGGACCTTCGACACTTCATAAATTTTGCAACAATCTGTCAAAGCTCTCTGAGAACAGCTTCATTATAGTCTAGTACCCAATTTCAACTATTCTTGGTACTTAGACTCTTCTTCTTTCTATTACTTCTGATCAGGGGGTACAGGCCCATCCCTATACTTCTTTAATCTACTTCCATTCACCATGGAAATCAAAATTTCTCCATTCAATTTAGCTAACTGAACTGCACCACCATCGGTAACTTTCTAAACTATGTATGGTCCTTTCCAATGCGTCTTGAACTTACCTGGGAACTTCATGAATTAACTGTCATACAAGAGCACAAGATCACCATTATGAAAATGCTTCTTCTTAATGTGTCTATCATGCCATGCTTTTTCTCTAGCTTTTTGTACTTGCTGCTGAAAACCTGCAATGAATCTGTCTTCTTCTAGTTCCACTATCTTCACCAGCCTTTCATTCAACACAGGTGGATCATCCATCTCTGTGAAGGTAGATATTCTGAGGCTAGGAACAATGTAATCCATGGGCATAACTGCTTCTTGTCCATATACCAGCCTAAAAGGTGTGTGGCCTGTCAACTTCTTGCAAGTGGTTCTATAAGCCCATAATACTGCTGGAATTCTAAGATCCCAATCATTTTTGTTAACATTGCAAACCTTCGTCAGAGCATGCTCAAGAATCTTGTTAAAGGCTTCGACAGTTCCATTTTCTTGAGGATGGTAGGCAATACTCTTCTGATGATATACTTGAAATTCTTTGGTCAATGCTTCAATAGTCTTATTTAGAAAATGTGATCCTTGATCACTCATAAGAATTCTAGGACACCCAAACCTCGACAAGATATTATCAAATATGAACTTCGCAGCTGTAGTGGTGCTATAGTCCTTGACTGGTTGAGCTTCGGCCCAACGAGTAAGGTAATCATTTGCTGTAATAATGTATCTTGCTCCAGATTTCTTTGTAGGGGGATTGATTGGTCCAACAAAATCAATAGCCCACTTGTCAAATGCTGGTAAAGTTACCTGTGGAACCAGAGGCATCTCATCCCTCCTGGATGGTTTTCCTGTCCTCTGACATATATCACAGCTATGGTAGTACTCTCTTGCATCCTTATGAATCATAGGCCACCATAATCCAGCTATCAGAATCTTCTGTGCCGTAGCTCTTCCTGCATAATGACCTCCTGCTGCTCCAGAATGTGCCTCAGCCAAAATCAATGGCTTCTCATGCTCCAGGACACATTTGTGCAGTATTTCATCTGGTCCCATCTTATATAGTTGTCCTACTATCAAGATAAAGTCAGTTGCTCTAACCACCAGCTGCTTCTTCTACTGTGTTGTCATCTCAGAGGGTGCAAAACCTATAGACAAGTACTGAACAATATCCTGGAAATAGTCATCAACCATCTGGATGGCAAACAACTGGGCATCAGAAAGACCTTCATCCAAACTAGTGGGCTCTTCTCCTGACTCGAGCCTCGACAGGTGGTTATGCCCCAGGTTAATTCTTCCGGGCTTGACTATGATCTCAAAGTCATACTCCTGAAACAAAATCAGCCATCTGCATATCCTCCCACCTAACACAGGCTTTTCAACCAAATACTTCAAAGCAGAATGGTTAGTGAACATCTTAAAATGAGATCCTAACAAATAATGTCAAAATTTCTGCAAGGCATAAACCATAGCTAGACCTTCTCGTTTTTTCGTAGTATAATTCTTTTCTGCTGTGGACAATTTTCTACTTGCAAAAGCAATAGGGTGATCAATATTACCTTCACCTGACTGAGCCAATACTATACCTAAAGCAAGAGAATATGCATCATTATGAACATGAAACTCCTTACTCCAGTCAGGGAATACTAAGATAGGCGCAGTTACCATCTTTTCTTTCAAAATATCCAAGCTTTCCTGACATTCAAGCGACCACTCAAACTTAATATCTTTCTTCAATTTCTTTTCCATAGGGGTTGTAATATGAGCATATCCTTTAATGAATTTCCTGTAATATCCAATATGACCAAGAGTAGTGCGAAGTTGCTTAATAGACTTCAGAGGTGGCAAGTTCACAATAATGGCTATCTTCGTAGGATCCACCATCAATCCTTGCTTGCATACAATGTGACCTAGCAGAATTCCAAAAGGTGCACAAAAGAGACACTTCTTCAGGTTCAATGAAATCTGATGCTGTCTACACTTGTCCAGCATAAGTCTTAAACTAGCTATATGATCTTTCAATAAACCAAAAATAGTCCAATCATCAAAGTACACTTCCAAGAACTTATGAATAAATTCCTTAAATGTAGATATGACTACTCTGGAAAATATAGCAGGTGCATTCTTCAATCCAAAGGGCATAACAGTATACTGAAAAGATCCCATTTATGTAGTGAAGGTTGTTTTATGTCGATCCTCTGGAGCAATTCTGATCTGATGGTAACCTGAAAATCCATTAGTGAAAGAATACACTTCTTGACCTCTGACATTGTCTAAAACTTCATCTATAAAGGGAGTAGGAAAAGGATCACGTAAACAGGCATCATTCAGCTTCCTCAGATCGACACAGATTCTGATTTCTCCCTTGGTCTTCTTTTCTTGTACCACCATAGGGCTGACCCATTCGGACTCTTCAACAGGCTCAATGATTCCTACAGCGAGCATCTTATCTAGCTCCATCCTGACTTTTTATTTATACTTAGGGTTCAGCCTATAAGGGCGCCGCTTCACAGGATCCACATCAGCTTTCAAAGGTATTTTTATCACTCCTATATCACCAAGGATACCTTTCATTTCTGAGAAATTTGTCGAAAATAAGTCCTGATACTCATGGAGGAGTTCAGACACTTTTCTCACCATTTCTTCATCCCAATAATCTCCAATGGTAGCGTACTTAGGCATTTCTCCTGATCCGATGTTTACTTTCCTTGTTTTCAAGGGTTGAGTTACTTCAGGAGATTCGACTGCTAGTCCATGTACTTCGCAATGTCCTTCTGACTCAGGAATATTAATGTTGTGAGGGTCATCGTCTTCATCAATGGCGAGGTTATAGCATTCTATGGCATTAGTTTCTTGTTCCTACCAATTAGGTTGGTACTCGGCTATTTCTTTATCATCAAACACCTTAGTATGGATCAACCTAATAGCTGCGTCCAAAGTAGGGCAAACCTCATTAAGAGAAAATGTGAGCACAAAACTATCAGCAAGGCTAACCCAACTTACAGTACCATGGTGAAGCTCCACCTCTGCATACCAGTTCTTTGCTACAGGTTCCAGAGAGTGTACAAACTTGTGTACCCATTCTTCACAAGGTACATGATTCCATGCTTCATAACACTGCTCCAAATGTTCCTGAGGGCTAGTCTTATTATTAAATATGCTTCATACCTCCTGAGGTTGAGCCATGAATCTTAGGTGAAGAAACTTTTGAGAATCTCTCCAACTATTAATATACTTTTTATGACCATTCCACCATCTGGCAGCTATGGCTCTAAATATTGAATCTAGAGTCTCCATTTTCTGTGGATCTGGTACTTGCTCTGAGAATTGTACGATAAAATCTTATGGGTATGTCAAGCCATAAAAAGTAGGTAATATTCTTGTCTGTGAGCCAAACCATCTGATAGACTTAGTAATTCTTGCACATCGATGTCCATGTAGCTCATAAAGTCGATTCTTCCAATTCTCTAGGCCTTCGTCTGAATCAGTCAAGCAAGAACTGTCACACTGCCAATCCATTATACCTTCAGCGGTAGGGTTAACATAGTCTTCTTATTTAGCTGTGATTTTGTAAATATGATCCAAAACATCCTGATCTTCATCTCTGACTGGTTCTGTATACCTTTCTCCTTGAGAAGGGTCCAACGGTATTATGACTCTCAAGCCTTTTCCTTCAAAAGTCATCTATCTATTCTTAAGGTTGATTACTGCATAATTGTCTAGTGCCCATTCAATTCCTAGAAATGCTGGATAGGGGTTTCTATCATCAATTATTTCAATGAATTCAAAATTTGCTAAGGTACTGAATCCATCAATATCCACTGGTACACTAAGGAATCTACCCAAGGGCACAATCTTCTGCTGATTGGATAATCTCAACTGTATAGGGGACCATTCAAGCGTAGGTTTTCCCATTTGTTCCCATGTCTACTTAGTTAGGAAATTCACTTCTGATCCCAGGTCTAAAATGATATCAGTCATGTCATAATCTCCTATCTGAGCATGCAATATCATTTCTCGTCCAATCCTTCTAACTCTATTAACAGTTTTTCCTCTATCAGAGCTTCGCTGAGGTTCGCAAGACTCAATAACTTTCTGTAACTCATTCAAAGCATTCTGATTTCCTAATAGCTTCATACAAATCTGTAAAAATGATGTCAATGTACTTACTTGATCCGGTGAAGCTTCTTGAAACTGTAACTACTATTGATGCTGTTGCATAGTTGCTACTGATGTTCTCAGATCAGCAAAGTCTTTTTTAGCTTCCATAAATGTTCCTTTTTCTCTTCCAACATTGAAGGCTGGAATTTTCTTTGAGGTCTTACGGACCCAAGCCTTGTTAGGTTGTTTCCCCTTATTCTGCACCTGCGTTGTATTTCCACTCCTTATAACAACGTTAAAGGCTGGGACAGGTATTTTCTCTACAGCAATCATCTGAACATTCTGAGTAGGAGTGTCATTTCTTTCTTGTATCTTGGCTATCAACTGTGGACATTGCTCAATCACATGATCTACTGCTCTGCAATATCGACATGTCGTAGTTGGGTTCTGACACTCTCTAGCGACATGTCCTGCCTAATTATAGTTATAGAAAATAATCTGGCCCCATCCTCTTCCAGGCATACCACCACGACCACAACCTATGAAATTACCTCGACCTGGTGTACCACCACTGTAACCATATCCATCATTGCCTTGTGCATTGGTTTGTACCCTATAAGCATCATAGGTTCTCTCTCTCATGAGGTCAAAGCTGCGACATTTGTCTCCGTTGTGTCCAACTGACTTACAAAACTTACAGTAGGGATTCTTAGGTACTTGAACATATCTCTGCAGCAGATAGCAATCTTTAGGTTGATGTTGTCCAGTTTTTCTACAGATCTCACAATATAGGACATTAGGGTTAAACGGGTTCAGTGCACCAGTATTCAAATAATTTCGTAATGCAGGACATTGTTCTTTGTCATGACCTTCTATCTTACATAGTGTACACCAAACCTCTTCTCAAATAGATTTCCCTCTTTTCATGTAGCGAATCTCCAAAGTCATTTCTACTAACTGTGCCTGTATCTGGGCTATTCTAGAATTATCTCCAACAGGAGTTGTTTCAAGTTTCATAGCAATTTCCAACACCTCTTGCTGATCAGCAACCTTCTGTTGCATAAGTGGAGTCCTGATATGAGGCAATAGTGCTGCAATGAACCATTCTTTATGATGTTCTGGTCCAATAGTGAAACTAACTTGATCCAACAAAACCTTGAACCTCTGATCAAAGTCCCACACCAATTCACCTCGCTTCTGTTGAATTTATTTCAGTTCAGTTATACACTGTGACTCCAATTTAGGCTTCTTGAATTCTTTGATCATTGCTTTTTTAATATCATCCAAGGCATAGTTCTAAGTACTGGAAAACTTCATAAACTAGATCAAATCTTGGTCTCTGAAAGAGGTGACCAGCTGTGCTCTTCTCATATTTTGATCCATAATATTCTTAGCAGTCCAAACAGCTTCGCATAAGAACCAAAACTGCTCTGGATCCTCTAATTCGGTTCCTTTAAATATTGGGAGCTTGATATCATCATTCACATGGGCCATAGTGAATCAAGGGGGAGGAGGAGGAGGAAGACTGATAACAGGGGGAAGATTGGTAACAGGAGGAAGGGAACTTACTGAGGTAGACTGACCTGCAACAGGACTACTCGGGCTAGGGTTACTTTCAGACTGTGAAGGGTTCTCAGGGATAACAGATCTTCGCTGCGGATTTATAGGAGGGTTTCCAACAAAAGGGTGTCTTCAGATTTAGAGTCTTCTGGACTTAATGAGGTATAATCGGTGTTTTGTCCTAGGATATAGGATCCAGGAGTTCCCTTGTATCTTTTACTGTTGCGAAGCAAACCACTTTTCTCGTCGAAGTCACTTTCGCTTCCAAACATAGGTTAGTAGCAATAAATATAGCAATTTGATTGGATAAGCAATATGCCTTTCTCAGCCAAGAGCATTTTAATTGTCAAACTTAATGAATTCAGGTACTTACCCCTTGTTCCTTTGAAAAATTGTCTTTCTACTTCACTGAAAGAATTATGTGTGTCGATGGCGAACTCCGTCACAAATGCTTCAAGGGTTCGCGTTGTCCAGAAGTCAATAGCTCTTGATACCGCGTTGTTCACACTTTTCAACAACTTAATTCTTTTTGGGGTCCAGTCAGGAGACTGATTTTCTTTGAAGTTTGTCTTTCTTTCTGTCAACCTGGATAACCACTGGTGCAATTCTATGTGGATACTAGCAAAGAAAATTTCATAAATATCAGTAAAAACGTACCTTTCCAAGAATTCATCTAAGCTACGATGAGGGTCCTTATTCTCTTGTTCAGCAAATTTCAGATAAGTATCTCCAACCCAGTCACTGATTTCTTTTACTGAGGACCTCCACAACATATCCCTCCAGGTACAACGTAGATCCCTCTTGAAGCAGATACTGGTTCAACCGGCAAGGGAACCAATTTGTTGAGTGGATGGGGAAGACCCGGGTTTTTATGCTTTTATCTTCGCACCAACAAACAGACCCATAGTGTTGGCCCTTTTGAAAACAACCTACGACCAGGTTGCAGTCTCACCTGAAACAGCTATGGGGTGCCAAAAAATCAGGTTTCTGCAGCCGAAAGAGGGATATTACTGTACCTTTATCCTTAACAAAGAATAATTATGCAATACAGAGCTTTGACATTCACTTAAATAGCTTCGCAATTTAGATAAAAAGACAGTTTCTTGCTTAACCCTTAACTGGGAATTCACAGCGAAGTTAATACTTAGCAATTTATCTTACTTTATCATTCATCCACTTATCAAATGCATAAAAACATAACAGGAACAAAATAAAAAGAACCACCACAACACAAGATATACGTGGTTCACCCCCAGTGTAGGGGCCACGTCCACAGAACTGCATTTATATTCAACAATTTACAAAGCAATGTAGTTCTGATCTGCGCACTCAGCTGCAGAACCCTTCTTCCAAAACCCTCTATGCACTTAGCTACAGAGGTCGTCCATGCACTCAGCTGGGACTTAACCTTAAACCCAAAAATAGACCTTAGCTTCTTCACATCACATCATCATCATAACACAAAGCTTCTCTGACTCCTTTACATAAGTGCCTATTTATTCAAGTGCACTATTACAATACCATGGGCTTAAACCATGGGTACCCAAAAACCATGGGACATTTACAAAAGGAGGGGCTTCAACCCAACCCCGAAGCCCCTAAGACTATTTTGGACCGCAACTCCGCTTACAAGCTTTGCACCAAAACCTCGGAGTTGCCAAAATTAAGGACCTTCAAGGTCCGAGCCCCAACATAAACTTAATACAACATAAGTTTCGGACTTGATACAACATAACTCTCATGGATTATGGCTCGTGATGTTGTACATTTAACACCAACAACATCATCAAATTTAAGAGTGTTTAAACTAGGGACATATTTACTTACAGCCATGACCCAACATTCCAGATTTTCAGAAATGAGCATGGGATTAGAATATCCTAACCTCATCATCAAATTTCACTTTACTGAACTTAGCTTACTAGTAATTGTATTAAATTCATTTAAATGGTCAGCAACATATCCACCTTCTAACATCTTTATATTAAATAAATGCTTCATTAAAAATACCTTGTTGGAAGTCGAAGCTTTTTCATAGAGCTTAGCTAATACGCTCATCAAACCCTTCGTTGTCTTTTCTTTTGAAATATTGAAATCCACCAATGAAGCCAAGCACAACTGTATTGTTCCTAGGTACTTTCTATCAATAACTCCCCATTCTTTGTCCTTAATCATAGTCACTTATTGTTTTGTTTTTCATGACAATGGTAGGAACAAATCCTTTTGGTATATATAGTCCTCTATTTGCATCTTCCATAACTAGTAGTTTTGGCAGTTAAATTTTTGTACCCTAAACTTTCCTTCTTCTGCCACTTCTCACACTTGAACTAGGAATCCTTCTTTCCTCTGATTTTACCAACCAAATAGACCTTTTTGTCTCCGATACCAATTGTTAGAAAAATACGATCATAGAAAAATAGCAATAAACAAGATGCAAATATTAAAACATAAACACATTACAAGAGAGACGCCAATATAATGTGGTTCACCCAATATGTGCTACGCCCACATAGAAATTTCCATTCCTTTATTATTATATCGTCCATCAAAAATGAAGGGATACAACCTGCAGCAAACTCGTTGCACTTCTGCTTCACTCTCACACTATCTCTCACATAATCATAGAGATTTTTTTAGAATGATACAATACAATACACAGTAGTATTACAATTCCTTCCTTTTATAAATGGAATACCATGGGAAAATAACATGGGCTGCCCAAAACCATGGGCCCGTAAATCACCCATTATTGACCAAGACATGACTATGAAATTACAACATTTTAGAAGGAATTTTTTCCTAAATTTTTGCTACAAGTGAACTTACCCTGAACCCTCGTTGAGAGGATCCCAAAATAGTTTTTAACCCCCATTGGGTGCTGGGATCTAGACACGATTGAAATAACATCTTTGAATCAGGAAGATTAGGCTCCATAACCAATAATGAATCTGCATAACCTGCAAAGTTTTGTGTCATTGTGCATGACTATGTATAGCCCAGGGAATCAAATTGAGAAGAAAAGCTACATATTTGGAAGGAAATTTGATGATTGTAGGTGATCAAAGAGGTTGTGCTAGCTAGGAAACCTTTCCCATTGAGTTCTGTTGTTCATAGAATGTTTAGAAGCCATGGATTGAGGCTATAGGTGGTTCTCCATTAGCATTTAGCATGTCGGTCTTCTTCTATGCACACACTAAAAGCACTCAGCAAGATGGATCACAAAAGAGAGTCATGTATCAGTGAAGGGAATCCCGAGCCAAGATGGTTTTTGCATGGAGAAGGTATTGTGGGAGACAAGGCAATGAGAGTTGAGTGATATCCCTGTAGAGCTATGTATGACCATTTGGCTAAGCATAGAGAGTAGAATGGGTTGTGGGTTGAGAGATATAAGCCTATAGATGTTCCTTCATCCTAGTGTCCTCATAGCCTAAATTTGGGGTGACATATGACCATAAAGAGTATATGTTAGATAGAGTGCTTATTGTTGTGTAGAAAGTCGTTCTTACACAGTTGGTTGCTTGGACCAGTGTTGTTTAAGCTAAGTGTTCTTGTGTATTCAAATATGTCATGTTCTTAATTAATGATTGTAATTGATTAGGATTGTAAATGCATGAATCATGTGTGTGGGTCATTTTTTATTTCTGCTATGCATGTTCAATTTGCAGTTGCACATGTTTTATAAATTAGAAGAATATCCCTAATTTTCCATGAGTGAAGTACGAATGGTAATGTCTAAGTTGAGAAGGGAAATATCGATAGAGTATGCCGTTAAATAGCAAGTTAGTTGTCAACTACCAAAGTTTGGATGTGCAAAAAATGAGGTGCTAACATCAAGATCGGTGTATTATTGGTGAAAGGGTCATCGTACCAGTGCTAATGTTGTGGTATTGATGTCAAAATCAGGGGGTGTCCTTGCAGAGCTGTAGTTCCATTCCATTCTGACTTTCAACATCTGACTTTAGATTCAAAAGGTGATAGCACCTAATGTTCATAAATCACCGAAGTTTCAATGTCAAGGTGGAGATGTTGATGTCAGCATTAAGGGTTATTGACAAGTTTATTCATCCCGTGTTGACTTTCAAGGTTCGAGGTGTCAACATCAAGTAAGTCAAGATTTCGATGTCGAAGTCAGTAGGTTAAGGTTATTCAATTGGGACCTCGTTAGGGAATTTTGATATCCGATTTTCGATATCAGGAATGTCGAGAATGTGGAAATCACAATCGAGATTGTTTATAACTGGTGGGACTTTTCAATCGAATTAATTAATGAACTAATTAACCATACTTTTAATACATTAATTAGTTTTGTACATGTATGTTATGGGTTATGAAGTCGTAATTGGTTGTTGCGAAAAATTAGGAAGTTCAAATTTGGTTAATGTCCTATCATGATGGTCATATTGGATGAGGGGGACACTACAGAATGGTATTAAAGCTACTGATTGCAACATTAAATATATATGGGCCATAAATTCATATTTATCGGCATAAATCAGAGATGGTTTTAGAAAAATTGAGTTATGTTAAGTGACATATGCAGAGGAGCCATGTGAGAAAGAGTTATGATATGGAGGGTCCATGTGGGAAGAGGCTGTGATCTGGATCGACCACATCAAATCTGTGTGTAGGTGATCGCATGTGTTAGAGTATGAAGGTAGGTGAGAATTGTTTCTTGATGGTGGGGTGGAAGATTAGTATTCATTTGCATACCTCTTTTGCATCGCTCCATCTCTCTTGGTTGAGAGCTCGAATATTGGAGAATAAAGATTACTAATTCACATTTGAGAACATGGTCATGGAAAAATTGCTTGTTATCTAGAAATGTGAAGAATTGAATCAAGCTTGGTTGGATGCTTGGTGATAGGGTAGTTCTTCTAATGAGCAAGGACACTCAATTGAGATTATTATGGTAATTCATGTTAACATGTGGGAAACATATTGAATGGATAAGAATACACTCTTATATGTTGTATTTTATAAAATCTCTTGATGGGAGATGGGATCTAGTAGGAATTTACGGTTCCTTAGCCAAAATGTATACAATGTATTCTCTATGTTTAGAACGTGCAATTTGAATTGCAAGGAAGACCCATGGGAGATATTGATTGTCAGATATGGATATTGTATTCAGCAAGTGCATAATCAACAAAGTATGGAATAGGACACTAGGTGAAGGAAATGCCTTTTACAAAGGTTATGGGTTAATCATCCTTTTGGGAAAGTGTGTGCATGATAAAAGAAGTTACAAGATATGAACTAGTAACTTACGAGTAAGTAATGAGAATGGGTAAGAAAATTCCACTCACCCATAAGTTGTCACCAATAGGAATAAGGCATTCTAACATGTGTACATGTCATGTAGTTCAGGATAGTGATAGAGTGTCCATGCAAATGCTTCTAATATGGGAACAAAGCATTCCCATGTGTGAATCAATGGTCTGGTTAAAAATTGTTGCAGATATTTCCATGGGAAAGGAAAGAAAGTCTCATAGTTGAATGAGGCACAAGGGCATATGTTGTACCTTGAAGATACTCCATATGGATTTGGGATGGAACCAATTGTAGCATTGGTAAGTGATAGGGGTTTTAAGAAATGTCAAGAGGACTTGGCCAAAAAATTTCAAAGCAATTGGAATAGCAAGGCAATGTGAACATAGTGCAATGGAAGTTGTTATAGTGACCAATAAAAGATACAAAGGACTAATATGATAGTTGTAGAAAAAATTGGAGAATAATCTCCATAAGGCAATATTGATAAAGAGGGAAATTTCTCACATTAAACTATTTATGTTTATAGCATAAGAATTGCATGCTTGGAAATTATCAAGTATAAATGTTATACATGTGTATATTTATTGAATTTCTTATTGACAAGAAAATCATAACTAATTGTTACAACAATAAAATAACAAGTAACTAGGTTATAATCATTAGTAATAATAATTAATTATTAAATATAGTTATGAAGAGAAATGTCTCTTCATATATTTGATGGCCAAGCCATATTTAATGCGACCATATCCATTGTAATCAATCATCCAATAATTATTATACATTTTACATTTAATTATTTGAATATGGAGCATCTTCCTCCCTAGGATTGGATACATGATGGATTAACCCGGATACAGGATGGAATATTACACCATATACAGTTGTACCAAGTGGTATCATAGCAATTTTGCTCCTACTCTGAGCTCAGATTCGACTCATCAACTCCTAATTTTCTCCACTGCTCCATTTCCTCTCCATCATAACCCCACTCTCCATTCTCCTATCATACTCCCCATCACCCAAATCAGTACACTACACACTCCCTTACATTCCAGTGACACTCCTATCCACTCCAGCTACCACTTCCATCCTTCTCCCATTGCTTGCATCCTCTTACAGCCACCGCTTTCCTTCTCGTCTAGCGCACCTGTCTTGTCTCCCTCTTTCTCTCACAAAGTCCAACCTCCCCACCTTCTCCACCAAAAATTCACTCCCACCATTGCAACCTCCACCGCGACTCTAATTTTCCCTTCCCCAAAACCTTTCTACTCCCTTCCATATTCATCGCACCCCTCATTTCTCACCCACACTGTGTTATTCCCATCGTTCTGTGACCCCCTCCATCGACGTTAGCAGCTCCCCACCATGCTATGACCTCCATCTCCCAGCCTTCATAGCTGGTCACTCATTCCTCATTCCCCATTTTTATTTTTATTATTAAATCAATTATCTCAAAGACTTTAAGTGTCTTTAACTCTCCATAAAGCAAAAAAACTGTGTCCAAATACACACTTCCGCATAGCCATACCCAATCCATGATGGAATTAAAAGGAAAACTTGAGAAATTGGAGAAATACATCAAGGCCCTTGTTGCTAACCAAGAAAAATTCAGAGAAGAAATGAAAAATAACAAGGCATTTAATAAAGAAATCAAAGAAGAAGTTGTTCTAGTACTAGAAATAAAAATTGATGACAAAATAGACATCATGAACCGAAAACAAAAAGAGTTAGATGATAAGATGAGTGCGATGACACAGAACATAAGCACCATGGAACAGAACTTGAGGATCATGACACAGAACCACAATATAGTGATAGAAATGTTACAAAAACTAAGGTCTAGTACAAACCATATCAGCATCTCGGATATGTTCAGTATGTCAACAAAAATGAGAGAAACAAAGTTGATCAAGACAATAAACAAGACAAGGAGACAAAATATCTTAAGGATGACCAAAATACCAATAATATATTTGATAAAAATAAATATGAACTCGACCAAGATCACAATGACAGTCAAGCCAGCAACGTAGACAATAAGGACGATCCACACAATGGAAAAATATGGATCCTATAGTATGCAAGGGAATCCAAGTCAAAGAAATCAAATATCGTAGATCCATATTCTACCTCAATTGTTCTACCACCCTTGAGAAACCTAAATGTAACACTACATGGTGACTTCGAGTGTGAGAAGCCTCAAGAGACACCACTTCTTGAGATAACTCGTAATAATAATAAAATGGAAACATTACGTGATGACATCCTAAGTATCATGGGACAAGCGATTTCTAAAACAAAGTTTTATATGGTTAGTCACAAAAATATTCCTCATATTCATATACATGGAAAATGGGAGAACAATAATAAACAGAATTGAGTACAAATTCAAGTAAGAAATAAAGGGAAATTGACAAACTATTGCGTAAGTACCAAGCACATACCTAATACAAGTTCTAAAACAAAATACATCAAGGAATTAATGATGTTGTTTCAACATAAAACAAGAATGAAAACACGACAACAATAAATCTTTCCTAAGGGGAAGGCAATGTTACAACAATAAAATAGCAAGTAACTAGGTTATAACCATTAGTAATAATAATTAATTATTAAATATAGTTATGAAGAGAAATGTCTCTTCATATATTCGATGGCGAAGCCATATTTAAGGCGGCCATATCCATTCTAATTAATCATCCATTAATTATTATGCATTTTCCATTTAATTATTTGAAGATGGAACATCTTCCTCCCTATACCTAGATACAGGATGGCTTAACCCAGATACAGGCTGGCATATTACACCGAATACAGTTATAACACTAATGACCCCTTGAATGCTTAGCAGAGAGGCCATGAAAGTGGATCAACTATGGTATGGAAGAGGAATTCCATGCTATGATGAGGAATTGGAAAGGGAGAATTTATTGACTCTTCTCTTGAAGTTATACAATATTAATTTTTGAGTTATAAATATACATAAATTATGGCATGTGATTGTTGAAAATAAAAGAGTTGGATAGGTGAAATGCATATGCACTACTAGCCAGATTAAGAGATAATATATTGTGCATGTGAATATGTATGTATGTGCACATGATATTGATTATTGGTAAAGGTAGTATGGTTTCACATATCCAACGAGCCCCTAATGACAATTATTGGGGTTGATGATAATTGTATGACCAAATATGGTTGAATCATGGTTGAAGATGTTGATGATGTTATTGCATGTGACCTGCAGCAACACTGTGAAGATAAGTTCGGACAATAAATATATGATTAAGATGTTGGTGGAAGGATTATGTAATCCTTTGTCAAAGGAAAACTAAGCAGGTAACATCAGAAATGTTGATGGAAGCCATGCAGGTAATGGTTTGTTTATGTTGATTGCGTAAGTGTTGAAAGGGGATTGGGTAAGAATCCGTTCAGCCACATTTTAATCATCACAACTTGGTTTGCATGTGATCTTGAATGCATTTATGTGAATTTTATTCCATCGGGTATTGTGAGGTATGGGGTAGCAAGCACAATGATCCTTATACCATCTAACTATTTAGAATTTTGAATGCATTCATATGAAATAATATTATGCCACATGTGTATGTTGGTTATGAGTTTAATAACCAAAGTAAGTGTTATATTTTTATCATTTAAGCAATATGATCTTAGGATATTATCTGAGAGAATAACATGCACAGCAATAATTACAAGAGACAAGAGACACAAAGAATTTTCCTCGGGGAAACCATAAAGGATAAAACCCTACAACTTCCTCAGAGATAGAATAAGCACAAATAACAAAAGTAAAACCTGAAAACATAAAGATGATCTCCGACAGCTGATCTCTCTCTCTCACTTGAGAGAGCTTCTCCTCTCTCACTCATGCGCCCTAGTTGAGTGAGTGTGTGTGTGATAAATAGAGAGGCTCACTCTCTATTTATATTCTTTCATTCACTTAATGTCCACTCCAACAAGTCAGCCTCACTTAAAAATTACTTACTAGGGCCGACATCTCTAGGAGAGTCTAATAACCCTAGTGCCCCACAACTGTGGGGACTTTTCCCTTCGATCAACAAGGAGGGTTAACCTTGACTCAATTGTGGGGACTATTTCCCTGACTTACAATAGAGGGTTAACCCCATTGACTTTACATGAATTGTTTACATTATTGATTCTCCCGATAGGAACATCGGGGTATGACATCAATCAATTACATTACAAATACTTATCGATAAAAACATCAGGGTACAATACATAAAATATACAAGTGAATACATTTCGAAGTTACAAATACATCAACACTCTATTAAGGCCTGGAAAATCGCTGGTAACAATGGTTACGGAATCTCCCCAATAAACGTTCCCAACTAGTCTGTTACTATTTGGTATGGGAAATTCATCCGGTTTACAGTCCATCTACCGTAGGTCAAGTAACAAATTAAAATGTTTTACCAGTTACAGCCCGGTCCACCGTATATATTTTTAGTTTTTTGTGTTTAAGCTATGATGTGCAAGTGCCTATTTAAAAATGAAAATTGATAGAGATAACAAGGAGGGTCACAATGTGATGCGCAGGTTCTTACCTCTCTCGCATCTAAATCACAAATAGCAAGAAACTAACTATAACTAACTAACCTGTCCCTAGGGAGCATAATTATCAGTTAACAATGAGTAATGTATTGATGTGCATGTATTAGGAAAAATTACAGATAGCTGTTATTTATTTCAGAACACATGAACATTAATAGAAATATGAAAAACAAGATAGCTTATTGTTAATTGTGACCTTCATTACTCACAGTGGAAAATTCACAGAATAAACTAGAGTACATTCATAACATGAACAGAAATTCAATGAGTTAGAACGATCTCACAGTTAATGGACATAAGATGAAAATGAAATAGTTCACATTCAACTGATCCATAGCAAAGCATTTGAAACATTCCACCAAACTTTCTCCAGCAGAAACTTGTAGCTCTTTATTGTAAAAGGAAATAGTTCTTCTTACAATATACTCTCAAAAATTTCCTGGGAAAGAAGTCCCTTCTACATCTAAGCTCTCCTATATTTATACAAAAATCAAAACCCTTGGGCTGCCCCTCAATGACTTTTGGGATTCCCCAACCTTCTACTTCCAAAATTTTGTCTTGTAGTATATGCTCATAATTTATACAATATATTACATTTTAAATCAAAAAAAATTTAAACACTTTATGAAGAGGGGCCAGCATGGTCGTTGATGAACTTTTTCCATGCCTAGGCCTCTGCTGCTATACCTTCAAATCTGGAGGGTTCAAGAAAATAGATATTTATCTCATATTTGGCTGCATTGTTCCTTACCCTTTCTATTCTTGCAGGACTGAGGTGCAGCTGATCCTCTAGGAGGTTTATACTTACAACTGCATGTGCCACTGCATTCTTTAAAATCCATTCATCTAGATGCTTTACTTGTTGGATATCTTGCTCATCTTCCTGATATCTATTCTATAGATGCTCTATAAACAATTTATGCTTTGGTATTGCATCCAATCTCCTCTCTTCTAAAATCTGGTATCTATTGTATGTAGCAAGCACCCACCTACAGTATTCGGCACATGCTCCCTTTGTTTTCTTTACAATTTTCTTGGATTCTTCTGCAACATTGATTGCACACTCCAATAAATCATATTCATGATTTAAACTCTACTGGTATTTAACTGGTAGCTCCGTAGGAGATTCCTCATTTGTTTCTATCCACACTATTCTTCCCATTAGAATCTCTAGAATCTCTTGAGATCTATCCAAAAAATAGGGCGTAGTATCCAAAATTTCTTCTAATCTGCAATCTATTTGTAAAATCTTACATCTTTCTTCCTCAATACACATTTGTAACTGGTGGATCTTCCTTCTCTGAGTTAGAACATGTTCTTTTAAAGGCTGGAAGTATGTCTTCTATTCTATAGCATCTTTCAGTGATGCTGTTAATGAAGTATTCTGTTCTTCCAAGGCTGCCACCTGTATTCGATATTGCTTTTCTCTTTCTTTTGTGGAGGCCTTTTCTGTTTCCAACTCATCAATTCTGCTTTGTAACCGGTCCTTCTCTACACTCAGAGTTTCATAGGACACCTGAATGTCATCTTTCTCAGTTTTCAACACTTAATGCTCTAGTTGTAACCTTTGTAATTCTGCTAAGTTGTTCTGAGTATCCTTTTCTGTTTTCTCTGCAGAGACTTCTAAAGCCACCTTATTTTCCTGCAGAGTCTAGAATTCTGTCCTTGAAGTCTTCACTTTATTCATCATGTCCTCATATTTCCTTTTTAGTTTATGACCCTCATCCCTCTCCTTCTTCAGTGTTTCTTTTAATTATGTTGTGTTCTTTCTTGACTGCTCAAGATCCGTCATCATCCTATCTACATTATCTTCAGTAGCTTGGGTTAATGCCACCCCATCTCTTGCTGTCAATCTTGAATCTGCATCTATTCCATACACCAAGGTCTTATCAGTTATCATCTTTTCATATTGTCCTCCAATTTCAACCTTTTTCTTGGTTCTTTTTACAATCCTTTTCTTCTCCTTATCACAGAAAATAGTACTGAAGTTAGGAACCTCCTCCCCTTCATTAGGCATGAAAGGGATCAGATTCATTCTAGAAAACAAAGATTTCCCTATTGTGCTGCCAGAAGCTGAAACAAGCTCCTGCGGATCAGGATTATCTTGTCCGTGCCCTTGATCTGTATGATCATGTCCCCCTTGTGTCTCTACCTCCTCAGTAGTCTGTTGGTCCTTTTGAGATCCTGTCAATCTCAGACCTTCACTTTCTTCCTGTCTTTTCTTGATCTCTACTTCTTCATTTCTCTTTCTCTCCTCCTCTTCCTTCCTTATTTCTTCCTTTTCAGCTCGCTTTCTTTCTTCTTCTTCATTCTTCAGCTAACTCTCTACCTCCTATGCTAGCCTTCTAGCATCTTCTTGTCTCTTTTTGGCATCTTCTTCTTATAATGTCTTATTTTTCTTTGAAGTTTTTCCCTTTCCTCCCACAGTAGCTATTTTCTGCTTGAACCTCTTTTTTAGGGCGGTCATGTTCTTTGCACTCCTTAATGTTTCCTCAACCTCCCAAAAGTTGGTATATTCAAAATGAATGCTTGCCTCCTTGGAGTGATATGCTACCTTATTTCGGTAGTCATTCCTGTGAAAGTTCATTTCACCAAAATGGAAATGCTCCAGCTCCTAAACAAACTCTGTAGTCTGTTTTACCTTTGAAAACTTATAACTTCCAAGCCAGAAAGGTACTGTGGGATAGGCTTCCTTCTTATGTTCGAAAAGAAAATTTCCTACACCATCAATATAAACCTGTCTATCTACCTCTTTGTGCAATACATAATTAGTGGCATACTTAGGGAGTAGAGAAGGTGCTCTGGAACCCCCATACATTCTTATGTACAATCCTTCCTCAGTCAAATAATAGTCTCCATATTCCTCGATGACCTTGAATTCTTCTTCAGACATGCAGTTGCATTCAGTCAGGAAAATTAGGGTGTACAAAGGCATGATGAAGTGTTCACATATTTATTTGTAGTAGCTATAGTATTTGTGGGCCCAAAACAATCTATATGCTTTGTAAACTGGGGTCCTGTCCCTATCCCAATTACACCTCAAGGCTAGAAAAGACTGGGTACACAGTATATAGTCAACTAGGATATAGCTCATGTAGAACTATGATTTCTTCTGTGACACCCCTCCCAAGGCTAAGGATATGCATACTGAGAGGCTATTAGACACTATGTTTGACCAATTAAATATGGTTCTTTGATTTTCCACTGTTACGGAGAGAAATTCCTATGGCTTGGGGTACCACAACAGACAGCTTGACTCCAGAAATCAATCCTTTCCAATATGCAATAGAAATCAAATATCTAACACTAAAGGATCAAACCTCGTACCTTATTCTGTATGGTTGAAGTAGATCCCTGTTGATATTTCTAGCTTAAGCTTGAATTGATGAATCACTTCCTCAACAACAAGTAAACAAGACAAGCATACTATATATATTGGTGTTAGATCTATTCTAGCATATATAATCAACAATGTATAAGCATTTGAAATCATCCATGGATAAAATATTCATTCAAACATACATTATTGGATAGGAAAAGATATTTCTATTAATATAAAATCAGAGATTACAATGGATACAACCTCTGTCGGCACGTCTGCGAATCGGAGAAACTGAATCCCCCACTTGGGCCTCCACCACCTCAATCCTCCATCTCTCAATAGCAAGCTCACAAGCAAAAGGCAAGCTTGGGAAGGACACAAAAGTGCTCCATGGGACAAAGGGATGTAGACTCAAGCACAAGTTCCGGCAACAATGGACTATAGTTTCTTTGCTCTCAATTCTCTTATGCCTTCAATGTATCCAAAGAGTTACTTATATAGATTTTGAAAGGGGTAATGAAAGGTCGAATCCAAGCGATCTCAAGGCATATGGAAGGCAAGGAGTCAAGTGAGTCAAATCCATGTCAAGGAAAACTCCAAAAGGATTTGGATTTTGCACACATCCCAATGTACATGGTTTTAGGGGTCAAACCCGCATATATACACGATTAGGGGTTAAAAAGTCGCATGTATCAATTTTCACATGTTTATAGGGATGGTCAAGGAAACATCAAAGGACAAAAAATGGTCCAAGGGGTCTAAGGAGTCTGCAGAGGGACAGGAGAAGGCCATACTAGAGTGATTCACTTTGAGTGATAAAATCAGCTATAACAGATGCCCCCTAATGTGTGAGGCCAGAGGGTTCATACGATGTCCAAAATACATTATAAGTCCATCCCAGAAGTGGAGTGATGAAGGATCCCAAATGGAATACCAGCCACCCAATCAACATAGTACAATGATACAACTCTACACATAACTGCAAATACATATAGCAATCCCGGATACATAAGAGTACAATGTCCATGAATAGGCATGATACAAAATATCACATAAGTGGTCATCGCCACGTACAATATACATAGATCAGAATCTCCATGATGAATATATACAAAGGATCATGATCTCCATAATGGATGAAGATATACAATGGATCAAGATCTCCATAATAGCTGGAAATGTTTAACATATAATGGAATCAAGTCACGAAAGCTGAAATCTCATGAACACTGGCACGATCAAGGAGGTAGCATATAAGAGATGCCACCAATCTGGAAGGTCTTCTACACAAACCGCTATGAGTACATGTCCTACTATGTGAATAGAGGTGTCGAGGTTGAACATAGTAGTCCATCGTTTGATTACCAGTCATTGATGTATACCATTAACAGGTGCGAGATCACCCACCGATAATGAAAATTGGAATCAAGGTACTAGAGTGCAAACTAACAAGTGTGAATAAATGTGTTGAGGTCGAACACTTGAGAGGATCCATCGATCAGGGGACATTGATGTATTCCCAAAAACTGTCGATGGTGAGATAAGCTGCCATTAATGACTGCAAGTCTCAAGGCACTCAAAAATGACTCTAGATTCCAATCCCATAATAAATGATCTGAAGTTGATGGGATGAAATCCGTTGGAAGGAGGGCATTAAGGCATCCCCCATCATCCAACACGAGGTACTCAACAAAGCTGTATAATGTGGAAGGACTTGATCATAGTTTGCACAAACCAGTAACTGTACTGGGAATGGCCGACTCAGGTTTCAACTTCCTTCGAACAAGAGCATAACGGTGAATGGTGACTGAATAAAGGCATCATAGACTCGATATACAAAACTGGGACATCTCTGCGACATAGGAGGCATTGACAGAGGCTCCATGGGGACTGGAAGCTTAACCAGTCGGTGGAGATAAACTTAGATAAATGAGTACAACTCCTAAATTCAAACTATAAACCCAACCAATAGATGTGATATACAGTGCTCTGTTTGAAGGTGACACAACTCGACAGCTTCAAAAAGATAACATCTTTCCTTGTCCGGCTTTTTGGTATTTTGATTTTTTTTTGGACTTTTTCAAATATTTAAAAAGCTTGAAAAAGAATAAAACTGCTTTATAGTTACAAACTAGGAGGAGACAAGTGTCATATGGGAAAACAAACTAGTTCCAAGCAGTGGAACATACCTATGCTCAATGTAAGGATACATGTGTAGGATAGCGACACTCAGGGGGAAATCCCCTCTCGATAAAAATAGGGAATCAAGCTATAAAGGATATATAAAATGGCTTTGCATGGCTATACATGAGACAAGCTCGGGCTATATGGATGAAACTCAATGTTAGGGAAGCTGGTGTAAGACTCAATAAGGTAGGAAAAGCCCATGATAACGCAATTACAACTCGACATAAGGGAGTCCTGAGGGAAATAGGCCAACAAAAGATCAAGAGGAGTATGAGGCTCTTGCCAAATGTCATGGCAATACTATACAACAGACTCCCACACCCTAAGGGACAAAATGTCAACATGGGCACCAAATTCAAATAAGGCGCTAACTAGGGTACCCATGTAAGTTCAAGCTCTACCACTCATATCATGCCACTTCTAAAACAGCAAGAAGGTTCCATGACATAATCGAGTGGGTTCGTACCTAAGGCTATAATGGAACGGTCATAAGGTCATGCAAAATGCAAATGGTGATGAAACCTAACCTATATGCCAGTTTAGACATGATACCTGAAATCAGCATGAATGGGTCAATCCAACGGCTGAAACGGCACTCAAAAAGGTCTCCTACATCATAAATTAGTCTAAAAATGGTCCAAAAGGATTAGAAACGGTCCAAACTATAGGAAAGGGGGTAAAAATTTTCAAAAATTTGAAAAATTTCTATAAATAGTAAAAAATTCAAAACATTATAAAACATTTGAATTTTTTACCCATTTGAGCTCAGAACTTCAATAGCGAATTCCAGGAGATCCAGCTGGCGAAATCCACTACCGTTTTTTCCAAGTACTTACCCATCGTCTACTCTTTCATTTTGATGCAAATTTTGTCAAATTTCATGGTGTATTTGATTTTCTAGGCCATTATAAAATAGGTGGTACAGCCCATGTGGAAATCGAGGGTTTTCCGCGTATAGGGATGGATATACGTGGAAAATGCCCCCAAAGTCACGTACATACGCGGTTGTTTGGCAAACAGTCGCGTATGCGGCCGCGCTTAATATTTTTTAAGTGTTCTAATGGACAAACTTCAAATTTGTTGTGAAAGATGGTCCTAGAATGGAGAGAACATGAACATGGTGATGTAGAAGAGGCAGTAAGGGTAGATCTAATGGCTCAACAAGCGTTACATGCATGTGGACTTTACAAATTTTGGTGTCTTGGTGGCTTAAGGGCCAAACCAGGACTATTGCAGATGTTAGTAGACTACTCGGATCCAGACTTAGAGTCATTCCAGATAGATGGGATGTCCCTCACCATAGAAGTGGAGGACATATACTTTATTACTGGACTTTCCCAACGGGGGGAAGTGGTGAACCTATGTTCTCGCGGGCCCGGAGGTGGCTTGAATATAGATGAGTACATTGTTGTGTACTGCTATTCATACACGAAGAAGGTGGAGAGTCATATCCCAACTAACTCCATACAGGTGCTGCGCCTAAAGGCCATTCTGCTGACACTGGGCAGGATAGTAGGCTTGGCTTCACTCCACCAGGCCTCGCGGCCTCTGATGTTCTATGCAATGGAGTGCATGAGACCCACGGTATACGATTGGAGCATCACGCTACTGGGAAACATGAAACACCAGCTCAGTGAGTGCAAGATGGGCAGAGTGCGAAACTTTGGTTTCAGCAGCATACTGAGCATGTTTTTCTTCGAGCGTGTTCCAGCATTGAGCCCTAGAGTTGACATTCCTCTACATGGGGTTTGAGATCTGGCCCAATGGCGTTGGGCGGATGCGATGCGTAGACTGGGTGGAGGTAGGGTGTCCAAACCCTATCCAACTGATTTCTTTCTGTGGTGGTGACAACAGATAGTTTTTATCGATGAATACCCCTATGCATGGATATATTTTCGGGTAGACCTGAACATGCTGCTACCACCAGGATCAACATATGGTGACATAGGTAACGAACCTCGACCCTCTTTTTAAAAATTTTGAGTTATTTAATTTTTTTTGTGTTTTCTGATTATGTGGAATCAAAAGACATGTTTTTGGGTGACAATACATAGTGACATCTACAATATGCATGCAGATGTGGGACCATGGTGGCCTGAAGGCTTCCCTCGTCATAGATAGAGGGGAAGAGGAGACGATATCACGGGTGTGGATGCGGAGCGAACGCTCCAAAGCATTCATACCAACTTCGTGAGGCTGACACATAGAGTACTCATGGCGCAAGTCAAGGACTTTCCTGAGGCCATGCAACACCAGGTGGTGGGTGTACCATGAGCATGGGTGCAACTAAGTTGACGGCTAGCTAGAGCCGTAGTGACATTCCACGATAACAACCCCCCTCCTCCTCCACAAGCTTAGATACCCGGGAGTGATACATTTTGTATTATCGTGTATTATATTTTGGTGGCTTGAGAGCCCCATTTTTGTATTATGACACTATGTATTACCACATTTTGGATGTTTAAAAAAACTTTTATGATGATCAATTTATTTATTTACATGTGTAAAAATTTATGTTTGTGATGAGCTTATTGTGTATGAAACAAATGACAGTCTAACACGTAGTTATCATATGAGTCAGCAACTTGATTATTAATTCTTGGAATATGTATGTATGTTATATTGTCAAATTGTCGTTCTAATAATCTCACACGTAAGAATCTTCTTAATAATGTCGGATCTTTAACATGGTACAAACCATTAAGCTATGACACTACTAACTATGAATCAAGACGTACCTCAAGAGAGAGAAGGCCATGTAAAATGACATCCCATAGAAGCTTAATAATGGCACTATATTCAGAAACATTGTTTGAAGATGGTTGTAAACATACGCCTCCTGAAGACAATACCTGACCCATAGGAGTATAAATCACCCAAGCAGCAGAGGCTAAGTGTTGAGTGTGATGGCTTGCACCATCCACGAATCCTATGAAGGTGGAAGATTCCATTGACATCTACCAAAAGAAACAAAAACTAATCACAAACCCAATCACCATAAGAAAAAGACCTACCTATGCAAACCTGTACAATAATATACAGCAACAAGCCTTGGTTGAAAATCATGCATAGTAATTTTTGAGATAGAGCCCATTTCTAGGCTCCACGAAGGTCGTTCCCTCATAATCCACTAACTCATAAGCACCCTTCTCTAACACATGTTTGACGACATAAGGACCACGCCACATGGGGTTAAACTTTCCTACCCCCATGGGTTCTTTTGGTTGATCCCACAAAAGGACCAAGTCTCCCTCACTAAAAATCCTTGGATGGACAAATTTATTATACTGGACCTTTACACGACGCTTATTTATTTCTAGAGCCACCAACACATCTCGACGCTGCTCATCAAGTTGCTCAAGGTGGACCAAACGCTCCTCCAACGGGGAAGTGTCTGGTAAGAGCTCTATGGCTAGCTTCAAAGAAGGAATTTCGCACTCAACCGAAAATACCGACTCCACTCCATGTACAAGTTGATATGGAGAAAAAACTGTGGCAGTCTTAACAGCGGTTCTATACGCCCACAAAGCAGGATATAACATAATGTGCCAATTATTCTTGCTTTGTGCGATGGTTCGTTGGAGAATGGATTTGAGTGATTTGCTCACTGCTTCTACCTATCCATTCACTTGAGGGTAGTAAGAGGAGGAATGCTCTTGTTTGTACCCTAACTTTGATGCCAAATCTTCCATCATATGATTCTGAAAGTGTGAGCCATGGTCAGTGACAAGCTCTTTCGAAATCCCGATCCAAGTAATAATCTGGTTGAATATGAAGTACACGGCTATCTCACCATCTGATTTAACTGTAGGCATAGCCTCAGCCCATTTTGTGAAGTAGTCAATAGCCACTATGATATGATGATGCCCCCCAGCTGAAGCTGGGTTGCAATCCATAAAATCAAACCCCCACTTAGTGAAGGGACCGACAGTGATGATGGGATGTAACGGGGCAGGTTTCGAGTGCATATTACGTGCAAACACATGGCAAGGATGGCACCACTTGACCGCATCTACACAATCCTTAAAGATCGACGGCCAGAAATAACCCGCTTTTAATATTTTTTGGGTTGTAGAAATCCCAGATAAATGACCACCACAGGCCCCTCCATGGAAATCATTCAGCACTACCTCAACCTCTTCATGAGTTAAACAACGACATAAAATGGAATCTACCCCACGATGGTACAAAGTGTTTTCCACTATGAGGTAATTCTTAGACACGTGATGTAACCGTCGTCGTTCATCCCGTGAAAGGTGAGTAGGGACCTTCAATGTTTGTAAATATATAATGATATCCCCATACCATGGGTCTAAAGTTGAGATTAAGAAGATGTGCTCATCGATAAATGTATCTTCATAAACCAACTCCTCGACCTCTCTTGGGAAATCCGATATAAGCTCCGCAAAAATTAACGATTTCTTTGATTTTGCTGAAACAAACTTGAGATCGAATTCTTGCAGGATGACAATCCATTTATTATATTTTCCCCCAATCATCCTTCAAGTGAGGATGAATTGAAACGGATTGACATGAGCTACAACTAAGGTCTGGAAAAGGAGAATATAATGTCTCACCCATTGAACAGCATGTACAGTAGCTAAGGCAAGCTTCTCAACATGGGAATAATGGATCTCTGCCTCAATAAGATTTTGGTTCATATAGTATATGACATGCTCTTGGAGCTCCTCATCCTCTTGAACCAAAACCATACCAATCGTCTCCATGGACGCGGCCACATAAAGTAGAAAATCACGGCTATATTCTGGGGGACTAATCACCGAGGCCGATGCTAGGGCTCACTTGAGTGTATCAAAGGACTCATGGGCTCACTCATCCCAACAAAAGGTGGTGTCCTTCTTCAAAATACGCATGAAGCCTCTAGTCAAATTGGCAAAATTAACAACGAATCTCCGTAAGAAGTTTGTCATGCCTTGCAAACATTGAAGATGATGAATATTTTTCAGGGGAGACAACTGAAGTATTGCATCAACCTTCAAAGGGTCGACTCTTATACCCTCTTTAGAAACGATGAATCCTAATAAGCGACCAGAATTCACACAAAAGATGCACTTGTGAGGATTTAACCTGACCAAATAATGGCAGCACCTTTCGAATACCAATCTCAAATGATAGGAATGACACATTCTCATACGAGAATGAGCAGCAAGGTCATCCAAAAATACTTTGATAATTGATTTGAGATCATGGAAGATCAAGGTCATGGCTTGTTGAAAAGTAGCTCCAGTGTTCTTAAGGCCAAAAGGCATTTTTTGATATGCAAAAGTTCCCCAAGGACAAATAAATGCAGTCTTATGTTGGTCCTCAGGTTTAATTTGTATCAGATTGTATCTAGAAAATCCGTCTATAAAGGAAAAAACCTCGCTACCCACACACTCATCCAAAATTTGATCAATAAATGGTGTGGGGAAATTGTCCTTAGGACAAGCATGATTCAAATCATAGAAATCAGTACATATGCAGATCGCTCCTCGCTTCTTGTCAATTGAAATGGGTTTTGAAACCCACTCCGTCAAGGGAACGGGATAGATAAAACCGGCTTTCAACAATTTCTCTATCTCTGCCTTAATCGCGGGTGATTTCCTAGGATTCACCACATGCAAGCATTGTCGAACAGGCTTAGTGTTGGGATAAGTCTTAATCTCGTGTTCAACAATGCGAGGGTCGATACTTGGCATTTCATCGTAAGACCAAGAAAATATATCATGAAATTCTTTAAATAGCTTGGTGTATTCTTGAATCTTAGCATGGGAACATTCTGCCCTAATATAGACATTCTCTATCCTGCCAGGATCGCGAGAGATATTGATAGGAATCATTGAAGATATATTTTCCATGTTTCCATCAACCATCGAACCAGGAGAGCTTAATAGAACCATGGGACTACCAATTCTCTCGCTAAGAACCTCCCTAAAGTCCTCATGCTCCAAGCGTTCAAGCTCAGGAAGAAAGTAAGATCTATGATGGAGCTCTTCCCATGGTGGTTCAACTCCCGACATGGCCTCAATAATCGCTTCGTCTGATGGAAAAACACTATCAAGGCAGTCATGCACATGAGAAGACTGTACTACCCATGCAGGAAGCAAATATGGGTCCTCCTCCTCCGTCCGCAAAGAGGAAGGACTAGGCTCTGCAACATACTCAATATTAGCTTGATAAGCTACCATAGTTGCAGGAAACGACATGTCCATTACGATGGGCTCACTCGAAGTATTCGGTGTAGGAAGAATCCAAGGATATTCCATATGACTCATGTGAAAAGCCATCGATCTCACAGATGTCAAAGCCTCACAGGAACTAGCCTTATCATAAGGATAGGTGCAGGAAAACTAAAAGTTCCCACAAGGGATGGATACATGCCCACACCCACACTCTGAGTTGTCGTCTGAGAGTGCTCGATAATCGGGATCGAAGCTCCCAAAGATGTGGTAACCGACGGATTCTTTAATGATGTTTGATCAATCGTAACTATCTTCCCATTAAATGGAAAGCATACAACGCGAAATAGGGAAGAAGCTACGGCTTGCATACTGTACATCCAATTCCTACCCAGCAAGAGATTGTAGTCAAGGGGCGCATCAACCACCTCGACCTCTATCGCAACGGTCTTCCCTCCCAAACAGACCTTAAGGGAAGGAAGGATCCTGTGCAGACTAAATGATCTCCCATCAAACGCAGTTAACATGGTCATAGATTTAGACAACTCAGGGGAACCTAAACCCTTCCAACATGATAAAGACATCACAGAAGCAGCAGCACCTTCGTCAATCACAGTGTGCTTGACGATCATGTTAAGACATTCTACGTGAATCAAAAGAGACACATAGTAAGGAAAGCGAGGCTGAAGTCCTCCGGTTTCAAATTTAATCATGGAGGAATAATTATCATCATTCACACCAAGGGCAGAAAGCAAAGACTTCCTTTGTGAAGGACAACTCTGAAGTACTTCTAGTGCAGACATCGCACAAGGAGTGTGGCCCAAATACTCGACAACAGAATAGTTCTGGGTGGCTCGGGAATTATGATTGTGCCCCGAAGGAATGCGAGGTGTAGCTTCAAGTTTATCCATAGGTTTTTCAATACGCAAAGGAGTCCCTGGTGGATCAGGTTCTTTTCCTAGGTGGGGTTGTGACGAACCATAGTCCTTCGCACGGGTCACAACTTTCACAGCACGTACCATGTTAATGCAACCACGACCACTACCCTCCGGTGGATCTTGATCGCCACCAAACTAATCATGGGCCATCGAGTTCATATTTTTATTGTGAGGTAAAGGGTTAGTCAGCACAGCTAGGCCCTGTGCTAAGAATCTTGAGGCTTCATCGATATGAGGGCACAAGTAAGTGAGGTGATCTTCCTTACACAACTTGCAAGGAAATTTAACCTTACATTTAGATTGCTTGTCCCCCCAAGCATTACAGCCATTCTTGTAATTATTATTAGCATTTTCATTCCTATTCCCACCCTTACAATTATTTTTACCCTTCTTTTTATTCCATCCGGGCTGCTGGTTACCCTTCTGGTCCGACAATTGCACTGAAAGCACACTCATCATTTGGGTGGGTTGAGATGAAGTCATGGCTTGTCCTAAAGTAGATTGGTTGATTAACAATTGACTAACTTTTTTTGCAACCGAATCCACAGGTTTAGCACTCACACAACCAACAATGCCATCGGCATGTGGTCCAGGTTTAACTTTGGGGTCGAAACTAGAATGCAGAGCATTGGGAATGATCTCATATAACAAACTGAATTGAGCATAAATCAAATCTAGTTCCTATGCCCTAAAAATGGCTTGTTTCTCATTTTGCACTCTATATGTAGAAACATCCTTTGCTATATAAGGCAATAACGACTTAAGGAACCATTCAAGGAGGAATTCTAGTGGTATAAAGGCTTTAATCAACCTCTTCCATCTACGCCACTCTTGGATATGATCCGAGATATGTGTGGCTTTATCCTGCTGAAATGTTGACAAGAGTTCTGTACCAATGTCATAACGCACTGGTAGCTGGAAGTGGTTAATAAAAGTCATCGCTAGGTCATCAAACAAGCGAATGCCCCCCTCAATAGCTCTATATACCATTTCGTGGCAGGCCTTGTAATGGTGTGTTGAAACAACCTTAAATGGATTAAGTCCTAGTGTAAGGAATTCTAAGAGCACCATAGGTGAAAGGTAGTAACATGTTCACTCGGATCCTCTCCTGGTTTGCCCTCGAATTTAGGTATGTCCGAGGGAAGCTTAGTAGGGACAGTCGGCCAATTCGGGTCATGAGCTATAGGATCGTTCGTCATTCTCGACAAGTTAGGAATATTCAGTGTTGTGAGGAAAGGGAGCCTATTATGATTAGGTCAATGGACCGCTCCTTGATATTTTTTATTCGCATAGGTCTGATTACCATAACCACCATGGCCTTGGCCATAGTGCCCTCCTCACGTTTGACCCATATAGGGTGGCATGGAAGCACCATAGTGCGTTTTACCTTGACTATTTGGAGCTACAAAGATGTAATTTGGAGATTAAGCAGGTTGTTGATACCCGCACCCATAAGGTGCAAAACCCTGTCCATACTGCATCCCATAATAGGGTCCATAAGTCATCACATGAGATGTCCCATGAGACACTCCGTAAGTAGGAATATACATTCCGGAAGTAGGAATATACATTTCAGAAGTAGGAATATACGCTCTGGAAGTAGTAATATGACCTATAGTTGTATGAACATGACCTCCCGAAACCACGGGTGGTACTTGAACCTGAGACACAACTGGTTGAGTAACCACAGTACGAACATGACTTGTAGCAATGTTCCAGCCTGAAGGACCATGTGAATGAGGTGGAGGGTGAACATTCGAAGAAATAGGGATAGAGGATGAAGGGACCTGTGTAATTATGTACATGTTATTCCCTATAGTCACTCATCTTGGATCTGGTATCCTAATAGGATCACTAACCCTAGACCTAGGAGGAATATGGGATGTAGCTTCCACCACCAGGATGGAAGGTGCAATGTGACTTGTGCTCCCAAACCTCTCCGCATGGCAAGGAATGAGAGTGCCCCCAGGCATAGTGTTAGGATCAAACTTGGACTCGACATGGAATGCCAAATCATGTGTGGGAAGACCAGACATACCATAACTACCATAACTGGTGCTCGCGGTTTCAAAATTAGTCTCGTCATCTTTTGGCATTCCATACCAGTGATGCGTCAATGGGGGATCAACACTAGAGTAAGTAGGCCTATCATGAAAAGTACCTAACATAGAAATTATAGGACCTAACTCAGTAAAATCAGGTGAAGGATCATAGTTAGGAGTAAACTCCCCATCTTCCACTTGAATGGGATAAGGTGGTTCACGAATACCTTCTACATGGTCTCCCATCGTGTGTGAATCAATGTGCGAAGTAGTCCACATGAACTGTCTATTTCTCTCTCCCAAAGGAGGAGGAGATGTAGAAGGTGGAAGTCCTGCTCAACAACGAGAATGGCGAGGCACCACACCCAAATCCACAATGACTCAAAAAATATAAAAGACTCTCTATCTACGTAAACCCTAGGCAAGCTAACGTGCACAGGGCAATCACCAATAAAATATAAAGCCAAACACATGCAATCAAGGGTAGGATAAGTGAGCTCCCGAATGAAGTAGGTATTTCTAGCCTAGGAGAGGCTTGAGACTCCCATACACAACAAGCAGAGGTACGTAACCAATTATTGTGGCCTTCAACTTCAACGCGTAAAGAAACTATGTTGTCCGACCCCAACCTGGTCGGGACACCCACAAAATAACCCTTGTAGAGTACCCCCTCAATATCCTAGGTGTTATACCTAAATCCTGTCACCATCATGTGATAAGACCCTTGACATAGCTACTTGCCCTGAATCCCAGCTTCTGGAGTGAGGACTAAATGGTTTTTTATCATTCTGTCATACAAATTCCCAGCACTGCGCATGCCCCTTTGTCCAGGAGTGGTACCCCTGCTTGCACCGTCTTTCATCGGTTGTCCACAAGCGGTGCCACCACCTATTACCCTTGGTCCATAGGTGGTTATTACCAGAACAGCTCTGTCATAGAAGGAGAAATGCAGTACCCTGGGTAAAAAGGGAAAAAGAGAAGCTTCTTGAGGCTTCTAGATGATAAGCCTCGAGATATCCCTTATCCCTACTGTTGTGGGTTGGTTGAGCTCAAGATCCATCATCCTAGGATCTTAGAGGCCACCTCACCCACTAATTTCTCAACCATCTCTATCCATTAAAGCCCTATAAATATGAGCTCATAGCCATGGTTGAGGGGAGAACATTAAAGGTATTGTTATGTTGTTGGACCAATTCTTGGCCCAAGATCATTTGGAGAGAGCATAGAGAGCTAGAGTCGGAGCTTTTGGGGATGAAGAGCTGGTTTCATGGAGATGCATGTCAACACTAAGGCTTAGTTGTAAACCTCTTCATATTTCTAATGCAAGTTGATTTTTTGTCCCATATATATTGTTGATGTTTGATTTCAGATATATATTGCTAGATTCCTTAGTCACTAGCATAGATTAATAGATCATATTCTAGTTGCTTTGATCTGTTTCGTGTTGAACTCTTTTGCAGGTACACAGGTGAAGTATCAAAGCCTTGTATTCTAGATATCTACAACGTCTAGGGAGAGTTATCAGCCTCTATGATCTATTTGTTCTGGATCTGAACCATTTAGACTAGCGGAACACCTTGATGTCCGCAGGAGGTGAAATATTTTGATCAACACTAGGTAAGGCCACTAAGGTCACCTCAATATAATCAATTCTTAGGCGGATAGTCGCAGGCGATATTGACCATATGGGCAGGGTAGCAAAGCCCAAAACTCTTGAAAGATCCCCCAAATATGAATACAATCTAGGAAATATCTCCGGTGCTACTTAGTTATGACTAGGTTCATCCCAATCAATAACCGCTCACACTACCTCATGCTTAAATCCCTTTTGAGAGGAGGATCCTGAGAAACACTGGTTATACCAAGTAATTTCACATACTCACCTGGACAGACACATACATGTTGTTGTTTAGTGTTCTTGGAGAATTTACTCACAATGAACTATTCCAAGACCCTAAAACCTAATCTTGTTGGTGAACCCTATCAAATAAAATAGTGTAGTTCATTTTAATTAAGAGTTTATTTTAATTGGCTTTATTACTCAAAAGAGGTATATGGCCATGCAAATAATGGCGTTATGACACAACATGAAGCAAAATGCACACCTAACAATCAATGCAAATGCATTGTGCCCATGAAAAACAGGGTATGCTACTACGTGTAGTGCACAATTTTTCTTCAAATGATAAATGCAAGCTTTCCTATATGAAATCCTGACTAATACTCCAAAGCAAATCTAGTGCAAGTACTATGCAAAATGCAAGATGCAATGCATGATGATAAGCAAATATTTTTGTATTTTTTGAAATAAAAATGAGATATTAAAGCAAAAGAATGGCTCTACAACCCCCAGACTCTGCAAGCACACTCAAGCAGCACTCAAGCAAAGTACTAAGGTAAAAGAAATCTAATGCACTAATCCCAAAATAAAAAATTGAAAATGCAATGACAAGAACATTCTTCAAAAAAAGAAATTTTACCCTAAAAAAATGTCTCTAGTAAGAAATAGAGGTGTATACAGACTCTAGCAGTATCAAAGGAGACTCAGAAATCATCAAAATTCACCCAGCAACAATCCATCTTCCTCTAGAAGGAAAAACTAAGGGCATACGTGACTGTTCGTAGTAAACCCATCTGTGTACGTGGAAATAGCAGTGCAACCTGTGTATATACACGATTGTGAGTTAAAAACTCGCGTACAAGAAGAAAGATGCATAAAAATAAAGGCAAACAGACAAGTTGAGACAAAATTCACACCAATCAGATACTACCAGGCAAACATGCCCCCAGACCTGACACAAAAACAAGAGAAAAAGAGCAATTCAAAGTCATTGAATGCCAATAGAAAACCCCCAAAGGACAACTACTAGGAACTCCCCAGTGGAGTCACCAATTCTGTTACAGAGAGAAATTCCTATGGCTTGGGGTACCACAATAGACAGCTTGAATCTAGAAATCAATACTTTCCAATATGCAATAGAAATCAAATATCTAACACTAAAGGATCAGACCTCATACCTTATTCCGGACGGTTGAAGTAGATCCCCATTGATCTTTCTAGCTTCAGCTTGAATTGATGAATCACTTCCTCAACAACAAGTAAACAAGACAAGCATACTATATATATTGGTGTTAGATCTATTCTAGCATATATAATCAACAATGTATAAGCATTTGAAATCATCCATGGATAAAATATTCATTCAAACATACATTATTGGACAGGAAAAGATATTTCAATTAATATAAAATTAGAGATTACAATGGATACAACCTCTGTTGGCACGTCTGTGAATCGGATAAATTGAATCCCCCACTTGGGCCTCCACCACCTCAATCCTCCATCTCTCGATAGCAAGCTCACAAGCAAAAGGCAAGCTTGGGAAGAACACAAAAGTGCTCCAAGGGACAAAGGGATGCAGAATCAAGAACAAGTTCTGGCAACAATGGGCTATAGTTTATTTGCTCTCAATTCTCTTATGCCTTCAATGTATCCAAAGAGTTCCTTATATAGATTTTCAAAGGGGTGATGAAAGGTCGAATCTGAGTGATCTCAAGGCATATGGAAGGCCAAGATTCAAATGAGTCGGATCCATGTCAAGGAAAAATCCAAAAGGATTTGGATTTTGCACACATCCCGATGTACGCGGTTTTAGGGGTCAAACCCGCGTATATACGCGATTAGGGGTTTAAAAGTCGCGTGTATCAATTTTCACATGTTTATAGGGATGGTCAAGGAAACATCAAAGGACAAAAAATGGTCCAAGGGGTCTAAGGATTCTATAGAAGGATAGGAGAAGGCCATACCAAAATGATTCACCTGGAGTGGTAAAATCGGCTATAACAGCCACATAGAAGACAATTGGTATCCATCCTATTTTGAATATTTTTCCGTGAGCTCTGCCAAAAATCCTATTCATCATTAGTGCAATAAATATATAGGGAGTCTGGAGAGTAGATGTATCATATTATCCTGAAAGCCTGGTTTGAAAGTTCTTCCCTGGTATCATGATTCTTTTAACTGTTTCTACCAAGTCCATAGCTGTCTCTTTCAACCAGCTTTCTGTCAAGTAAATCTGAGCAGGAGGTAGATGATATGCCATAGAGACATATGCATGGCTATATGCAGCTGTTGTGCCCTGGAAAATTGCAGGTAACAATAGTTAGGGATTCTCCCCAACAAACCTACCCAATTAGCCTGTTAATGTTTGGTATGGGGAATCCATCTGGTTTACGGTTCGGCTACCGTAGGTCAAGTAACAAATTAAAATATTTTTACCGGTTACGGCCCGGTCCACCGTGTATATTTTTAGTTTTTTGTATTTAAGGTATGATGTGCAAGTGCCTATCTAAAAATGAAAATTGATAGAGATAACGAGGAGGGTCACAATGTGATGCGAAGGTTCTTACCTCTTGTCTTACCTCTCTCACATCTAAATCACAAACAACAAGAAACTAACTATTACTAACTAACCTATCCCTAGGGAGCAAAATTATCAGTTAACAATGAGTAATGTATTTCTGTGCATGTATTAGGAAAAATTACATATAGCTGTTATTTATTTCATAACACCTGTACATTAATAGAAATATGAACAACAAGATAGCTTATTGTTAATTGCAACCTTCATTACTCACAGTGGAAATTTCACAGAATAAACTAGAGGACATTCATAACATGAACAGAAATTCAATGAGTTAGAATGATCTCACAGTTAATGGACATAAGCTGAAAAGGAAATAGTTCACATTTGACTGATCCATAGCAAAGCATTTGAAACATTCCACCAAACTTTCTCCAGCAGAAACTTGTAATTCTTTATTGTAAAAGGAAGTAGTTCTTCTTATAATATACTCTCAAAAATGGCCTGGGAAAGAAGTCCCTCTACATATAAACTCTCCTATATTTATACAAAAAAGAAAAACCTTTGGGCTGCCCCTCAATGGATTTTGGGCTTCCCCAACCTTTCAGTTCCAAAATTTTGTCTTGTAGTATGTGCTCATAATTTATACAATATATTACATTTTAAAACAAAAAATATTTTAAAATACTTTATGAAGAGGGGCCCGCTTAGTCGTCGATGAACTTTTTACATGCCTGGGTCTCCGCTGCTATACCTTCAAATCCGGAGGGTTCAAGAAAACATATATTTATCTCATACTTGGCAGCCTGGTTCTTTACCCCTTCTATCCTCGCTGGACTCAGGCACAGCTGATCTTCGAGTAGATGTATACTTACTGCTGCGTGTGCCGCCACATTCTTCAAGATTCCTTCATCTAGATCCTTCATTTATTGGATCTCTTTCTCATCTTCCTGACATCTATTATGTACATGCTCTATAAACACTTTATGCTCTAGTATTGCATTCAATCTCCTCTATGCTGAAATCTGGAATCTATTGTATGTAGCAAGCACCCTCCTGCAGTATTCGGCAAATGCTCCCTTCGTTTTCTTTACAATTTTCTTGAATTCTTTCGCAACATTGATTGCAAACTCTAATAAATCATATTCCTGCTTTAAACTCTACTGGTATTTAACTGGTAGCTCCACAGGAGTTTCCTTATTTGTTTCTATCCACATTATTCTTCCCATTAGAATCTCCAGAATCTCTTGAGATCTGTCCAGAAAATATGAAGTAGTATCAAAAATTTCTTCTAATCTACTATCTATTTGTAAAATATTACATCTTTCTTCCTCAATACACATTTGCAAATGGTGGATATTCCTTCCCTAAGTTATAACATGTTCTTTTAAAGGTCGGAAGTCTGTCTTCTGTTCTATAGCATCTTTTAGTGATGCTGTCAATGAAGTATTCTATTCTTCCAAGGCTGCCACCTACATTTGATATTGATTTTCTCTTTCTTTTGTGGTGGCCTTCTCTGTTTCCAACTCAGCAAGCCTGCTTTGTAACTGGTCCTTCTCTACACTCAGAGTTTCATAGGACACCTGAATGTCATCTTTCTCAATTTTCAACACTTGATGCTCTAGCTGTAGCCTTTGTAATTCTGCTAAGATATTTAGAGCATCGTTTTCCATTTTCTCTACAAAGAATTCTAAAGCCACCTTATTTTCCTGTAGAGTCTGGAGTTTTGTCTTTGAATTTCTCACTCCATTCTTCATGTCCTCATATTTCCATTTCATTTTATGACCTTCATCCCTCTCCTTCTTCAGTGTTTCTTTTAATTGCACTGCGTTCTTTCTTGACTGCTCAAGATATATCATCGGCATGTCTACATTATCTTTAGTAACTTGGGTTAATGTCACCCCATATCTTGCTATCAATATTGGATCTACATCTGTTCCATACACCAAGGTCTTATCAGTTATCATCTTTCCGGATTGTCCTCCAGTTTCAACCCTTTCCTCAGTTATTTTAACAATCCTTTTCTTCTCCTTGTCATAGAAAATAGTACTGAAGTCAGGTACTTCCTCGCCTTCTTTAGGCATGAAAGGGACCAGAAGATGTAGTAGGCTCCTGGGGATCAGGATTAGATTGTTCGTGTCCTTCATCTGTGTGATCCTATCCCCCTTGTGTATCTATCTGCTCAGTAGTCTATTGGTCTTTTTGAGATCCTGTTAATCTCAGACCTTCACTTTCTTCTTGTATTTTCTCTATCTTTGCTTCTTCATTTCTCTTTCTCTCCTCCTCTTCCTTCCTTGCTGCTTCCTCTGCAGCTCTCTTTCTTTCTTCTTCTTCATTCTTCACCCAAGTCTCTGCCTCCTTTACTAGCCTTCTAGCATATTCTTCCCTCTTTTTGGCCTCTTCTTATTCCACTCTTTTAGTCTTCTATGCAGTTTTTCCCTTTCTACCCACAGTGACTATTTTCTGTTTAAATCTCTTTTTTAGGGTGTTCATGTTCTTTGCACTACTGAATGTTTCCTCGTCCTTGTCCCAAAAGTTGGTATATTCAAAATGAATGCTTGCCTCCTTGCAATGATTTTCCACCTTATTTTGAGAGTCATTCCTGTGAAAGTTCATTTCACCAAAATGGAAATGCTCCAGCTCCTAAACAAACTCTGTAGACTGTTTTACATTTGAAAACTTATAACTTCCAAGCCAGAAAGGTATTGCGGGATAGGTTTCCTTCTTGTGTTCGAACAGGAAACTTCCCACACCATCAATGTATAGCTTCCTAGATGCCTCTTTGTGTAGCACATACTCAGTGGCATACTTAGGGAGTAGAGAAGGTGCTCTGGAACCCCCATACATTCTTATGTACAATCCTTCCTCCATCAAATAATAGTCTCCATATTCCTCAATGACCTTGAATGCTTCTTCGAACATGTATTTACATTCAGTCAAGAAAATTAGGATGTACAAAAGCATGATGAAGTGTTCACATATTTCTCTGTAGTAGCTATAGCATTTGTGTGCCCAAAACAAGCTAAATGTTGTGTATACCGGGGTCCTGTCCATATCCCAAGTACACCTCAAGGCTAGAAAATACTGGGTACAAAGTATACACTCAACTAGGATAGAGCTCATGTAAAACTCTGATTTCTTCTGTGACACCCCTCCCAAGGCTGAGGATATGCATGCTGAGAGGCTATCAGACACTATGTCTTCCCAATTAAATATAGTTCCCTGAGTAGCCACATAAAAGATAATTGGTTATCATCCAATTTTAAATCTTTTTCCGTGAGCTCTACCAAAAATCCTATTCAGCATTAGTGCAATAAATCTATAGGGTGTCTGGAGAGTAGATGTATCATATTCTCCTTAAGGCCTGGTTTGAAAGTTCTTCCCTAGTATCATCATTCTTTTAATTGTTTCTACCAGGTCCATAGCTGTCTCTTTCAACCAGTTTTATGCCAAGTAAATCTGAGTAGGAGGCAGATGATATGCCATAGAGACATAAGTAAGGCTATATGCAGCATAGCCCTGCTTAGCAGTATTTTAAAGGATCATAGTATTTACATCTGCCCTAGGTATAATCCAACCGATCACCTCTAAGAACAGGAACAACTCAGGTCTTATGGCTACTTTCATAGGAGCCAATTTCTTGATGTTTGCATAAATAGTTAGCTCTTCAAATCCTACATCAGGTACATTTTGATTTGCAATCATTCTGTATAGCTCTCCCCATTTATAATCCGGTTCCACCCTAGTGGTATCTTTGGTATCTTCATATATGTATTCAACCCTGGTGATGATCTCAACCTCTGGTTCTCCTTCAACAACTGGAGCCTTCTTCTTTTGTCTTTTAGACATATCTTCTTTACAACAATCACCTTGTCATAAACATAGCATGTTCTTAGACCATTTAGCTTTTACCAAGTGAAACAATAACCACAAAAAACTGTATCAATATATTTACCTCTTCCATATACATTCTGAAAATGAAATATACACAGTATCAATGCATTAAAAGAAACATGACAAGGAAAAAAGAAAATCCTGCAGGTTGTGTCTTAAAATCCTCTAAGTCCACTGTTTGTAACAAAAACACAACCCTGATAGAACATATTCCCTATTTTAATCAGGGGCGCATTCGAACTAATCTAAGTCTTCCGATAAAAGCATTAACCATATTGTCGTTACTGCTAATCCTCAAAACGCTAGACCCTATACTATGCTCCTCATTGTGGAAAACCCTAACTAGAACAAAATAATGAAAACCTTTGTTGTCCCATGAAAATAGGGTAAACGCATACAAAAATTTAAACCCCCCCCCCCACCCGGACGGCCATGAACAACCAAAGAATGGGTGGTGTAGACAGCGTAATGCTTGTTTGCATTGACCCCTTAATCTTTCAGATAGGAGTAAAGCGTACATAACTGCTCAAACAGTCATGCGGGCTCAACCCCCCCACCCCCCCCAGCAAAAAAAAGTGTCACAACTCGTTGTTTTACCCTAAACTCTAAGCATGTATACAGTGGAGATAAACATTCTTTATATGAACAAACCATCCCATGGAAAAACCTAACCGGGGAAAACCTAAGCAAGGAAAACCACGGTTTCAATCAACCAATAAAAATCAAACAACAAGGTTGTGGATTTCCTACTTGGAAAAACGCACTGCAGTCGACAGGGTGACACAAAACCTCAATGGTAGCATGCTAATGAGTGGAATTCCGAAAGCTGGTCACATAAATTGCTATAAACGACAAGGACTGGAGCAATCTTCGAGCTCGAATACGGATAATAATAAAATAATGCTCCCTTTCTATATATATATAAACATTCAGTGGGAAAAGTTAGTGGGAAAACCCTATCGGTAGTTGAAAATTGTAATCGTCGGAAGGATAGTTTGATCGACGGCCCCAACGATGGACTCACAAACAACTACGGATCCGTGACAAATTTTTAAGTACGTCGGAGATCGGAAGCTCTAACTACTAAAGGTTAGAACTTTAAACCTGAACATTTTTGTAGTGTCGACAATGCCAAGCACTATCATCGTGATGGTTATGTATCAGAGATCGGAAATGTTAACCACTAAAGCATCGGCGATCGAAAAGACTATCCTTTGAGCCTCTCATCAATTTCCTTCCAAAATGTCGGCGGCATAAAAGACAAGTCTCATGACTTATTCGTCAATTGACTTTCGACAACGATAAAACAGAATCACCAATAGTCAAAAAAAACGGTTTAAAAAAATAGAACAAAAGGGAGATAAATACACAAATTGACGAGAAACGGGACTAATCATCAGGATGTTCATTGTTTTCCTTTTGAAACGTCGGCAGCATAGAGGACTAATACCCCAGCTCATTCCTCAATTGACTCCTGATAGAGATAAAAAAATCATCGAAAAATCAAACGTTAAGCTCTAAAAATAAAACTCCACAATTTTCTATGTTTTCGACCTCAAAGATCAACTTAAGTAGAAAAAACTGGACTTCCAGCACAGATTTAAAGAAATCAAACAAACTTGGGCTAGATCAATTCAAAAGGAGGGTCCAAAATTTTCAAAAAATTTGGGAAATTGTTGCACCTGCAACAATTGGCGACTACTTGGTGAACACAGATCTCTGAACAATTTCTTCTTTGATCAACAAATTGTTTTGGCAACACCAACATGATGAATTCTTCTAGGTGTCTAGATTTCCCAAAAGGCATATGTATGCACCTTAATCATTGATGATATTCCAATTTAGGGAAAATGGGAACCAAGATTTCAAAGTCTAGATAACTCTTTTGAGGCCAAGGATACGAGTTTCATTTTTCCCTCTGTCTTTGGGTAGCTTTGAGCTTAGACACCACAGGATTGTAACATATGGTAAACAGAAATATTCATTTGTTCCTCATTTCCATTCTATTTTGCACTTTTTTGCTTTTGTACTTTTGTCCTCCTTTGAGTCCTCCTTAATGCCTTCTTTCTGAATTTTTAATTAAAGATCCTCTATCTATAGTGTCCTTTTGTGTGAGAGATATATTTAATTTTCAGCTCATGGACGGAGAAGAACTTTGGCAATCATGTACTAATATGGTTCAATACTTTGTCTTGATACATATTGCTTTCTTAGGATAATTTGACTCTTATTTTCCTTTTGGATTTCAATTCCTAGCATGGAATCATTTAAATGTAATATACCGTTTACCTTGCTTCATCTCCATGGGTCTTTTGCTGTCACCCCCTAAGACATTTTTTAATGTGAGATGTATGGAGCCTCAAAATAGTATTCTAGACCTTTTGATCCTAAGTTATTTCACAAGGATTAAGTAGGACTTTAATGTGTTCATAACCATTTAGGAAAATTGCTAAACTAGAAGTTCTTTCAAATAAATTAATAGTACATAGTTTTGTAATCAAGGATTTTAGTTAATCCAGAATTCTGATGAACTCCATGCAACCAAAAGTTGTGCTTCTTTATTACAATCAATCAAACCCTAACTAAAACAAAAAAAATAAAACTAATCAAAAATAAAACAAACCAATCATTTTATTTATGTACAAGATAACCAAGAAATAAAAATCAAGAAAAATAAGGTTTGAGAACTAAACCATTAACTGGTAAGTTCTCTTCCCACCCCTGTAAGTCTTGTAACCTGTAAGTTGAGTGGCAAAGCTTTGCTGCAATTTGAAAATGGCCTACCCATAACTATTGAAACTTAGTGTACTTTCCCTTTTCATCATGTGGATGATCCCACTTAAGAACCAGATCTCCTACTTCGAATTCTTTGTTCCCAACTTTATGCTTATCAAACCAACGTTTCACTACTTCCTGTTGATGTTTAAATCTTTCTTTGGCTTTGGACCTAGACTCTTCCAACTTCAAAAGATTATAGATTTTTATCTATAGGATTTCGTTATCGATACCTATAGATTCCTGAGCTATTATGGAAGATGGTAACAGAATGTTGGGAGGAAGAATAGCTTCTTTTCCGTAAACAAGAGTGTATGGTGACACACCTAAGGAATTCTTGGGTGTGACTCTATCAGCCCAAAGAGCATTAGGTAACGCTAAATGCCAACTTCTCTGATTTTCTATTACGGTTTTCTTTAAAATCCTAATCAAATTTTTGTTTGTAGATTCTGCCAAACCGTTTCCTTGTGGGTAATAGTTTGCAGAATAATGCAACTTGATTCCTCTTTCATTAACAAATGCAGTTAATCTAATAGAAGAAAAGTAAGTAGAATTATCAAAAACTAGGGAAATTGGAACCCCAAACCTGGTCATAATGTGATCTTGTAAGAAATCCATTACTGCATCTTCATTTAATTTACGTAATGGAATAGCCTCGCCCCATCTGGTGAAGTAGTCAGTTGCCATCAAAATATACTTGTGCTGGAAGGAATAATTTGGGTTTATTTCTCCAATAATATCAATTCCCCATTGTTCGAATGGTTCTGTTATCATCACTGGTTTTAAAGGCCCTGCTGCTTTATCTTGTCTTCCACCACCTCTTTGCAAGCATCACACTTTCTGACATGAGCATGAGCATCCTTAAATAGTGTAGGCCAGTAATATACAGCTTTGAGAATCTTATGGGCTGTTGTATCTCCGGAAAAATGAGCTCTAGTAGGCCCATCATGCAATTCTGTTATGACATTCTTTGCATCTTCTTGTTCTAAGCATCTGAGAAAAACTCCATCATAATTCTTTTTGAATAATACTCCATCAATTATCTAATATGAAGCTAATTTAAGACGTAATGCTCTTCGTTGTTTTGAATTCCAATGTTTCGGCAAATATCCTTCTTGAAGGTAATGGACTGGTCCCTGTACCAGGAATCTGGAGCTATGAATAGAGGACATACATCCACCATATGTAACTCAGCTTCATTATCCCAACTATTTTCTTCATTGTCTTTACCTTCAGCCATTAGTTTACACAATCCTTGTCCTTTTACTATGGATGCTGGTTTGAACTCAAGATCATATTCTTGTAAGGAGGTTACCCAGATGCCTCTTCTTTCTCCTAATTCCTTTTGTACAAAAATAGATCTTACAGTTGGGTGTGGAACTATTACCTTAGTGCAATTCTTAAGTATATATGGCCTGAATTGTTTTACCACTTTAAAAACTGTATAAGCTTGTTTATCAACTGCTGGATAATTCAATTCAGCTCCCTGCAGACTAGTGCTCATAAATTATATGGGGTACTCATCTCCCCCATCTTCCTTTTTTGTGAGAACCGCTGCCAATGAATCATCGGAAGCAAAAGTGTACAGAATAAAATCCTTTTCGAAATTTGGACTTTTGAGTGATGGTGCATGAGCAATAGATGTTTTTATCTTACTGAATGCATTCTTCTCTACATCAGTCCATTTGAATTATACACTTTGTTTAACCATTTGCTACAAAGGTTTGACAATTTGAGAAAAATCTGGTACAAACCTCTGCACAAAATTTATGGTCCCCATAAATGATTGCATGCCCTTTTTGTTATGGGGTAAAGGGATCTGTTCTATGGATTTAATCCTTTCTAGGTCTATGGAGATCCCTTTCTTAGAAACCACATGAGCTAGTAGCTTTCCTTCCGTGACTGCAAACACACATTTCTTAGGATTTAGTGAAATACCATATTTTCGACAACGCTTGAAAATTTGTTTCAGATGGAATGCATGTTCCTCTCTTGTTTTTGAAAATATTGTGACATCATCGAGACATACCATAATACTACGGCCATTCAGACCGCAGAAATTTATATCCATGGCCCTCTGGAAAGTAGCTCCAGCATTAATAAGTCCAAAGGGAATTCTCCTGTATGCAAAAGTTCCCCACTTGGTTCTGAATGTTGTTTTAAGCCTATCCTCTTCAACTACTAATACTTTATTATAGCCATAGAATCCATCTAATAATGAAAACAATTCAGAACCTGAAACCATCTGCATTATTTACTCCATGGGTGGGACTGGATAGTTGTCTTTATCTAACACACGATTTAGGTTTCTGAAATCTACACAGAGCCTGATTTCTTCTAACTTTTTCCTTACCGGCACCAAATTAGAAACCCATTCTGAATGTTTGACTTTGAATATGATTTTAGCATCCAACAATTTTTTCACTTCCAACAATTTTTTCACTTCACTTTGAATTAAAGGTTCTAGGTTCGGATGCATCTTCCTCAAAGGCTATTGGTAAGGCTTGACTCCAGCTTTAATCGGGGTGACATGTGGTATAATCCTTGTGTCATAAGTGTTTAGCTCTTCATATGTCCAAGAAAACACATCTTTGTACTATTTGAATAGACTAATGAACTTACTTCTTTCACCCGGAGAACAGCACTTTCCCAAATTTACATATTTGGGTTCAGCTTCAGTCCCCAAATTTATTAGCTCAAACTGCAAGGATGAGCTATGAGTCTTGACATTTGTTGGCTTCCTAAACTTGTTGTTTAAGTCAAACATTCGTTCCAAGGTCCCGACTCCCTTAGGAATAAAGTTCCCAAATTTTAATTATGCTTAATGTTCTTCATCATCTATTATTGCTTCTATAAAAGTCTCATCATTCATCAAGCATTCCAAAATTTGTTGATCATTGTCAAAAACCCATAGATTTGTGATCATATCTAGAACAGAAGTCCTGAAAAGTAATTAAATAGAGCATATATTATTAGAAGGTACTAACCTTGCAGTTGAAGTAGATGGTAAATCAGTTGTTGCATTCTTTAATCTAGGAATGGACACAATATTGAATGTATTAAAATTTATAAGCGAATCCCAAACTTCATTCTTATAGGCTTTTAAATGTGGTGAAATACAGTGTATCTTATTTCGAATTTACTTAACAACAATTTCAGAGTCTCCATATACTTTCAGATTTTTCACTTTCAGTTATATTGCCTTTTTAAGTCTTTGAACTAGTGCTTCATACTCGGTTGTATTGTTTTTACATTCGAATTCTAATCTACAAGAAAGAAAATGTTTATTTTTTCTTGGATCAATCAGGACACAGCCAACCCTTGATCCTTCTAATGTTTTAGATCCATCAAAATAAAGAGTCCAAAAACTATCTACCTCTACTGAATTTAAATTACACACTACATATGAAACTAGTTCTACTATTTTACAGTCAATCTCATCAGCCCATGAAAACCGAAGGAGATCGGGCTAAGTATCAGGTATACTGTTGGCTTCTTCAACTTGGTAATTTCCTGGTTCTAATTCAATGAAATAATTTCCCAAAACAGAGTTCATTGGTTCATTCTTTCCCTCTAACTGAGTGACATTGTATTTCATTTGAGGTTCTCTTAATACTTTTATTTGATTGGGACTTCCCTTATAAGGCAACCATAAATGTGACCAATCTAATGCAAATTATCCATCTAACCTTGCTGCCCAATATCAACTCAAAACCAATCCATAAGCATCTAGTATGTCAGCTACTACAATGTCGATGTACTGACATACCATATCATCTGCAGATAAGCGAATTAGAACAAAGTTCCATTTCCCCTATTACTTTCACAGCTGTCCTATCTAATTGAATAACCTTCCAAGTAGAAGGTTTAGGTTTTCCATTAATTTTCTTGTAGACTGACCATGGCATAACGTTGAATGATGCTCCTGAGTCTAATAAACAGTTGTGCACATTATAGTTGAAAATCTGAAAAGTTAAGAGAAATGCTGGGGTTTTATACTTAGAATTCCCTCCCACACTTGCCTCACCAATTTCTTCTTCAGGTTGGTTGTCATTGGGAAGCTTTTCTTCTGGTACCTCAAGTGCTTTTAAAAGTTTCTCTTTTTGCTGAGGTAAATTACACATTTCAAACAATGAGATATTTTCTTTATCTTTTTTAATGTCTTCTACATTATCATACCCCATCTCATGTTCTTTGAGACTCTTCTTGACATTATCAATCTTATCCTCAATACACTTAAAAGGTGTGTTGATTTTCTTAGAATCTTGACTTGACATGGTAAAATCGGGATCTTTAACAATTGTAGTGTTCTTTTGAATCTTCTTCATATTTTCTTGAAGTTTCTTAATCTTAGGAAGTATTGACTTATCTTCTTTTAACAAAATCTGACTTCTTGGTGTCACATTGGTTTCTGATATTTCCTCTTGTTTCAGAGAATTCTCTTCTTCTATATCAAACATTGAGACACGGTCCCATACAACTAAAGTATCTTCTTCTTGTTTTTCTATAGATTGATTATCTTTTTCTTCATCCTTACTAGTTTATGTCAATTTGGAATCCAATAATTGATTCATTACCAATTTCATAGAATTTATCCATTGGGGGCAATTCTTCTCAGAATGAGGTTGTTAATGGAAGGTACAAAAATTATCCATGTCTATATCAGTTAAATTCATTGCTGCAAGACTTTGTGGAGGAGGTTTAGGTTGACTATTGTCTTCCCTTTTCTTATAATAAGGCTTATATGATTTATGAGCTTCTTTTTCCTTCTCTAAATCTATCACTCTATTGGATAAATTTTGCATCATCTTCAACATCCCTTCAAAATCCTATGACCGCTCATCCTTAGGCTTAGTTAGTGATAAAGGTTTCTTGCTTCCAAAAGTCTTTTCTTCTGACTGCACAAGGTAATTTTCTTTACTCTCCATCTCAGCCTCCACCTTATTAGCTTCTTCATAGGTTTCTTCTAATGTAGGTCTCACTGATCTCTTGGAAAACATGGCTAGATCAGGCCCAAGGGCTAACGTATAGTATTCTATTAGAGCATTCTCAGATGGCTTATTTACTGCAGTGAAATTGTTTAGGTAAGCAGCAAATCTTTGAGTGAAATTATGTACTTTTTCTTTTCTTTCTTTCTTTAGAGCACACAACCCATTCATTAAGGCTGCATATTTACTTCTAAACATTCTCTCAAATGTGTTCCAATCTGTGATTGAATTTGCAGGAAGTGCAAAATAACATGAGGCTGCTTTTCCTTTCAGAGTGTGGGGAAACAATAGACACACTACATCTTCATGCTCCCTAGCTCATAATCCTTCTATAGCCAAGTAAAAACTCTGTAAATGATCATCTACCAAAATTCCTTCACTCTGTTCAAACTTAGATAACATCTTGTCAAAAGCTTGAGGCAAATCATGCAAGGGAGGTGTCAAATTTAAAGGCAACCTAGCTCTCCAAGCAAGCAGTGGAGGTGGTTGGTTTGCATTTACATTAGCCATGATTCTGAGTGGAGAATGAGTTTGTGATTGAGTAGGGGTCCGAAAAACGTGATCAGTAAGGTGAATATGGATCTAATTGATTCAAAGGTTAGTCAACTTCTTGTAAGGCTGCTTCTACCAGTTCTTAAATATCTTCTACCAACACTGAGTCTTCTAATTGAGGGTGATCTTTCTTTTGATACTCTCTTCTAGGTAAGACAAAAATGATTGGTAATCCTCTAGTCTTTTTCACATATGCCCTAGTGATTCTTCTTAAATCATCAACCACTTCATTATTGATAGGATACAGATACCCTTTCTCTTTATCTTCAAGAGTGGGTTTCTAAAACAAACTACTTTCAGAACTGTCACTAGTGGAGTGATTTTGAGGAAGTGAGCTTCCTCGTCCAACCATGCACTAGAATCCCTCCTTCTAGCACCAAAAATTGTTGTGGCCTAGAAAATATCAGGTAACAATAGTTAGGGATTCTCCCCGATAAACATTCCCAATTAGCCTGTTACTATTTGGTATGGGGAGTCCGTCCGGTTTACGATCCGGCTACCATAGGTCAAGTAACAAATTAAAATATTTTTACCAGTTACGGCCCAATCCACTGTGTATATTTTTAGTTTTTTGTATTTAAGGTATGATGTGTAAGTGCCTATCTAAAAATGCAAATTGATAGAGATAATGAGGAGGGTCACAATGTGATGCGCAGGTTCTTGCCTCTCATCTTACCTCTCTCACATCTAAATCACAAATAGCAAGAAACTAACTATAACTAACTAACATATCCCTAGAAAGCAGAATTGTCAGTTAACAATGAGTAATGTATTTATGTGCATGTATTAGGAAAAATTACATATAGCTGTTATTTATTTAAGAACACATGAACATTAATAGAAATATGAACAACAAGATAGCTTATTGTTAATTGCGACCATCATTACTCATAGTGGAAATTTCACAGAATAAACTAGAGGACATTCATAACATGAACAAAAATTCAATGAGTTAGAACAATCTCACGGTTAATGGACATAAGCTGAAAACAAAATAGTTCACATTCGACTAATCCATAGCAAATCATTTGAAACATTCCACCAAACTTTCTCCAGTAGAAACGTGTAATTCTTTATTGTAAAAGGAAGTAGTTCTTCTTACAATATACTCTCAAAAATGGCCTAGGAAAGAAGTCCCTCAACATATAAACTCTCCTATATTTATACAAAAAAGAAAAACCTTTGGGCTACCCNACCTTTCAGTTCCAAAATTTTGTCTTGTAGTATGTGCTCATAATTTATACAATATATTACATTTTAAAACAAAAATATTTTAAAATACTTTATGAAGAGGGGCTCGCTTGGTTGTTGATGAACTTATTCCATGCCTGGGTCTCTGCTGCTATACCTTCAAATCTGGAGGGTTCAAGAAAATGGATATTTATCTCATACTTGGAAGCCTGGTTCTTTACCCCTTCTATCCTCACTAGACTCAAGCGCAGCTGATCTTCAAGTAGATGTATACTTACTGCTGCATGTGCCACTGCATTCTTCAGGATTCATTCATCTAGATCCTTCATTTGTTGGATCTCTTGCTTGTCTTCCTGACATATATTCTGTAGATGCTCTATAAACACTTTATGCTCTAGTATTGCATTCAATCTCCTCTCTGCTAAAATATGGCATCTATTGTATGTAGCAAGCACCCTCCTGTAGTATTCAGCACATGCTCCCTTTGTTTTCTTTACAGTTATCTTGAATTCTTCTGCAACATTGATTGCAAACTCTAATAAATCATATTCCTGCTTTAAACTCTGCTGGTCTTTAACTGGTATCTCCACAGAAGTTTCCTTATTTGTTTCTATCCACATTATTCTTCCCATTAGAATCTCAAGAATCTCTTGAGATCTGTCCATAAAATATGAAGTAGTATCCAAAATTTCTTCTAATCTGCTATCTATTTGTAAAATATTACATCTTTCTTTCTCAATGCACATTTGCAAATGGTGGATATTCCTTCTCTAAGTTAGAACATGTTCTTTTAAAAGCTAGAAGTCTGTCTTCTATTCTATAGCATCTTTAAGTGATGTTGTCAATGAAGTATTATGTTCTTCCAAGGCTGCCACCTTTATTTGATATTGCTTTTCTCTTTCTTCTGTGGCGACCTTCTCTATTTCCAACTCAGCAAGTCTACTTTGTAACTAGTCCTTCTCTACACTTAGATTTTCATAGGACACCTGAATGTCATATTTCTTCGTTTTCAACACTTGATGCTCTAGTTGTAGCCTTTGTAATTCTGCTAAGATGTTCTAAGCATCCTTTTCCATTTTCTCTACAGAGACTTCTAAAGCCATCTTATTTTCCTGCAGAGTCTGGAGTTCTGTCTTTGAAGTCCTTACTTCATTCTTCATGTCCTCATATTTCCTTTTCATTTTATGACCTTCATCCCTCTCCTTCTTCAGTGTTTCTTTTATTTGTGTTGTGTTCTTTCTTGACTGCTCAAGATCCATCATCAGCCTGTCTACATTATCTTCAGTAGCTTAGGTTAATTCCACCCTAGCTCTTGTTGTCCATCTTGGATCTACATCTACTCCATACACCAAGGTCTTATCATTTATCATCTTTTGGATTGTCCTCCAGTTTCAACCCTTTTCTCAGTTCTTTTAACAATCCTTTTCTTCTCCTTGTCATAGAAAATAGTACTGAATTCAGGTACTTCCTCCCCTTCTTTAGGAATGAAAGGGATCAGATTCATTCCAGAAAATGAATCTTGCCCTATTGTACTGCTAGAAGATGCAGCAGGCTCCTAGGGATCAGGATAAGATTGTTCATGTCCTTGATCTGTGTGATCCTGTCCCCCTTGTGTATCTATCTGATCAGTAATCTATTGGTATTTTTGAGATCCTGTTAATCTCAGACCTTCACTTTCTTCTTGTCTTTTCTTTATCTCTTCTTCTTCATTTCTCTTTCTTTCCTCCTCTTCCTTCCTTGTTGCTTCCTTTGTAGCTCTCTTTCTTTCTTCTTCTTCATTCTTCAGCCAACTCTCTGCCTCCTGTGCTAGCCTTCTAGCATCTTCTTCCCTCTTTTGGTCCTCTTCTTCTTCCATTGTCTTAGTCTTCTGTGCATTTTTTCCCTTTCCACCCACAGTGACTATTTTCTATTTAAATCTCTTTTTTAGGGCGATCATGTTCTTTGCACTCCTGAATGTTTCCTCGTCCTTGTCCCAAAAGTTGGTATATTCAAAATGAATGCTTGCCTCCTTGCAGTGGTCTACCACCTTATTTCGGTAGTCACTCCTGTCAAAGTTCATTTCACCAAAATGGAAATGCTCCAGCTCCTGAAAAAACTCTGCAGTCTGTTTTACCTTTGAAAACTTATAAATTTCAATCCAGAAAGGTATTGCGGGATAGGCTTCCTTCTTGTGTTTGAACAGGAAACTTCCCACACCATCAATGTATACCTGCCCAGCTGCCTCTTTGGGTAGCACATAGTTAGTGGCATACTTAGAGAGTAGAGAAGGTGCTCTGGAACCCCCATACATTCTTATGTACAATCCTTCCTTCGTCAAATAATAGTCTCCATATTCCTCAATGACCTTGAATGCTTCTTCGGACATGCAGTTGCATTCAGTCAGGAAAATTAGGGTGTACAAAGGCATGATGAAGTGTTCACATATTTCTCTATAGTAGCTATAGCATTTGTGTGCCCAAAACAATCTAGATGCTGTGTATACTGGAGTCCTGTCCCTATCCCAATTACACCTCAAGGATGGAAAAGACTGGGTACATAGTACACAGTCAACTAGGATAGAGCTCATGTAGAAATCTGATTTCTTCTGTGCCACCCCTCCCAAGGCTGAGGATATGCATGCTAAGAGGCTATTAGACACTATGTTTTCCCAATTAAATATAGTTCCCTAAGTAGCCACATAAAAGATAATTGGTATCCATCCAATTTTGAAGCTTTTTCCGTGAGCTCTACCAAAAATCCTATTCAGCATTAGTGCAATAAATATATAGGGTGTCTGGAGAGTAGATGTATCATATTCTCCTGAAGGCCTAGTTCAAAATTTCTTCCCTGGTATCATCATTCTTTTAATTGTTTCTACCATGTCCATAGCTATGTCTTTCAAGCAGCTTTCTGCCAAGTAAATCTGAGCAGGAGGAGATGATATGCCATAGAGACATAAGCAGGAATATATGCAACATAGCCCTTCTTAACAGTATTTTCAAGGATCATCGTAGTTACATCTTCCCTAGGCAGAATCTAACTGATCACCTCTAAGCACAGGAACAACTCAAGTCTTGTGGCTACTTTCTTAAGAGCCAATTTCTCGATGTTTGCATAAATGGTTAGCTCTTAGAATCCTACATCAGGTACATTTTGATTTTCAATCATCCTGTATATCTCTCCCCATTTATAATTCGGTTCAACCCCGGTGGTAGCTTTGGTATCTTCATATATGTATTCAACCCTGGTGATGATCTCAACCTTTGGTTCTCCTTCAACAACTGGAACCTTCTTCTTTTGTCTTTTAGACATATCTTCTTTGCAACAATCACCCTGTCATAAACAAAGCATGTTCTTAGACCATTTAGCTTTTACCAAGTGAAACAATAACCACAAAAAACTGTATCAATCTATTTACCTCTTCCATATACATTCTGAAAATGAAATATACACAGTATTAATGCATGAAAAGAAACATGATAAGGCAAAACAAAAATCCTCCAGGTTGTGTCTCAAAATCCTCTAAGTCCACTGTTTGTAACAAAAACACAACCCTGATAGAACAGACTCCTCATTTTAATCAGCGGCGCATTCAAACTAATCTAAGTCTTTCGATAAAAGCATGAATGACATTGTCGCTACTACTAATCCTCAAAACGCTAGACCCTATACTGTGCTCCTCATCATGGAAAACCCTAACTAGACCAAAACAATGAAAACCTCCTCCGTCCCACGAAAATAGGGTAAACACATACAAAAATTTAAACCCCTCCCCCCCGGATGGCCATGAACAACCAAAGAATGGGTGGTGCTAACAGCATAACGCTTGTCTGCATCAACCCCTTAATCTTTCAGATAGGAGTAAAGTGTACATAACGGCTCAAACAATCATGCGGCACACCCCCCCCCCCTGCCAAAAAAAACATGTCATAACTCTTTGTTTTACCCTAAACTCTATGCATGTATACCGTGGAGATAAACATTCTTTTTATGAAAAAACCATCCCACGGAAAAACCTAAGCAGGGAAAACCACAGTTTCAATCAACCAATAAAAATCAAACAACAAGGTCATGGATTACCTACCTAGAAAAATGCAGTGCAGTCAACGGGGTGACCCAAAACCTCCATGGTAGCACGCTAACGAGTGGAATTCGGATAGTTGGGAACGTAAATTGCTATAAACGACAAGGAATGGAGCCATCTTCGAGTTCTAATATAGATAATAATAAAATAATGATCCCTTTCTATATATATATAAACCTTCGGTGGGAAAACCCTATCGGCAGTTGAAAACTCTAATCGTCAGAAGGATAGTTTGATCGACATTCACAATGGTGGACTCACAAAAAACTACGCATCCACGACAAATTTTTAAGTCCGTCGGAGATCGAAAGCTCTAACTGCTAAAGGTCAAAACTTTAAACCTGAACGTTTCCACAGTATCGGCGATGGCAAGCACTATCATTGCGATGGTTATGTATCAAAGATCGGAAACGTTAACCACTAAAGCATTGGCGATCAGAAAAACTATCCTTTAAGCCTCTCATCAATTTCCTTCCGAAACGTCAGCCGCATAAAATACATGTCTTCCGACTCATTCGTCAATTGACTTTCGACAGCGATAAAACAAAATCACCGATAGTCAAAATAAACGGTTTTAAAAAATAGAACAAAAGGGAGATAAAAACACGGATCGGTGAGAAACAAAACTAATCATTGGGACGTTCACTATTTTCCTTCCAAAACGTCGGTGGCATAGAGGACTAATACCCCGACTCATTCTTCAACCGACTCCCAATAGCAATATAAAATCATCAAAAACTCAAACGTTAAGCTCTAAAAATAAAACTCCACAGTTTTCTATGTTTTCGACCTCAAAGATCAATTTAAGTAGAAAAAATTGGACTTCCAGCACAGATTTAAAGAAATCGAACAAACCTGGGCTAGATCAAATCAAAAGGAGCGTCCAAAATTTTAAAAAAATTTGGGAAATTGTTGCAGCTGCAACAACAACGTAGCCCTGCTTAGTAATATTTTCAAGGATCATCGTAGTTACATCTTCCTTAGGTAGAATCCAACTGATTAGCTCTAAGCATGGGAACAACTCAAGTCTTGTGGCTACTTTCATAAGAGTTGATTTCTTGATGTTTGCATAAATGGTTAGCTCTTCAAATCCAGCATCAGGTACATTTTGATTTGCAATCATCCTATATATATCTCCCCATTTATAATCCGGTTCAACCCTGGTGGTATCTTTGGTATCTTCATATGTATATTCAACCCTGGTGATGATTTCAACCTCTGGTTCTCCTTCAACAACTGGAGCCTTCTTCTTTTGTCTTTTAGACATATTTTCTTTGCAACAATCACCCTATCATAAACATAGTATGTTCTTAGACCATTTGAGCTTTCACCAAGTGTTTTAATAATAACAAAAAACTTTATCAATGTATTTACCTCTTCCTTATGCATTCTGAAAAATAAACTATACAGAGTATTAATGCATGAAAAGAAACAATGATAAGGAAAAAGAAAATCCTGCAAGTTGTGTCTTAAAAACCATTTAAGTCCACTGCTCGTAGCAAATTTCACAACCTAATGAGAAAACAACTCTCTATCTTGGGCCGTATTTGAACTAACTCGAACTCATCTGATAAAAGTATGAATCACGCTATGGCTACAACTAATATTCAAACACAAGACCCTATACTGTGCTCTTTATTGTAGAAAAAACATAACTTGACCAATCATTGAAAACCTTCGACATCCCATGAAATAGGGTAAATGCACGCAAAAAGCTTAAAACCCCCCGAGACGGCAATGGACAACCAAAGAATGGGTGGTGCGGACAGTGTAACGCTTGTCTGCACCATCCCCTCAATCATTCACACATGAGTAAAAACATACATAACAGCTCAATCAGTCACGTGGGCTCAAAAGAAAAACTATGAATAGCTAGCTCCTCAACCCTAAAATAAAAAATTTGTGAATACCGCGGAGACCAATACTCTTATGGGAAAACCTAACCGGGGAAAACCATAGTTCCCAATCACCCAATAAAAATCCAAACAGAGAAAGTTGTGGCTTTCCCACCTGGAAAAACGCTGTGCAGTCGATGGGATGACCCAAAAATCTCCACGGTAGCACGCAAATAAGTCGAATCCAGACATGTGGGCACGTAAATCACTACAAACGACAAGGACTAGAGCAATCTTCGAGTTCGAATATGGATAACAATAAAATAATGCTCCCCTTCTATATATAAACCTTCGGTGTAAAAAATCGGTGGGAAAACCCTATTGGCAGTTGAAAACTCTAATTGTCGAAAGGATAGTTTGACTAATAGCCGCAACGACGGACTCACAAACAACTACAAATCCGTGACAACTTTTTAAGTCTATCGGAGATCGAAAGCTCTAAATGCTAAAGGTCGGAACTTTAAACCTGAACATTTCCGTAGTGTCGACGCTATAAAATATATCATTGTGACTAACTCTTTTTAAAAAGTATCAGAACTTGAAACACTTAAGTTCCTCAGCATCGACGATCGGAGAGACTATCCATTGGGCTACTCATCAATTTCCTTCTGAAACATTAGCAGCATAAAAGACAAGTCTTCTGATTTATTCATCAATTGACTTCCGACAGCGATAAAACAAAGTCACTGGCAGTCAAAATAAAGGTTTGAGAAATAAAACAAAAGGGCTATAAAAGCATGGGTCGTTAGAAATAGAACTATCCATCGGGACATAAAAAGACAATTCTCCGGATTACTCATCAACCGACTCCTGAAACGGCGGAAAAACAATCAACTAATATTTTGACTTCAAAAGATCAATTTTTTTTAAGTAGAAAAACTGGACTTCCAAGATAGGTTTAAAAAAATCAAACAAACATGGGCTAGATCAAATCAATAGGAGGGTCCAAAATTTTCAAAATTTGGGAAAAGGTTGCAGCTGCAACACACTCCCTCTTAACTAGGAAGGTATTCTCTCCACACCATTTATCAGCACAAGTCTTCTTCTCTGTATCATCTAGATCATCATCAAGTCATCTTCATCAAGTTTGGATCATCAAAGGATTAACATCAAGTATGGATCATCATGGGATCAACATCAAGTCTAGATCATCATTGAATTATCATCATCACTGCTTCTGCTATCTCGATCAAATGGTGCTATCTCTCAATTCTACTCGTCATAGGATGTTCTACAGAGCCAACCCTTTTTCATGCTGGTTGTAGGTCTAGCCTCCATGTAGATATTCATCTTCTTCAGTACTTATATATGACCCAATCAGAAAGGCCTGCCCAGTAGTTACATCTGACCATGGGAGGAACACATCCACCACCATGTCAGAAAGGCACGCCCAGTACTCACATCTGACCATGGGAGGAACACATCAACCACCATCTCAGAAAGGCCCAGGCCTTACATCTGACCATGGGAGGAACACATTCAAGAACCATTTCGAAAATGCCCAGTACTTACATTCACCAGCATGATAGGACACACCTAGTATCATCTGTGAAAAGTCTCAAAAATTACAACCATCATCATGATAGGACACACCTACTATCATCTGTGAAAAGTCTCAGAAATTACAACCATCATCATGATAGGACACACCTACTATCATCAGTGAAAGATCCCAACACTTACAACCATCATCATGATAGGACACACCTACTATCATCTATGGAAGGGCCCAGCACTTACAACCAGTGGCATGGTAGGACACAACTACTACCATCCATGGTAGGGCCCTGCACTTACAATTGATCATGTGGGATCCAATCCCATAGTCATATCAAAATGGCTCTGTTAACCCAAAAAATCCCCCACATAGCTCTCTATGGCCTACACCACCCAAGGACACCATCTCACAACCCCCATATCACTCCATCAGACCTTCCATTTGACCCCCACACCTCCAAAAGAGCCCAAGGATGAAGAAAAGGACTAAAAACCCCAAAAAGGAGCCCAAAATAGCCCCCTAGGAGCTAAAGCCCTCAAAAAGGGGCTAAAACCCTAAAAGGTGCTAAAGTTAGGGTGGAAGGGGCTAAAGGCCAAAAAAGGGGGCTAAATCCCTGACCAAAGGCTTAAAACCCTAAAATCCCTTGGAAAAACTATAAAAGGAGGGTGGGGGGGTCACTCTCAAAACACTCCTCCCTTGCCTATTGTTATGCTGCCCATGGATGCTTTGAGACCTTTGCCTCTCAAACCACCCACACTCCCTCATCTCCATCTCCATCCCATTGAGCCATTGCTCACCAACCAAGAGAGGTGCTCCCATGAGCTAGGGCATGGTGTCCCATTTCCACCCAAGAGAGGTATAATGTTTCTTTACATGTTTGTTTAGCTTTTTTTGCTTTCTAACCTTGTTTTCTAGTTGCAGTTTTTATTATTGACATTGTTTTGCAAGTTTTTCATGATAGCTTAGGTTTGTTTGCAAGGTTTAAGGAGGCAGAACCCTATCCCATTTTCTGTGAAGGGGTTCACAAGGGCTTCATCTCCCTCTTTCTTTTCTGTTATTAGCTCATAGTTCAGTCTAGTTTTTGTTTTCTGTCACTAGATTAGCTCAGTTTAATTTACTGTTCTGTTTACTTGCATTTCCATTTCGTCTTTTCTTGTTTTCCAATAGTAGGAACCTACCCTTGTGCTGTATAGGCACAAAGGAACCATTCCTACTCCTGCAGTGAGGAGAAATCCTCACTACAGCTTTGGAAACCATACCAGGTCAATCGCACAAGATCCCTAGCCCAAAAATTTCAAGTTTTCAAGTTTTTTCAATTTTACCCTAGTTTTCAGAAATCTTATGTTAGATCTGTCTTAAATCTTGTTTATTTCCTATTTTAGTCAGTGTCGAAGCCTTTGCTAGGCCAAGCTAAGACAGATTGACCCCATTACCAGTTACTGTCGGCCAGATCTGACCCTTCCTCACCAAAAAACCCCTTTCCGAAGCAGGGCGCTCTTATCAGGGAAAAAGGTGAGACTAGGGCGCTATTAATGAGAAAACAGGTGCGCCCAAGGTGCATTTAATCCCCAAAAAGGCATGACTTCAGCCCAAAAACTCAGGTTGCAGCTGTTTTTTCATTCTATGCGACCCCCTCGCTCAGTTCTGAAAAAATCTCGCGGCCCCCTCGCTAGATTTGGTCAGAAAGGCCTGTCACACAGAAGTTGAATTTAAGTTTAATTGACAGTAATTTTCAGTTTCATAGGACTATTAGCGTGGCCCAGCTGCCTCTATCCACCATTGCGGGTCTTTTTCAATTCTAGTTTGTATTTTTTGCAAATCAATCCATGAACAATGTGTAAATGTTAAATGAACCATTAAGGCTTAATAAAAAGAACTAGACTAACTAAAAATAACTTTAAAATAACCATCTTGCTTCCCCCTTCCTCCTCTACCCAGTCATCACCCTCCAGGGTATTCTGGGATATGACGAAGGGCAAGCTCGTATAGATCTAGGAACTCCATGATATTTTTCCCAAACCACTAAAACCGGGTGACCTAGAAGGTAGAGGGGGTAGAGAAGGAGGGCTTCTCACGGCACTAAGAGTCCTCCCTGCTAACCAACCTAGCATCCAGGAGGTGAACTGAGGATCTACGGATGGGCTTAGTCCCATTGTGTTGAGATCCCAGCACCTTCTCTTGGTTGAAGAAGAATATCACTATGAGGTAGACATTTAGTTAGGCCAGCAATCCAGGGTTAATCACTATACTTGTTTACAAATTTTTGTTTATGCTTGCATACAAAACCATGATATGAACTCTACCATGAATTCACAAACCATATTGCAGCAACCAAATACTATAACAAACAAGCAAACCAACACACCATACCAAATAACTAACCCAACTCAGTTCATGACGCTGAGTAAGCCTTAAAATTTACCAAATTTACACTAAGTTCAATCAATTCTGCAGTCTTTGAGGACATAAGTCCCTAAATGCTTCAACTATGGGAAGTACTTGGGCTTTGCCGAGAAACTCATTGTGAGGAGTACCCCAGGAACCCCAAAGTAGTTGGCCGCTGAGAGGAATTGCCAAGCGAAACGGGCAACAACCCCTTCCGATTGAGTAGAAGCACCCGTGAGGAACAAGCCAAGCGCTGTCTTCTGGCAGTCTTGGTGGCCAAGAGACCACCTTTAGCCAATAGGAAGCCATTGAAACTGGGGTCCAAATCTCATACCCACCAGTTTCATACACAAAAGAAAACACAATTGATCCTCCACGATCTTCCTCACACCTAAGAGGCGAACCACCACCATTTGGAACACTTGATTGGCACCGTCAAAGCCACTCTCAGCAATCTCCCACACCATCAGAGGGCCACATAGCCTCTGATTCTGATTTAGACCCATATCAGTCTGAACTAGACCTCCACACTGCATCATCAAGCCCCATGGCTAGTGAAAACTTGAATCCATTTTTCGTCCTAACCTTAGCAAGTGGACCCATGTCCACATCACAACCTGTCACCCACAACTTGGCAAGTGGTCTAAGCACAGTCATGCAGACTGTCATAAGCTAATTGCCACCACCCATAGTGACCAGCCAAGCTGGCCCAATGGTAACACACGGGGGCAGTGGCCCCTCCACACACACTGCCCCTCCGGCCACACTGGGGGGCAGTGCACTGTCCACCTACATTTCCCCTACTGTCATACATGAAGGCAATGACCCCACCACCCATACCACCCCCCAACATAGCACTTGATAGCATTGGCCCATCCACAATGGCGCCACCACAAGCACCCCCAGCCATGCAGATGCATTATGCACCTGCAAACCCCACCCCCATTGCAGCCCCATCCCACATCAACTTGGGATCAAATATTCCCTTCATGGCTCATCTGAACTTGCTTGACTTGGCTAGATTAACGAATGACCCCATCCACCACTAAGCTTTCTGGCCACCCATGCTAACTAAGCTGCCATCAGACATCCCAAAGTTTGAAGGAAAAGCCAGGGAATGTCCCCATAATCACATAATGACATTCCATCTATTGTGCTCATCCAATAGCATTGTAGACAACTCCATCAGGCTGAGGCTATTTCAACACAACCTTACAGGTGTCGCGGCCAAGTGGTACATTGAGCTGCCACAAACCAAGTACCCCGACTTCAACTACCTAACCTTCATGTTCCTACAGTATTTTCAACTCCCTGTCAGATATGACGAGGGGGTGGAGATCATGTTATCCTATCGCCAAAGCACCACCACTCACATAACTGACCATATCCATGAGTGGTGGCGACGTCGTAGCTTATGCAAAATCAAACTATATGACAAGATCTCCTTGGATTGGTTCCTTAAGACTTTGCTCCCACCCATCATAAAGGACATCGCATCTGAACATCCCCAATCTGAAGAAGAGGCCATACTGAAGGCCCAACAATTTGACTTGATCTACTTTCAGTCTGGATACTTGTACATTGTCATTCCAGATGCTCCTCGTCCGAGTACCTCCTATCAAAATATGTCGGGGGCATCCCACGCTGTGTACAGCATCATAGGGTTAGTCTCCCAACAACCACATCCTCGATTGACACCACCTATCATTGCACCACAACCAAGCAACACTGCTAATGTTGCTTACCAAAACCAAGTTGATCCAGACTATGCTAGAATGATGTCCCAGTCCGAAGCAACAACCTCTTATGCACAACCTGCGCCACCGCAGCAGGCTTAGGCCATGGCTTGGCCAACACAACAGTATTTGGGGCAAATGCCCACATTTGTGGCACCACCACCCCCACAAATATACTATGCACCACTAGTGCAACAAGCTCAAGCCCCCACCCCCACTCCACCCACTCCATTGGGACAAGTGTTCACACAACAAAACTGTCCCAACCAGCCTGCCCCTAACAATCAACAAAGGCAAGCTAGAAACAACTGGCCCCGCAACCAAGGCAATAACCAACTACAGGGAGGTGGTCAACAACTAAATCCTCCCAACAATGTCGTGGAAAACTGGCCAGCCCAGAACCCCCCATGACCAAATTCACCAAGACGTAATGCCCCATTATGCACAAACCAACCATGCACACTCTGTGAGTTTTATGGACACTACACATTTGAGTGTCCCCTCATGGGACACGCCAAGAAAGCCATTCGAAACGAGGTCCAACAGGCTGCCAATGCTACAAACTAACCACAACCTAGCCCGGCACCACAAGGAACTCCCCCCATGGTGCTTCAAAACCCACTGCCAGTCCAGGGATCGGTGGCAACCGCACCCCTCCCCAACCCAACCCCAACGCTTCGGGGGCACCGCCCATGGCTGAAATAGGTGTTCACCACCTGCTAGCCATGACCACTGAAGAGGTCAACTTACAGATTAGACGAAATCAGTACGATACTACCACCGAACCTATCGACTCATTAGCAGCATCCATGTCTAAGACAACCAACCTACCTCTCCAGTTACCCCCGTTCCCACGCCCCCCCATACGCAGAATTGCCAATAATGCCACAGCTAGAGCTATAGTCAGCTATAGCATTGTGGATGATTTGGCCCAAATGCCAACCGCCATGTCCGCTCTTGAGGTACTTAAAATGTGCCCAACATAGCGGAAGGCCTTGCTAGCCGCCCTAGGGGCAATAGACCCCTCTGAATCCAAGTTGATCACCTTTGACACAGAGAATGAAGAACTGTGCATGCCATCGACCACCGCCTTCCAAATCCGGGTGTCCATCTAGAATTTGGTTGTGCACCGATGCATAATGGATGAGGGGGCATCCACATGCATCATGTCTACCCTAGTTTGGCAGAAGCTTGGATCACCAATTCTGTAACCGTCCTCCATGACTCTGTGGGCTTATGATGGACATCCCACTAAATCCCAAGGAATCCTCCCCCATGTCCCCATCACGTTAGCCAGGAAGACAGTCCTGATTGACATCGCATTCGTCAATTCTCAACTGGACTACAACCTCCTTCTCGGAAGGAGTTACATGTACGCCATGGGAGCCGTTGTGTCAACTGTCTTCCACCTCATGATGTTCCCCCACAAAGGGAAGATTGTGATGATTGACTAGCTCACCTACCATGATCCACAAGGGTTAATAGCACCTACTAACATTATCCCTACCATCACCACCATTGAGCGGCAAGGGGTGACCGCATATGCTAACGTCATCCTGGAAACCAACACTGTGGTTGAAAACACACCAGCCTCCCCATCATTGAATGTGGGCCCTGGGTTGTTTACCAATCCCACCATGATGGCTCCTTTCCCATTGGTGTCACCACCATCGACACAAAAAGGAACTGTGGACTTGTGCATGGTCTCATCAAGCACCGCTGCACTCAAACAGCAACCGCAGCCATAGCCACAACCACAACCACAACATCATCTGTATCCGCAACGCCAACAGCAGCCACAACATCATCTGTAGCCGCAACACTACGCATAGTCGCAACCACAACCTCACCCCCACATGCAACCAGCTAGGATTTATGTGGGCTCATCTCCAGTCTATACAATTCCCTTCCTCTTTCCCCCACCTGGTGTCATGAGAAATCCGGTCATGGCCACCTTAAGCCTACCCAACTTTATGTTGGGGATCCCAGTGTGGTATCTTGATCCACCAGCTCAACCAGCAATTCCCCGGGTTGTGTTTACCCCAGTGCAACCTATTGTGGTTGAGTCTCACCCTCCACCCGGTCCGCACAAGCCAACCACCACACCCGCACCTGCACCGCCCCAACCCAAAAGGGCTAGGGGTAAAAACAACAAAGCCACCGCAGAACCACGACAAGTCCCACCTTGTGCCATCTGCGAACAACAGGGCCATCGAACTCAGAATTTCCCTGAAATCCCAATGATCCGTGTGCATCTGGATGCCATGGATACGAACAAAAACATCCCCGTGGTTGAACTCCCAACCATGCCACTAGTTAGGAACAAGGCATTAAGGACAAACCATGCTTGTGCCCTTTGCAACTTATATGGACATTACTCCCACCATTGCCAAGACCTACCCAAATTTTGAATGGCTCTCGCTGACCTATGTCACCATTCCCTTGATTCTGAGATCACCTTGATCGAAGAAGTTCACCCACCACCGCCTTCTTCCCACACCATGTCCATTTACATGATGTCCAGTTCAACTTACCTGCTTGTCTCCACCATCACTGATGGTCCATCAAACCTGTCTCTTCTGTTGTTTCTGTAGCTACAACCCCAGCCACAGCCGCAACCTCAATTGCAACCTCAACCTCATTTACCAGGGAAACAGTGGGGTTCATTCCTAATCAACACGATCCTTTTCCTTTTCTTTTTCCTACCATCCAGGATCGTGAGTAAGTCTACCTTGGTAACCCTCCATCTACAGGATTTCACACTAGGAGATCCTCTGTGGTACCTTGAACTACCTACCCTACCACTAAGGCCCCAGGATGTGTTGACTCATGTCTAGCCAATTGAGATGATGTTTCACCTACCTCCAGGTCCATCAAAGACTCCTCTTGTCTCCAGGCCTACCCGTCTTCCTCCACAAGAGAGTGGGGGCAAGGCCACCAAAACCACAACCAGTACCATTTACATGATCTCTAGCACCAGTCGCCCTTCTGTCTCATCGTCCATGGAAGATCAACTTGATCTACCCTAGCACCACTTACGCGATGATGCAGAGATCTGTAAGACCGCCTCTAGTCTTACCCCATTCCCTTTAAACCATAGTGTGGAATCGGTTCTTCCCATAAAAGACCAGATTCCGTCACTCCGCCTTGCTAATGTCCTTCGTCTTGGCAAAGGGGCATACACCCTTATTGACTATGATGGACAACTCTTGGAGAACCCCTGCAATGGGCTCTACCTCAAAATATTTTACGCTTAACATCACCAATGAGTCGCTTCATTTTCTTTTCTTGTTTTTTTTAACGTTTTTCAGCAAAATCAGGGGCAGCACCATCAACTGCTAGTCCAAAGTCACCTGGAACCGGTTCGAGACACCTCTCACACCTCCAAGCTCAAATTTATATCTCTTATCTCATGTTTAACAAATCAATTTCGGGACCATTTCCCACAAGTCACCTCAATTTACAAGCCATGACATGACAATGCGAGTGTCTACCGACCTGTACTTGCATCACACTTCTCGACCGCAACTCATGCAATTTTTCAGGCCACCGCCCATTAAGGACTATAATTTTAGCTTTTATTTTTGTATTTTTAACACATAGTTATCTTTTCCATTCTCCGCACCTTACGCAGACCTCTGGACCACTGTCCACAAAACCATTTATTTTTCTTACATATATTTGGCATATAACTACCTCCAAACTTGTACTCACATCGCATGTAGTCAAGTTCATCCACCACAACACACACACATGCTCTCCTGACCTCTATCCAAGAGCCACCTCGGTTTGCATGCCTCTGCTACACCAGCTCGCAGGCCTTTGCCGCGATCTATCCCATGCATGTATTGGTATGTTTGAGAACCTTCTGCTCCATCCATACTATGCAGAGGACCTTTGGACCTCTGTCCACCGTCCTGAGATGGGGCACTGCTCGTGCCACCGTAGTCGGTTGACCACAATGGAGTTTCATTTAAGCTCTTTTTTGACTCCTTAAAACAATGAAAAGAACATCGAGCGTAGCTACTTCCTTTCCCACTTGCTAGAGTATAGGAAAGGGCGTCTACATCATCTCATTTATCTCCTTTTGTAGACCATGTAGACCATCTCATGGAAAGGACCTCCTTGGCACACTCGAGCCAAGACCGTACCCCTCTGCATACTTTTGTGCTTTCTCGGGCAGAGGGGCCACACTTTACGAAAAATCCCACCACTGGTTTTCGTTAAGCTCTTTTCCAGCCGTCTCATCAAGAAAATATTGTCGAGCAAACTTGGTTTCATTCATGCTCATAAAAGTATCTGAATGACCATCTAGTCAGTATAGGTTTAACCTTTTCTGGCCTGATTGGAATACCAACGGTAAAGAATTCTCTCATCCCCTCCAGGATGAGCGAGCTCTCCTATGTATACTTTTATCCTTTTTTGGGCATAGGAGACTACCAATGAAAAAGATCCCCCACTAGAGTCTTCTTCGTGCTTTCAGACTGTCTAAAATTGAAAGCACCATCGAGCATTTACCTTCTCGGGCTCACCAAAAATCCACGAGAACGTACCACAACGGTGTCCCTAGACACCACCTCACGGAAAACAGTTTGGCAACATTCCCAAATTGGGTTGCCTTTGTTCAGAGTACTCTGCAATGTGTCTTCCTTGGATCCCATCAATATCAAAAGTGTCCACCTCCTCCAAGTATTTCCCATCTGCAGTGACATTCTGGGTATTACAACTATGATCCCATTCCCATGAGTCAAGTTTCATTTGCTGCCTGGTCTGCTCTGCCGTCATACTCTAAACAAAGGAATTTTGAGTCTCCCACACTCCCCCTACCCCTGTTCAATTCTTTCCCTCCCCCGCCGCCCCCCAATTCAGTGGGTCAGTCCACATATTGTCTCACACCTTTTGGTTAACTACCTCGCACTTCTGGTCAAGGAAACATCATTGCCTTGACTAGGGGCAGGTCTCCCTCTGTTGACTCCAACACACATATTCCAGAGGATAGATCTAGAGGTCCCTGTACCTTGGTTTCATTAACATCATTGATGAGTTCCTTGGACCACTTGAGAGGAGTCCTTAGTGCCTCTCGGGATGGTTGTTTCTCATGTTCTCGACTTCAACTCCATCATTGCACCATTGAGATTTGTACAAGGTTTATTCTGCACAGTACTTGGTTGAAGACCCTAGATGTCACCTAACTCTAGCACATTGGTGAGTCCACTCGAGGGACCTAAACAGTTTATGTCCCTTGTGATTTTCGGGTTGCATTGGAGACAGTGTTCAGAAGCCCCAACAGTGCTTCGATATACCTTTATGATTGATGCAGCATACTTGTACCATAGAGACTCCGACTCTCAATCAGGGAGTCCACATAGCTATGTACTAGATCCAGTAGACCATCAGTCATGAAGATGTAGCATTCCATGAGAATGCCATGGGTCCAATGAACTAGATCAGTATTGTATTCAGCCTCACATAGAGGCAACCAGCATTGTAACATCAGTTGTATATGATTGGCTCTTGTATTTTAGAGCATAGATCAAATGATTATTTTGACATTGTCATGAGCATGGGAATGCCCGCCTTGTCCATATACATGTCACACATTTATTGTATCTCACCCATTGATGGGAACCAAATTAATACAAAAACCAAAATCCACCATGCCCCAGCCCTAGAAGCACCACCTCTATACAGTAAATCCTATCATGTCCATCAGCCTTATGTTGAGCTCCTAGCCTCACACATCAAGGGGCAATATGTTAACCCAAAAATACCCCACATATCTCTCTATGGCCTACACCACCCAAGGACACCATCTCACAACCCCCATATCACTCCATCAGACCTTCCATTTGACCCCCACGCCTCCAAAAGAGCCCAAGGATGAAGAAAAGGGCTAAAACCCCCAAAAAGGAGCCCAAAATAGCCCCCTAGGAGCTAAAGCCCTCAAAAAGGGGCTAAAACCCTAAAAGGGGCTAAATTTAGGGTGGAAGGGGCTAAATCCATGACTAAGGGCTTAAAACCCTAAAATCCCTTGGAAAAACTATAAAAGGAGGGTGGGGGGGTCACTCTCAAAACACTCCTCCATTGCTTATTGTTATGCTGCCCATGGATGCTTTGAGACCTTTGCCTCTCAAACCACCCACACACCCTCTCCTCCATCTCCATCCCATTGAGCCATTGCTCACCAACCAAGAGAGGTGCTCCCATGAGCTAGGGCATGGTGGCCCATTTCCACCCAAGAGAGGTATAATGTTTCTTTACATGTTTGTTTAGTTGTTTTTGCTTTCTAGCCTTGTTTTCTAGTTGCAGGTTTTATTATTGACATTGTTTTGCAGGTTTTTCATGATAGCTTAGGTTTGTTTGTAGGGTTTAAGGAGGCGGAACCCTAACCCATTTTCTGCAGATGGGTTCACAAGGGCTTCATCTCCCTCTTTCTTTTATGTTATTAGCTCATAGTTTGGTCTGGTTTTAGTTTTCTGTCACTAGATTAGCTTAGTTTAATTTACTGTTCTATTTACTTGCATTTCCATTTCGTCTTTTCCTGTTTTCCAACAGTAGGAACCTACCCTTGTGCCCTATAGGCACAAGGGAGCCATTCTTGCTCCCGCAATGATGATAAATCCTCATTACAGGCTCTTCACTTATATCTGATCATGTGGGAGCCAATCCCATAGTCATATCAGAATGGCTCTGCACTTATATCTGATCATGTGGGAGCCAATCCCACAGTCATATCAGAATGGCTCTACACTTATATCTGACCACGAAAGGAACCAATCCTATCACCATGTCAAAAGGTCTCATGAACTCATCACTTCCCCTTGGAAGGAACCTCGATCTGGAGAACACCAAGCTTCTCCCTGAAGTACTCAAACTTCACTTTGGCCATTTCTAGCATAGAATCACATCAGGGTCGATTATGTCCAAGGATAACATGTGATCTTCTCCAAGACTGATTACATCCGAGGACAACCTACAGGACCATTTTATGTCTGAGCCACCTACGAGCTTCGCCAAGATTTTATGCTCAGACAACCTGTCTCATCGGCTATGCTAGAACTCCCTCTTTCAAGAGATCTCGATTTGGATCACAAACTGGAACTTCATTGCTCCTCTTTGCATCATACAAAAAAAATAATGCAAGTCATATCAATCAAATCAAATAGTAGTTTTCAAAAGAAACATACTACCTCCCAAATAGCAAGTGGAAACATATTTTTCCTTGGTTGTACTCAGTGCCATGCAGGAATCCATCCTGCCAAAGCAAGAGATCACACCTGATCTCATACTAAAGTAGCATCTCGAAGTGCTCTTCCTATCAATGGCACTGCCTTCCCAATACGAATCCACATAACCCTCCAGGTTAATATTATGATTTGTATCATACTTAAGCCCATACTCAACTATACCCTTCAGGTAACTCACTGCATGCTTTGCAACCATCAGGTGAACATGTCTCAATGTGTTCATAGCAAAGAAAATATCTGGTCTCGTATTTATCAGGTACATCAAGGAACAAATCATCTAACAATACATCATGGCATCAACCATCTCTAATGAAGCAACACTCAATAGCTTCAGGTTCAATGCCATATGTGTGGTCATGGCCTTGCAGTCCATCATCCTGAACCTCTTCAGGATATCTACTACATACTTCCATTTTCCCAGGGAGATTCCATCCACATTCTGCCACACCTCCATGCCTAGAAAGTATTGCATCATATCCAAGTCCTTCATCTTGAACTCAGCAGCAAGTCTCCTTCTTGAAATTTTAATGAGTTCCTCTTTTCTATTAGGAACAAGTCATCGAATATAAGAGGAGCATCACTGGTCTTCCACCTTCAACCTTGAAGCAAAGATTGGAATATTCTTTACTCCCAGTAAATCCTAGATCCATCAATAATCTTTCCATCCTGTCGTACCATGTCGAACTTCAATATCTTCTTCAGTCACTCCCTATGAAGTAGAGCATCATTATCCCTCTGTCTTTCGTACTCTATGCACTAAAACATTTTGTACTGGAGTGACAAGTAGCTTCCTTTGCTACTAATATTCTATGTATCCATCTAGGGTCACTGGATACCAAGATCCTCTATTTTGAACCTTTTCAAAAGTTCTTGTTGCACCCATCTATGAGCTTGTTATCCTTTATAGGCTTTCATCTTCAACCTTGTAGCAAAGGTTAAGATCTTCATCACTCTAGGTGATATTCAATATCCTCATGTATGTGTTATCCCATGGGTGTCTTCTGAGCTCGTACAAGGCCTACTTTAATTTGCACACATGATTCTTCCTGTCATGTGTCTTAACTTCCAATGGTTGCAAATGTCTCTTCGTATTTTCTGCATTCTTTCTACGAGAAGCCTCGTGCTACGAATATTTCCTTGTATCCCATGATGTTTCCATCTACTGCATGCTAAATATTGTAGATCCATATTGAAGATACTACAGACTTCCCTTCAAGTCTCGATATTGCCTCCTAGACATCATTCTTCTTGAACTGGTACTTTCCTTCCCTTTCTTCTTGGCTACTTCTTCATAGCTGGAAGGCTCTACATCAATGATGTCTCTCAATAATGTTACATAACTGCACTTTGTCTGAGGCCTCTTTATTTCTTTGAAAGTATCATCATATTATTCTTCATCTTGGATAATTTCTTGAACTTTCATCACTTGTTCTTCGGAACAAGTCTCTTCCTTCTTCTCTTGTAGGAGATTGTACACGATCTTTCCTACAAGTCAAATGCATCAGTTGAATGGTTAGAAACATTTCATAAGGAATATTCGTAATGGAAAATTCTTATGCATAAATATATGATCATGCAACTACTTTATACAATACAACATTCATCCATATCTCACGGAAACTTTCTAGATGCCTTCCATCTATACCAATATGTCAGCAAAGAGGTTTCATTATAGATAACTAGCAATGGAGAGTTGTATAGAACCATGAGCTACTTACCCATCGCATGCATATTAGTAGTATAATGTCATTAATGCAAACATTATATCATGCATAGTACATCAATTGAATATAAACAAATGCATAACAAAACAATATCATGAAATGACAATTGAATACTTATCTTTATTCGTTTCATGGGTAGACTCCTTCTTGAGCATTCGGATTCATCATCTTCTTCATTCATCATTTCTTATCCAAATGCTAGGATGGATAATAGGTTCTTCAAGAGTTGAGTCCTCCGTATTCATCATCACTTGAGGGATATTCTTTGGATGGTGAGAGCTTGATCTTCAGTTGCTCCCATCTTCTCTTCTCTTATTATGAGTCAAGCTTATTATTTTGTGCACTCTTCCCAGACTCTACTGAAAGTAATCACTTCCTTCTGGCACACATTGCTAAAATAAATGAATCCCATGATCCTATGAGGTCATTCAAGGTGGTTATCACAACTTCTACATTCTCCACTTCTTCTTATACTGCTTCAAGTTGTTCTTTGATTTGAGAGACCCTTGTAAAGTATGACTGCATGGTCTCTGCAATCCGGATATTCACATTCTTCAACTATTTTCACAAAGTCATCTTCTGATTTATGTTCTTCCCTTCAAATAGCTTGGTCAAGGAATCAAGCATCTCTTTTGGTGTCTTTCGGGAATATACTTGTGGTATAACGTGATCCGAGATTGAATTAGCAATGATATTCTTGGCCTTGACCAATTTCTTCTTGTGTAAGGATTTTAGCCTCATCTCCCTTTGGAACTGGAACCTTTCCACTTATGTAGGCTTCCAATTTCATTTTCTTTAAGAACAAGTGAGATCCACTACTTTCATGCTTGGAATTTGTCAATTTCACCAAGCTTGTCATCAAGCTGGTGTGACTAGTCATTTAGAAATGAGAACCTTAAATGTAAATAGCAAAAGATTAGATCTTACCGATTTGAGGTGTTCCTCCTGGTTCTGGAGTTGGTTTATCTAGGGTTTGTCACAGAAACCCTAATTTTCAAAACTTAGAATCTTTTAGATCTAATTGGATAGAAATATAGATCTCTTCAAAGAGAGCTGTCCAATGTACTCATTTTCTGAAAACATTAGAGGGAAGCTCCCGGAACAGGAAACCCTAGTTTTCCAATTTCTTCTGAAGAAAGGCCTGATATTGTTTATGCGGTATCTCTGAAATTACTGCTCTTATATGTCTGAAATTTCATACTAAGGTAACCTTGTCTATATTTGTTCCAAAACCATAGGTTTCATCAGAATTCGTTTCACCAATTGGTACTTATGAGTGCTTTCTTAAGGTGACCTGTTTCAGGACTGTTCAGCATAGCGAATTTGTACGAACTTCCATGTGTCACTATTTTACCTTCCGGGTCTGAAACTTTTACCATAGCAAGTACAATCTGTGCCCTTTCTAGAAAATCTTGTGAAATTGGACCTTTTTATCCCAAGATATAGCAATTATCCCTAGGTGTCTTGTTTAGGGATGAATCCTGGAAGAGGCTGGAACCCTGAATTAGAGGAATCATATCTCCCATAATATAGTGAATCTAAGGCGGAAACTTGGATCCAGTGTTAATTAGGAATTTATCTTTGAACTGTGAAAGTTTCAGCTACTGTTCATTCTTCAATATCGATATATAGCTAATCTACCAAAACTACTGGTTTTAGTATTTTAGGGTTTTTCAGGCCCGGGGTCAAATTAGGGTTTGACTTTCCCAGAGTTTTACCCAACCAAAAATACTGACCTTGGTCTCTAATTTTATATTTTGAGGAGGAGATAAATCCTATGCCGGGCTCACTCAAAAATTCCTCTGTTGTAAAAATCCCTAATTTCCCGTAGCAAAAACTGAAAATGCCCGAAATCAAATTATGCTTCGACAGAAAGATGCACCCTTCAATGGAGGTTCATCCTAGCCTCCTTTTGCTGATGGATTGTGGAGAGAGACCCAAAAAGTAAGAATCCCTAGCTTCTACAGCTACATAATGCCTTCTTCTCAGGTTAGCTCTGATACCATGTTAGATTTTTATCATTTAAGCAATATGATCTTAGGATCTTATCTGAGAGAATAACATGCACAGCAATAATTACAAGAGACAAGAGACACAAAGAATTTTCCTCGGGGAAACCATAAAGGAGAAAACCCCGCAACTTCCTCAGAGATAGAATGAGCACTAATATCAAAATTAAAACCCAAAAACATAAATATGATCTCCGACAGTTGATCTCTCTCTCTCACTTGAGAGAGCTTCTCCTCTCTCACTCATGCACCCCCGTTGAGTGAGTGTGTGTGTGATAAATAGAGAGGCTCACTCTCTATTTATATTCTTTTGTTCACTTAATGTCCACTCCAACAAGTCAGCCTCACTTAACAATTACTTACTAAGGCTGACATCTCTAGGAGAATCTAATAACCCTAGTGCCCCACAACTGTGTGTACTTTTCCCTCTGATCAAGACGGAGGGTTAACCTTGACTCAATTGTGGGGACTATTACCCTGACTTACAATGAAGGGTTAACCTCATTGACTTTACATGACTTGTTTACATTATTGATTCTCTTGATAGGAACATCGGGGTATGACATGACTCAATTACATTACAAATACTTCCTGGTAAAAACATCGGGGTACAATACATAAAATATACAAGTGAATACATTCCGAAGTTACAAATACATCAACGGTAAGTGATGACTTATGGTCTTGTTGTGGTAGTGCATGCCATATGAAATAGTCATGGGTAAGGTCATAATGTGGTTGGAGATGGTAATGTCATAGTGCTACACAAGTATCCCTTAAAATCCCTATTGGTATTAATCTAGGATGAAACATCTTTTCCAACAAGAAGGAAGTGAGTGAAATCTTAATGTTGTGTTCATGTGAAGAAGGAAGGCACCCATATAGTTAACCAAGTTATTGGGGATGGTTGGGTGATGTGTCAAAGCATTAGCTAGACATTCCAAAACATTATGGTGGAATTCATGACATGACATTATGGTATTCATGAATCAATGCAAGGGTGCATTGGGTGAATGTGCATTAAAATATTATGTAAATATTGTGATTGTTAATGCATATGTGTGGGTACATATGTTAATATGCATTATGTGAATGCATCGTTGTGATATTAATTTCATTGCAATTCGATAATAGCTGAAATGGTAGAATTATTGGCAATTATTAGATCATTTCATGAGATGCTATGAATAAAGGAAATGAATTGCATGAAGAAGATAATCATGTTTCATAGCTACTAGAAATGCTCTATTGGGAGGACAAAGTCCCATGAAAGGAGTCTGATTGTGTAATCATGAGTATTGGAATTTTTAATTGATTGCATAGAAAATATGATTTTATCTTGCAATTTTATTGTGCTAATGGTGCATATAAATTAAAGTATTTCATTGCATTCGAGTTATTAACAGTCGATAGTGATTGAATTATTGTGTGTTATGATTTTGAGACCACTTTAGTGACTGTTGTAAATGTTGTAATAAAAACATTATATCTTGGGTACTCACAAATTGTTTGGTTGATTGAAAATTTATATCACAGGTACAATTTTATTGGGTATGTTCATGTGAGTAAGTCCATAACAGGGATAATTTAGGGGCGAATTTTAGCCCAGTGGGCTATTTTTCCATGTTTTTCTCCCAAAAAAGATTCGCCATTTTGCATTTTTTGAAGCCCTATTTCGCCCAATTTTGATGGGGTAAAATTTTTTCACCCTAAAAATCGCCAAATTATTAGATAAACAATATAAAATCCTTGGAAATTAAAATATGTTTTGAAAAATATCGCCAATCATTTTATAGTTGGCGTTTTAAGAATTGGTAATATTCGCCAACATTTATACACTTTTAAATAAGTATGGTTCCTTAAAATCATCCCTGGTCCATAATAAAGACTAAAATCTACTAGGTGCAAGGGCCAAACATTATGAGAATGAAATCATAGTTGTGAAATCTAATTTATGCACAAAACATATTTCAAATTTCATATTTGAACTTAATTATTAATATTATTGATTGTTTGGATGTTTATGAGTTGTGTCAGGAGGACACCTTGAAGGAAGACCATGTTCTATGTCCCACAAGAGACAAGCATATTGAGAAGGAAATCATGACTAGGAAATTTGGTTCCTGCGTGAAACATATCGAAAATTTATAATTGAAATTATTGCAATAAATATGTCATAACAATGAGGTGGAAAATGTGCTACTTTAGCTAGAAATTTTGATTAAAATTTTGATGATATCTCATGTGAACAGATGCTTGTATGTAATGCAGGTGAGATGGTGAAAATATGCCAGTTAGGAAGACATTGGATGCTAAAGCTGAAAATGAAAATGAAAGTCCAAGAGGGGCTTGGGTTTGAAAACCCTATAGAATTCCTTGCATGTGCTTGTTTCTATGTAGTCTTTTTAAACCCAGTAAGAGCATGGGTACTTAGGAGGATTTATTGGGTATTGGTAATCTTCCTATGCTCACATTGAAGAGCATTGGAGGGATGGGTATGCTCGAGGGACTTTGTAGTGGAGAAGGGGTACAATCCTTTTGTTGTGTGAGTGGGTATTGTGGGGCCATAGTATCCCACTACCAAGTGATTTACCTATGGAGTTTTTGGAGTCAACCACTGGTTTGCATAGGAGAAGGGTCCATGTAATTGTATTTTTGTATTGCCTGATAAACCTAGCAGAGGTGTTTTCTTAGAAATGGTTGTTGTATGTTGAAAAATCCAGTAGGCGTACTAGATGGGCATTAGTTATTTAAATTTAGTAGCATATCCAACCTTCTAGCTTAACATTTTTTTATATATATGCATAGGTGATCCAAGATTTACATAAACTTGGTTAACTTTCTATGCACACCCCGAAGAGCACTGGAAGCGGTGGGTACACTTGAGGGACTGTATAGCAGAGAATAGGTACCATCCTTGTGTGTGGTGGGGCAGGTCTTATGGGAGCCATAGTTGTCTGAAGTCAAAGCATGATACCTTTGGAGTTGAAAGAAGATGCTTATGCAAATAAGCATTTGGTTTATTTTACATCTTCTTGTTGATTTAATGTGATGATACATAAGTATATGATTTGGATATCACTTTCAAAATCTTGTTAAGGGACGAATCCTATGAGAATGGATTTGACATGTGAATTAACTCATTGTTTGAGCATAGGTATTGCTAAATGCAAGGACCTTGAAGGCATATAAAGGATGCAATTAGACACATGGTTTTCCTGAAAAATATCAGTATGAGGAGCTAAAGAATGGAAAGAGATCCAAGGTATCTTGATGAACAGAAAGGCATTGCAAACGCAAATGAAATGAAGGGCATGGAACCTTGTTGAAAATAAAGAGAACACCGAAGAAAATTTTATTCCAAAGTGGAGGAGATTGTAATGTCCCCAGTTTTGAATTGGAATATATTTAACCTTAATCATATAAATGATGTAAATATGTTATTATGGATTCCTAGTGTGGATCTCAAGGCCAAGGCCTGACTAGTGAATGGCTAGGCATGTATGATTTAAATATTATTATTGGACCTTATGGTTGGCTTATAATGATAACTCGGAAATTTATGTAAATATCATGTACATAAATAATAAAATTCTCCAAGAATGGTTTTGTAAAGAGAACCAAAGGGGATATGACTCCACCAAAGGGGAAGAAGAAATGAGGTCGATGGGAAACTAATCCTATGTTTCCAAGTGTCAACCTTATAACTTAGCCAAATTTTGTAATGTGCCTTAATGACCCAAATACCTTCTCTTGACTATTAACCCAATCATTGAATGCATGTGTGGGGTTGATGATAAAATTCAATTTTATATTTAATGAAGCATATGATCTTCAGGCCTATGTGAATTCAATGAGAAAAGAAGGTTGTAGAAGAGAGAGAGGAATTTGGTAGAGACTAGTCAATTACTCATGGAAAAATTGCACACACATGGAGACAAAATTGGAATAATATCATTTCATCCATTAATCAATATGAAATATGTAATACAATGGTTTTACAAATAGGATAATTTGAATGCCTAAGATAGGATTCGAATCTACCAACCTAGACTGACTTCGGAGCTAACTCGGTGTGAGAAAATCACCACTAGAGCTCACTAATGAAACTATGGATCACTAAAACACTTCCCAAGCAGTTAAGCGATTGAGTTAGGTGAGAATAGGTGCCCTACTTTCCTCAAATATTGCAAAGTGGCACTAGGATGACTATGAGTGATCTAACTAATGGGAATCGGAGCGTAACTAAACATAATTGAATACCTACTAGGGTCAACTGTTGAACACATTTGGTGGCACTCAAAGTGGGTTCCTATATTATATGGATTGGTCATGGAGATAATAAAATCATTAAGAATGGTGCATTGAGTGTTAGGTGTCCCTCATGTGAGTCCCCCATGCACTAGTGAAGTGACATTAATATCTTAATCTAGGAAAATACTATTAGACTATGTTGGTCAAAGGGAGGATTAATTAATAATCCCAACATCCCCCCTTAATCCTAACTTGGAAAACCTGGGCCTTGGCAACTAATACCAAAGGTAACCCATACAATATAAATGAAAAAAAATGATTTCTTAATAATCGAGGAAATGGGGAATACCTAATGGGACCCCCCCCTCAAAATAAGCAGGAAAAACTAGGATCAATCTTTCATGCTAAGACAAAAAAATTATTCTTAAGTAGAAATTTGTGAAAATATTTATGCAATCTGCATCTCAATGCAACAGTAATGCAATTTGATGGTCCTTGTGTGCACTAGTTTCATGGTACTGTGCATGTGAACCTCTCCACCTTCTTCCAATCCAATGATAGATAGTAGAAGAAATGTTTCAGTTGTCTCTTCATTCTAGAGGAAGAGTGACATGATCTAATGTGTTCTTCAATGAGCAAAATTGTTGATCGGACCTTACCATCATGTAGCATCTCTCTAGGAAAATGTAGTACCTCTATGGAAGAAGTGAATTTTCTTGAAATAGAGCAAGTCTCTCTTTTTTAAACTAAGATCGTGTTCTCCTCATGTTAGATTACTCTCTGGTCATATTCCCAGTTGCCTCAATAAAATTTTGAGCCCATTTAGGCCTAGGATCGGGAATAGGCACTGGATATAGATCTGGATCTGATTGAAATTCATCTTCAATTCCATAAAATGATTCAACTTGGTCCTCTTCTTCATATTTCGAAGCTGAAACATTAATGGAAACATTTTCATATAAAAAAGGTTTAGGTAGGATGAACTTACCTTCCCTTTCAAGTGGTAGCTAAGATGGCACTGGATATGAGTATGGCCGAAAGTGTGAGAATTCATATTCCTTGGAGGAATGGTTTGCAAAACCTTTCACTATAAGCTTCCCAGTTGAGATATATGAGATCTCCACTAGGTCGGGACTAAATACCACTTGCTTTGGTGAGCCTGTATGAGTCATCTGGTATACAAACAACATATTTTATACTAAGGAGGGAACATAGAGTACATTATTGAACACTCCATTCTCTAAATGTATTGAACCATTTCCTTCATCTTGGATTTTAGTGTCATATCACATGTGAATACTTGGACCATTATTAAGTTGTAATGAAGAGAATTATTCTTTGGATGCACCCATGTGATTGGAGGCTCCTGAATCAATGAGGAAGGCATGTGATTTTGAAAAACTAGCCTTCAGTGCATGGCATCTCTCATCATGATCTATATGGATATCATTGCAAACCCACCTATTCCATTGGCTCAAAACAATTGTCTATTGGGGCAGTTTCCTAGTAATTTTTCTATGGCTTTTTTGATCCCAAACTTCCAGAGTCGTTTTGAGGCCCTAAACAACGTTTTTTGGTGATTCCAGGGGCAGAAAAATGGTTTTCAATAGCATGAATTTGTCCCTATTCAAAGGACATAAAGCTTGAATAGACCTTTCCAATGGGATATCGAGTGCCCAAATCAGAGACGATCGTATGAAAAATTTATGACCCAGGGAAGTTGATTGTTCTGTTGATGTATTTGTAACTTTGAAAGATATTCTAATGTAAATTATCATTGTTTGTCATTGGGGATGTGTGTTACCCCTTTACAAGAATTCTAACTTGTGTCTATAGCTTGAGGTAAAAACTCCTTTTTAATTCGGGGAAATAGTCCCCAGTGTAACAGCAAGTAATATGTAATTGCGGTCTCTATAGGAGAAGTGGGCCCCATGTGAGATGACATGTAGGATCGAGTCTTATATTTGGTCAGTGACTTGAAAGGGTATAAATAGGGAGTCACTCTCCCTCATTTATACACAACACACATGCTCTCTAAGGCGTTTGAGAGAGAGAGACAATCATAGGAGGAGAGAAATATAGCTACTGAACATTTCTTATTATTGCTTTTGATCATCTTACTATTCTGAAGAAGTTTATGGGGTTTTCTTGCTTATGGTTTTCCCGATGAAAAATATTTGTGTCTTGTGCATATTTTACATTTTATGCATTTTGTTGTACTTTTTATTCTTTCAGATAAATATCCTAGATAATCTAATCTGATCTTAAGAAAAGATAACATGGTATTAGAGCCTCTCTGAAAGAAGGCATTGTGCAGCTGTGGGAACTAGGGCTTCCTAGTTGAAGGTGTTCTCTCCACAAATCATCAAGAAAGGAGGACTAAGATAAATCACCTCACTAGGGTGCTTCTATTGGTGGTATCAGTTTCTAAATCAAAGGCATTTTTTTGTACGGCTGAAATACAGCTACAATGGCAGCTAACGAAAATTAGGGGTTCATGCCTGAAAACCCTAGAAGACTGAATATAGTAATCCTAAAAATTTCACTATAACGCAAGATTAGAGAAGGCTCAAAAGCCAAAACTTGTATAGGATGAATTAAAATTCATTTTGTACACTGTGTAAAAATTTCAGCCTCAAATCCATTATACTTCAGGAGATATGGTTCCTCCAAATCAGGGTTCCAGGCTCCTCCAGAATACAGTCAGAAACAGGTGACCTAGGGAGATTTTCTATATCTAGGTCTAGGAAGGTCCAAACGAAATTTCACAACATGTTCTAGGTACGCCATGGAATTTTGTTTTGGTGGTACATTTTTTAGACCCAGAATGTGAAACAGTGACACATGGAATTTCGTACAAGTTCTCTATGTTGAACAGTCCCCAAAATAGTCACCTTGGGAAACTTAGCATAAGTCCCAATTGGAGAATCCATTTATTCTCTAAACTTTAGGTTTGGAAATAAGAATTATCAAAATATCACAGTGAGAAATTTCAAACCTTAAGGATCCGAAACTTCATAGATACAGTAGAATCAATATCAGTCATTTCTGCAGAAGAAATTGGAAAACTAGGGCTTCTTGTTCTGGGAGCTTCCCTCCACTGTTTTCAGAAAATGAGTACATTGGACAGATCTCCTTGAAGAGGCCCATATTTCTATCCAAGTAGAAGTTTTAAATTCCAATTTTTGAAATTTAGGGTTTCTCTAACAAACCCTAGATCAGCCAACTCCAGAACCAGGACAGACACCTCAAATCGGTAAGATCTAAATTTTTTCTTTCTACATTTGAGGTTCTCATTTCAAAATGACTAATCACCACCAACTTGATGACAAGCTTGGTGAAGCTGAAAAATTCTGAGTATGGAAGTATAGGACCTCCATGATCCTTGAAGAAATTGACTTGAATCAGTATTTTAGTAAGTTCTAAGAGCCATAGGGGTATGAGGCTAAGGCTAGATCCAAGAGAATCATTGCAGATTCTATTAAAGATCATCTCATCCCTCATGTTTCTTACTTGAATACAACAAAAGGAATTGTTCGATGCTATGATGAAGCAATCGAAGAAGAATAAGATATTGTTATAACCACCTTGAATGGCCTCCTAAGATCATGGGATTCATTCATTCGAGGAATGTGTGCCAAAAGGAAGTGATTACTTTCAGTAGACTCTAGGAAGGGTGCACACAAGAAGAATCTCGACTCATAATAGGAGAAGAGAATATGGGAGCAACTGAAGATCAAGCTCTCACGGTTCAAATAAAATCCCTCAAGTGATGATGAATATGAAGGACTCAATTCTTGAAGAACCTATTATCCATATTAGCATTTAGATAAGAAATGATGTTGTTATGAATGAAGAAGATGATGAAGCTGAAGGCTCAAGAAGGATTCTACCCATGAAACAAATAAAGATAAATCATTCCAAATAATAAGGTGACTACAGTTCAAAAGAGGAACATGAATATTCCTAGGTCAAAGACACCATAGCGAAAGGAAGAACTTCAGAAGAATATAACGAGAACGGTAGATGAAGAATAATATGACAAGACTTCCAAAGAAAGAAAGAGGCACAAGACTTCCAAAGAAAGAAAGAGGCCTCATACACACTCTATCTATGTGACATTGTTGAGCGACATCATTGATGTAGATACTTCTAGCTATGAAGAAGTAGCCAAGAAGAAAGGGAAGGAGAGCACCAGTTCTGAAAGAATGATGTCTAGAATGTGGTATCGAGACCTAAAGGGAATTCCATATTGTCTTCCATATGGATCTACAATATACAGCATGCAGTAGATGGCAGTATCATGGGATACAAGGTAATATTCGTAGCACAAGGCTTCTCACGGAAAGAAGGCATAAACTACGAAGAGACATTTGTAGCCACTGGGAGTTGAGACACATGACAGGAAGACCCATGTGTGTGTGCAATTTAAGGAAGGCCTTGTACGAGCTCAGAAGGAACCCATGGGATAACACATACATGGGGATCTTGAAGATCACCTAGAGTGATGAATATCTTAACCTTTTCTACAAGGTTGAATATGAAACCCTATAGAGGATTACAATCTCACAAATGGGTGCAAGAAGAACTTTTCAAAAGGTTCAAGATAGAGGATCTTGGTATCCAGTGACCCTAAATGAATACATAAGCTGCTCGTCACTCCAGTACATAATGTTTCAATACATAGAGTATGAAAGGAAGAGGGAGAATGATGTTGTCTTCAGAGGGAGTGATTGTAGAAGATCCTAAGGTTCGACATGGTACAACAGGATAGACAGATTACTGATGGCTCTAGGATTTACTGAGATTAAAGAATATTCCAACCTTTGCTTCAAGGTTTAAGGCGAAAGACTAGTGATGCTCATGTTATATGTTGATGACCTATTCCTGACAGGAAAAGAGGAACTCATTAAATATACAAGAAGGAGAGTTGCTGCTGAATTTGAGATAAAAGACTTGGGTATGATGCACAACTTTATAGGCATGGATTTGTGGAAGAGTGTGGATGGAATATTCCTTGTACAAGGGAAGTATGTAGTGGATATCCTGAAGAGGTTTGGGATGATGGACTGCAAGGCCATGGCCACACCAATGGAATCGAACCTAAAGCTATTGAGTGATGCTTCATTAGAGACAGTTGATGCCATGATGTATTGTCAAATTATTTGTTCATTGATGTGCCTTACAAATACAAGACCAGACACATGCTTTGCTATGAATGACCTCATCCAGTTCTTGATGGATCCAAGACATGCCCACCTTGTTGAAAAGCATGTTGTGAGGTACCTGAAGGGTATAGTTGAGTATGGGCTCAAGTATGAGATGAATCAGGAAACTAAATTGCATGGTTATGTTGATTCAGATTGGTAGCTCCATTTAGAAGAAGAGCACCTTGGGTAGCTTCTTCAGTCTGAGATCCAACCTGGGCTCCTGGTTTGGCAGGATGCAGTCCTGCATGGCGTTGAGTACAACCGAGAGAGGAGTAGTAAAGCTCCAGTATGTGAACCAGACTGAGATCTCTCGAAAGAGGGAGTGATGAGTTCTATCATATCCAGTGAGACAGGTTGCTCAGATGTAATCAGTCCTATAGGTTGTCCTCATATGTATTCAGTCTTAGAAAAGCTCGCAGGTTATACTTGTAGGGATTTATGCTCAAATTGAGGAAAAGGATTCTATCTAGTTTATGAAAATGAGGCAAGACAAGGAAAAAGGAGGTAATAAGTGTCCTTTGCAAATCCTTTAAATGTTGAGTCTTCATAGGAGATTTAAGAGACCATTCATGATTTGCAAGGAGAGCTCTTGGAATCGAGGTTCATCTCTGATCCAGAAAGTAGAATTAACCTCATTCCTATTGATAGTATAAAAGGAATCCCACCATTGTACATGATTGGAAACAAAAGAAGTGAAATCTCTCTACTGGAAATCCCCCAAATAGGGCACAAATTAGACTGAAAATCAGCATAGCATATCATATTGTGCAAATATAATTCACATAACAAATTTTGACCCCCAAAATCACTCTGTATAAAGGTTTCCAAGAACTGAGGGGAGGTTATCAACTGATACGATCGTCCTTCTTTCAATGCCTTCAACTTAAATAAAGTAATATGTTCATAAGCAAATATGGGGTAAGAAGTATAAGGGGCCCTACAACCTAACAATTCCTTAGAGAGACTATACATTTGATCTTTTGTCCTGTTGCATGGACTTGAATTTCCATAATTGTTTAAATTATTTTAGAACACTGTCCCACTAGAATTTCTGGAAGATCAATTCCTCAACCCATTTCTCTCTCAATTCCTTGATAGTCTTTCTATATTCATGGAGAGGTACCATCCCTTCTTTGCACTACTCAACATATTTTTTCTATTTGACTAACTCAAGTTTTAACAATGAAAGCTCCCTCTATAATTCCTATATTATTTCATCACTTGGGTAATCTTCTTCATAAGTCACAATAGCTTCCATCACCAAGTCGATAGGTGTTGGTTCTTGTGTAGCAGCATTCTCTTCCTGTGTTCCAATCTCATTTTCTTCTAGTTGAGTGGCAACCTCGACACAAACTTTTGAAGATGTTGGTTCTTGTGTAACAACCTCCTATTCTGAGATGAATTTGGTGTTTTTAGGTTGTTGGTATTCTCCCTGGAATAGTTTTGTATCCTAAGACTGTTCCAGGGTCTCATCAAGATCTTCTAGGTCCTGGTCAGGGATTTTATCCACCTCCAGCTCATTTGCTTCTAACTAAGTGGAAACCTCAACAAACAAACTTGATGATGTTGGTTCTTGCATAACAACATCTTGTTTGACTTCAGTATTTTCAAGTTTCTGAGATCCTCCATGGACTAATTTTGTATCCTGAGACTATTATGGGGTCACATCAAGAATATCTAAGTCCTGGTCATGGGTTGTATCCACTGTTAGCTCATTTTCTTCTATTATCTCCACTGTAGGTACTTCTTTTCCTTCTTCTTTTTCCTTTGCAGGTCTTGTGCTACTAATGCATGCATTGTGACTTTATACCATGCTTGGTTGAATATTTCACCAAATTCTAGAAATACCACTTCTTCCTATCCTTCACCTCCCAAAACAAGAGGTGAATCTTCTAAATGATCTGCAACCTCCACTAATGTGTTCAATCTTTTCTCTACTTGCTTCCTACATGCTTCTTTCCAATTCCGCAATTCATTCCGAAGCATTTGTACCTCATCTTTTAGCAGATCATTCTCATACAAAACACTCTCTATTTGAGGTTCATCTACAGCAGGTTCTTGTGGAGCGACATTTGATTGGAGTGTCAGAACGGGAAATTCAATATAAGCTTCAATATTTTCCCATGTTTCACATGTCACTTATGCTACTGTAACAAATATAGTTCTCCTTCCTTTCACCTGCCTAGATGACTTACCTTATCCTTTTGATATTCTCCTTATTTGGTGTTACGTAGGGCTTTCCAAATATGAGACTGGAATAGAAGTATTATCCCCCAATTCATCATCTTCCCTAGTTTTAGCCACCAAAACTTCTTCTTCAATTATACTTCCCCCCAACTCAGGGGAAGACTCAATGTTAAAAATGTCCAGTTTTTCTTCTTTTCCTAACTCAGGTTGATGTCCTAGGCTCCCACTCTAATATTGAGGGTTTGGTTCTTGAATTTCTTCTTCTAATACAGCCTCTATAGACATAGCTTCTACTATCGCAGCCTCTATGGATGCTCCAGCATCAACTTCTATTGTTACAACTTCTATTGTTAAAATTGTTTCCTCTAAATTTGTTGTTACAACAAGTCCCTCCTGAACACTCTGATATTGTTCTTCAAACATTTCATCCTCCCCCCTAACTAGATCTGAGGAACGCTGGTCCTCTTCCTCTACTTCAATGCCACCCATCTCCAATGCAGGTTCCCGAATTATCCCAGCCCCAGCAAGAAATCCTTCCCAAGTTCGGTTCTGCTATGCTAATGACCTTAAGATTAATAATTTAATTAAGACATGATTGGTCACAGAAGGAAGTGGGTGCCGGGTTGTTCTCACATAACCAACCATATGATGTAGGGTTTTAAAAAGATAAAAATGCAATGTTAAGTAGATTACCATGGTGTAAATGGGACAAAAGGGGAAATTTAGAGAGATAGACAATTTTCTACATGCATTCACAAGTAATATATTTCTTCAAAAAGAAGGAAACTTGATCCCGGGGATGAGGTAATGATTCCAACGTGATTCCACGGCCACTTCACTAAACATTCTCATCGGTTGCAAGAAAATCCTACACTACAGTTGCATTCTATGCTTTTCGGCCAAACCATCTCCTCCTAACTTGGGTAAAACCAATAACTTACGCTACAACCTCCTCCGTAACCTATATGCACATTCCCCTAACCATACAATGAGTATCAGTCAAGTTTAAGAGAAAATTGTAATGTTGTCTCTATGTGAAAGCCATTTAGTCATTGAAAATACACATTCCACTCAGTCACTTCAAAGATGGTGAAAAATTTTGCGTTTGCACGTAGGGTCTTTATGTTTTCAGGTTCATGCCATATTGGATTACCCCTATCACCTATCCTTCATAGTTGTGATGGTGAATATAGATATTACCAATTCGGGAGTGGAAGTTGCAGCGTACGAATAAACACGAATAGTTGAAGTTGGAATTGGGTATTTTAGGAAAGTTGATACAATTATGGAAATGGAATAATTGGTAGGTCTTGGTATGGATTAGGTAAAAGTGATGATCCTGAAATGGATATGAGTGTTGATTTCAACATGGACCTTGGCGATTATATGGGTAGGGATGGCTGATGGGGACTAAAGACAACGCATAAATATTATTGTCATATTGATTATTAATTAATGCCTAGTCATGTAAATGGTCAGAACTCATACCTTCGCAATATGAACTGAGCCTTGCTTTCCATAACAGTCTGACTTCGTCATTATGTCCATTAAAATAATAATAAAACATAATTGTGCATACGCTGTGATAAGTTGGCCACCGCCAACGGAGCAGAAAAGTACATCCATACTAGCAGATATCTATGGTAGAAAAATAGCTTTCTAACATTCTTGGTGAAACTGTGGTTGGAGATGGCGGATTCATAGCTACGAGAATAGGGAAAATAGGAAAAATTTAGTGGAGTCGCAGCTAGAAAATAGGGAAAATATGGCAGAGTCATAGCTGCAAAAAATGGAAAAAATAGGCAAAATTTGGCAAAGTCGCGACTGGAAAATAGGACAAATATGGCGAAGTCACAGTTGTGAAAAATGGAAAAATATGCAGAATTTGGTGAAATCGCATCTGGGAATAGGACAAATCTGGTGGAGTCACAGCTGCAAAATTGGGGAAAATAGACAAAATTTGGCAGAGTCGTAGCTGAAAAATAGGACAGATCTAGTGAAGTCACAGCTGCGAAAATAGGGAAAAAAGGAAAAATTTGGCGGAGTCGCAGCTATGAAAAATGGAAAAATAGGCATAGTTTAGCGGAGTCATAGTTGGAAAATAGGACAAATTTGGTGCAGTCACAACTGTGAAAATTGAAAAATAGGAAAATTTTAGTGGAGTCACAACTGGAAAATAGGGAAAATCTAGCGAAGTCACAATTGTAAAAAAATGGGAAAATAGGCATACTTTAGCGGAGTCGTAGCTATGAAATAGGGCAAATATGGCGGAGTCACAACTGCAAAAAATGGAAAAATAGGCATATTTTAGCAGAGTCACAGCTGTGAAAAAGGGAAAATCTGGCGGAGTCACAACTGCGAAAAATGGAAAAATAGGTAGATTTTAGTAGAGTCGCAGGTGCGAAAAAATGGAAATTGGTGAATCTTCAACTGATTAGTTTCTACTGTTAAATTGTTCATACTCTTAAAGGAGTTATTCATAGAAAGAAAATAAGCTAGGGCACACACAATCATTTGGCCCAGTCACAACTACTACTCCTCAAGTATATTCCTGTACACATTCTTCAAAATAAAATCGATCAAAGCTTAAAAGAAAATAAAATAAAAATAAAACAGAGCAACAATTTATTTATATACAGATTCCTGTACGGAAATTTTAGTGTTCTTAAAAATTTACAAGAGCAAAAACAAATTATTTCCCTTGCGTTAACTAATAATATGGATCAGCTACAACATGTGAAATGAATGCATCCTTTGAAATCAGCTTATGATACAGTCGCATCCTATGACCAATAGTGAATAACATCGTCTAATTTTCATCAATGGTAATTAGGCAGACTGTGTCATTATCAAATACCTTGTCTATTTGGTAGGGTCCCAACCATATTGTACACAGGTTGCCTTTAAAGTCCCTCTTAAACCTTGAATTGTATAGTAAGGCCCTGTCTCCTACACATAAGACTTTCTTCTTTACGAGCCAATCATGCCACTAGGAACACTACTGATCAATTAACTATGTCTGATGCACATCAGTTGTGCACTTCTCATCAAGTTCATTTAACTGATGCACATCAGTTGTGCACTTCTCATCAAGTTCATTTAACTGATTCAATCTTTTCCTCTAAGCTTCTGTCAAGTCTAATTTTGCTTCCATGGTTTTCTTTAAAGCTTGAATTTCAAATTCAATGGGAAAGATAGTGTTCTTAATGTACACCAATTCATATGGGGAGAAACCTATAGTGTTGCACCATGTGGTGTGATATGCCCATAATGCCTCTGGAAGTATTTCATCCCAGTCTATGCGATGGCTCCTTACTATTTTTCTAAGGATATCCTCAATTACCTTGTTGGTGCTTTCCACTTGGCCATTGGCCTATGGATGATGTGGTGAGGTTATCCTATGCTAAATGTGATACTTCTGCAACAGGGCTTCCAATTTGTGGGACACAAATTGTGGTCCTCCATTTGTAACTATCTTCTTGGGTACTCCAAAATGGATGAAGATCTCTCCATATAAGAAATCCATTACAGCTAGATCATTGGCCTTGACCAAAGATATAGCCTTCACCCATTTGGTCATATAATTGGTGCAAAATAAGATATAAACTTTGTGCTTCTATGGAGGGTTGATAGGCCCTACAAAATCTAGGGCCCATCTATAAAAAGGTTCAACCACCAATTGTGGCTGAAGAGGCATCTCATCTAGTCTATTTGGTTGACCCATTCTTTGACAGCTATCACAAACCTGAACATATTTTTCCGCATCCTTGAACACTATTGGCCAAAAATAGGCCATCTGTAATACCTTATGACCTTTTCATTTGTCAGCAAAATTTCCCCCACAGGGATCATCATGGAAAGCCTTTAAGATGCTGAAAATTTCATCCTCCCTTACACATCTTCTGATTTCCAAAACAAAACCGGTGTAGAAAAGATGCCCATCTATCCATCAGTACCTGACACTTTGTTGGAAGCTTACCTACAGCCAAATAGTTAGAAACATCTATGTACCAAGGGGAATGAGTTGAAACTACAAACAAATGTTCATCAGGGAAGGAATCTTTGACTTGTAAACTATCATCATTGTTAGTAAGTAGAGATAAAAATTTAGCAACAACATTTTCCTTCCCTAGTCTGTCAATGATTGTAATATCAAATTCATGTAACAATAACAACCATATAGTTACTCTATCATTAGTGACAAGTTTTTTCATTAATTTCTTAATTGCTGAATGATTAGTGTGCACAAAAGTGGGGTATTCAGTAATATAATGCCTAAATTTATTAATGGAATAAACAATTGCAATAAATTATTTTTCTATAACAGTGTAATTTAGTTCAACAGGGGCCAATTTCTTATTGATATAATAAATTTCATATGGAGCATGATCTTCCTGTCATCCCAATACTACTCCAATGGCAATATTTGAAGCATCTGAGGATATGTGAAAAGGTAGAGCTGAATTGGGCCCTTGTAAGATAGGCGCAGTGGATGGCCTTTCCTAAGTTCAATAAATGTTGTTTGGCATGCATCATTCCGATCAAATTGTACATCCTTCATCAACAAGGTGAATCAAAGAGATGCTAGCTTGGAAAAAATTTCTATAAATCTTTTGTAGTAACTAGCATGCCCTAAGAATCTATGTACCTCTTTTTGAGTTCCAAGAGTGGCTATCTTTTCAATTACCCTAATTTTGGACATTTCTACCTGGATACCATCAACAGACATGAAGTGCCCCAAAACTACTCCCTCACTCATCATCATATGGCACTTTTCAATGCTTAAAGATAATTGGGTTTGTTCACAGCTTCATAAAACCTTTTCTAAATTTTCCAGTGCTTCCTCAAAGCTACTACCGTATGGAGTAAATTTTTCCATGAAAATATCCATGCATTCCTTAACCATATCGAAAAAGATCCCATTCATAGCTCTCTGAAATATGGTCGATGCATTGCACAACCCAAAAGGAAGTACCCTGTATGCAAAGGTACCTCGGGGACAGGTGAAGGTGGTCTTGTCTTGGTCCTTGGGAGCAATCTGGATTTGATTGTAACCACTAAATCCATCCAAAAAGGGAAAAAACTTCTTTCTAGACAAGGTATCAAGTACTTGATCAATAAAAGGTAGGGGAAAATGGTATTTATGCGTTGCTTTGTTCAACTCTCTATAGTCTACGCAAATTCTCCATTTCCCATTCTTTTTTGGTACTATCACAAGTGGAGAAACCCACTCACTGTCTTAAATTGGGTATATAAATCTTGCTTCCAATATTTTTTGGATCTCTTCCCTCACTATATCCCTCAAGTTTGGGTTCATCCTTCGTTGTGGTTGGCACACAGGTCAAGAGTCGCTTTTGATGTAAATGCGATGGGTAGACAGATTAGAAGGGATTCCCTTCATATTTGTGTATTCCCAAGAAAATTCTCCCCTATGTTGTTTCAACAAAGTGATCAGGTGTTCCATCTCATCAAGAGCGAGATTTGGATTAATATTCAATGTTTTTCCCGGCTCTATTTCCACTGGAATACTTTTCGAGTTTTTAAGTACTGAAATTATGTTGGTATCACTGACTAAAGTGGGCTCATTGATGAAACTGTTAATAGTGTCTTCCTCTGTTTCATCCTTAAAAGTTAAGTCTTTCCCTATTTTTAATAATGGTTGAACGTCTTCTTCTTCCTCCAGATCCATCCACAGTGGAGTTTCAACTTCTAATTTGGGTCGATATAGAGGGTATACAGTCAGGATTTTAATATCAGTCCCATATGAAATGGTCATGGACCTCGACCGAAAGCTGATGCAAGCATCTACTGTGGCTAACGAAGGTCTTCCTGGATCAACAGATGTCCCCCCAGCTACAAATTCGGTTGCAAAACCAAGAAGTCTGTAGGGTACTCCCATGAATCGACAGAGACTATGAGGTCATCTAGGATTTCGTAGTCTGATTTTGGACCTGTTAGCAAGTTCTAATATAGTAGGGGTTGGCTGAAAATTAGTGATTCCAAGTTTTTTCACATTTTCAATGGTCATAACATTGATAGCTCCACCTAAATCTACCAAAAAATTAGGTATCTGAGTGTGTCCAATGTGTATTGTAACAGTAGGGTTTCCAAGATCATCATACTTAGCCAAGATATTGTTTCCCATTATTAATTCAGAGGGTTTTCCTATTACATGGACAGTGGGAGGATCCCTAGTATTTTTTCCTAGTTTTCTTACACAGAGATCTCAAATTGTTTCGGCATAGATGGGAACATCATGAAGGGATTATAACAGTGGAATTTTGACTTATAAACTATTTAATTCCCCTATGAGATTAAATTGAGTTTTTTCCATTGTCTTTTGTAGGATCAGTCGTTCAGGATATGGTGGTTCTCTTGTTGGTTGTGTAGGTTGTGTTTTAATAAGTGTTTCTTCCTGTGTTTCAGCTGGTATTTCAATACAAATCTTAGCATATTGAATGATGGGGATTGTTGTATCAAATGGATTCTCAAATTGATGATTCATTCTTGCATTAGTCGTAGAAGATGGAACATCTTCAATGACTAAGGGTTGCACTACCCTCCCTGATCATAGGTGTATATCATTGTAGGGAAATGGGGTAATGGAGTAAGCAGGCATGTTGGAAGTCTCAAATTGATGAACTTCTTTATTTTTTGGGTTAGGGTTAGGCTGGGCAAGCAGTTGTGGTTGTAATGGCACGTTCATTGGTGCAACATTATTTTGGAGTTGCAGCTGTGACTATTGATACTGTTGGCAAGGGTACTACTAAGGAGGATACTGTTGGGGAGGAAACTATTGATGAGGAGGTTTTTTTATGAGGAAACAGATTTCCTGGATAGGAATTTATCCACCTAAGAGACCAAGGAGCTTGTTGGTTTGATTGTTGTTTCCAAGGTGTCCAAGAGTTAGGATTTTGCATAGATGTTTGAGATGGATGCCATGGGTTGTTAGAATAATGTGAAGGGAATTGTGTATTCATATTATTCATATTATTCCAAAAAGTTAATGGGTATGGATTCATACCTTGATTTCGAGGCTACCAAGGCTTCTTTTGAGAAATGAAGTAAGCTTGCTCCACATCTAAAGTAGATGCCTACATAAATACTTTAACTTTGGGTAGTGAAGGACATTCCTTAGTATCATGATCCAATTCATAGATATGACATACCTCCACCTTATCAAGAGGAAATTCCCTCAGTGGGTGCTTCTTCTTGCATCTGGGACAAAATATGCCAAGTGCCAAATCTTCTACTGCTTTCCTCTGCTTTTCTCTCAGGACATCCATTTCTGAGGAGATGGAACTAATCATTTATGTCTTAAAATTTTCAATAAGGTTGCCTCTTTCTCCCTAAGTGGCTCCTCCATTTGATGACTTCTATGTTCTCGTGAATACATATTGATCTAGTCCTTTGTCCCGATTATTAGTTCTAGAGGATCCCCTCGAATATCTTCCACATAAATCGACAATCTTCTCAAGATGTTATTTTGAGATATACCCCTTTCCCAATAAATTCTACATGTCCAAGAAATATTCTCTAATTCAACACAGTAAGATAATTTTTAGTACATCTTTCCCCATATCAGTTTGTCCTGCCCTCTGTACATTATACAAAAGTCTTTCCACAAATTCCTCCATAATCTCTTCCTTTTTTTGCATCATCTTAAACAATTATTCTCTTTTATCCTTAGTCCTACAGTACTCTTGATATTTTCCAAGGAACACCTATTTCATTTGTTCCCAGGTGGCAACAGTCTCACCACCCAAGTTCATAAACCAGCGCAAAGCGTTGTCCTATAAAGTAGCAAGGAATATTTTCATCTTTTGTTCACTGGAGGTGTAATCGTATCTTCGACAGAGGATGTTGAATTCAAAGTGGAACTCGTCTAGATCCTGTGTGGCTTTCCCATGAATGCATGGTAACACTGATGGTGAGATGTTCTTCATGGGGGTCGAAGCAATTAGTTTCCGAATGGGGAACTGAAGTGTGGTGACAGTCTCCTCATGCTCAAGGTTACCATCATTGTGATGGTTATCCCCTACTTCTTCTTCATGATCGTTAGGGTGATGTTCATTATTCATGTTTACCTCTTCCTCCTCCTATATTTGCTTCTTATAATTTTCCAACTCATGTCGAAACTATAACCACTCCTCCTTTGCAACTTCCTTTCTGTCAATATGGTAAACCACCTTTGGTCCACCATCTCCCATAGAACTACCCCTATCTCTTGGAATTCCTTCCTCGAGGATACCAAATGGTGTCACAGCTCCTACAATCTTCTCCACATTTGACAACAATGCTTCCATCCTGGGAGAGACATGGCTTCTTCTAACAGATGATGGTCCTTGATCTTAAGCTCCAATAGAAGAATTATCCCTGATCACTAAATCGTCAATGAATTTCCTTCTCCCTAATGTTGGGATACTGCCACGGCCTCGACCATCTTCCAAGTTAGTATTATCCCATTGTGTTCTCCTTGTATTCATGCAACCCAAAAATCATACAAGCTTAAAAACTACTAAATAAAAATGAATAAAGTCAACTACTACTATGTCTATCAATTACCTTCTGTTGGGGCGCACACCCTAATAACCCTTAAGATGGATAACTCCGCGAATGTGGACTCAAAATAGTCTTAGGGGTGTCGGGGTTAATTTAAAACTCCTTTGTTGTAATAAACCCTTGGTTGAAATCCAGGGTTTAGGGTTTTGGGTGCCCATGGTTTAAAACCATGGTTTTGTAAAAATGCGCAGTATAAATAAGCGCTTGTGTAAAGAAGATAGGTTAGGTTTTATGATGAAAGAAAGATTAAGGCGAAGCTAAGGTTGATTTTGTAAGGAAAGGTTAAGTCCCAGCTGTGTGCGTGGACGACCTCTGCAGTTGTGTGCGCAGAGGGTTTTTGTAAAGAAGATTGAGGAAAGACCTGCAGCTGTGTGCGTAGTGGCCTGCTACTGTGTGCGCGGCTTTTTGAGGACTAAAGGGATCTGCAGCTGAGTGCGCAGATCAAACTGTGGTTTTGTAGCAAGTTGAATAGAACACATTTTGTGGACGTAACCCCTACACTGGGGGTGAACCACGTTATATCTGGTGTTGTGGTTTCTTGTGCTGTTTCTATTTCTGTTGTCTTTTATGCATTGATAACTGTATACATCTGATAAAGTAGATCGCTGCTAATATTTAGCTTCGCTGTGAATTCCCTATAGTGGGTTGAGCAAGTCATGACTGTTTATTTATCTGCGAAGTTATATGTGAATGAATGGTAAAGCTTTAAGGTTATTAATTAATAAGGTTATTAAAGGCTAAGGTACAGTAATTCCCCTCTCTGCTTGCAGAAACCTGATTCTGCGGCACCCCATAGCTGTTTCGGGTGAGACTGCAACCTGCGTGCAGGTTGTTGCTGAAAGGGCCAACACTGTGGATCTTTGGTTGGTGCGACACTAAAGGATTAAACCTGGGTCTGCCCTATTGCCCAACAAATTGGTTCCGTTGCCGGTTGAACTCAGTACCTGCTCAAGAGGGGTTTACATTGTACCTCAAGGGCTATGTTCTGGAGGCCCTCTGCGAAGGAAATCGGTGATTGGTTTGCTGAGATCTATTTGAAATTTGCGCAGCAAGAACACCAATCCGTGGTGTAGTGCAAGTGACTTTTTACAAAGGTATGTTTTTGTGATGCTTATGAAATTTTCTTTGGTAGTATCCACATAGAGTTGCACCAGTGGTTGTCTAGGTTAACAGAGAGAAGGACGAACTTCCAAGCTCGATGAGTTCCCATGTGGACCCCTGCAAGGGTTAATCTTGTGCAACACGTGACAACGAGGTATCCCGCGCTGTTGATTTCTGGACGACGTGAACGTTGGAAGCCTTTGTGACAGAGTTTGCCCTTGACGCAAGTAGCTCCTTGAGCGAAGATGAACGACAGTTCATCAAAGCGCCCTACGGTAAGTTTTTGAATTTAGTAAGATTAAGGATTAAAATACTATTGGCCGAAAAGGGTATATTGATGTTTGAATCGGACTATTAGTTTAGTCGTACTAACATATGTTTGCAAATGACACTCCCTTCGACGAGCAAAGTGGGTTGCTGCGAAATAGAAAAAGGTATAAGAGAGATTTTGACCCCTCTTCCTTAGGTCAGGCTACCGCGTCCACCCCTGTAAACCCTGAAGAGTTAGATTCCGAAGAAGACCCTTCGGTTGGAAACCCTCTGGTCACCCTGCAACGCCGTTCCGCTACCCGTGAAATTCCATCGCAGTCTGAGAGTCAACCAGGCCCGAGTATTCCGGCCACAGGCCAGTCTGCCCCTGTAAATCCCCCCCTATCGACATCCTGTCACCCTACCAACCCCCCCAGAAACTCCATGTCCCACCTCATTGATGACATTAAACTCCCCATCTTTAAAGGCACGGGATCAGAGGACCCAGAACAGTTCTGGTTTCTCTGCGAAGCAGTATGGAACGCGAAGAAAATTACAGATCCGGATGTGCGAGCCACGTAGCTCATTACTTCTTTTTGGGACCGGGATCTGACATGGTTCATGAAATTTTCCAGCACTCAGAGCCCTACTTTAGGTGAGATCAAGGCGGCCATAATCAAAGAATTTAAGAAGCCTAAATCGGAGTCGTAGAGCATCACTGAACTCAAGGAGATTCAACAACGGCGCGGCGAATCAGTCTGGGACTTTGATCAGAGATTCAAAGTTCTACTAGACCAAGTCATCTTTACCATTAGTCCTGCGCAGCACAAGGAATGGTTTATTGCAGCATTGTTACCACATATCCGAACTCCACTCATGCAACAGAAGGTTGTTGACCAGCAAGAGGCTCTAGAAATCGCAATAAAACTAGAGACTGCCCCTGTCGGAGATGACTCTGGTATTGCTCAAATCCAAGCGCAGCTAGCTGCGATGGCCCTAGAACTTCACGAGATGAAAAAGGGAAAACCTAATCATGAAGAGGTTTTGTGTACGCAATGTCGGACCGAAGGTCACGACAAGGAACGGTGCCCTCTGGTAAACAAGTACTTGCAGACCGGTGCGTCGAACCCTTTTCCACCACAAGTTCTCTATTGTGAGCTCTGCAGAATGACAGGTCAGCACCGACCTGAGAACTGTTACCTGCTGCAAAGGTATGGGCAGGGACCTAAGAACTCCTACTATAATTTTTGCAAATCTGTAGGTCATAATGAGGATGAGTGCCGCACCTATGATGCTTACCCGGTGCACACTGAAGGCCCAAGTAGTGACAGTTATGGTTACCAGGGGGGTGCCTCTGGACGAGTTACTTCTGGAGGCCGTGGTGGCATGGCTAGGCGAGGCTGAAGCCAATTCGTGTGTTACAATTGTAACCAAACTGGGCATTTCGCTCGCGACTGTCGGAACCCCACTACGATGTGTCGGTATTTCCGCGCCGTAGATCATGTGATTGAGCAGTGCCCCCAGTTGATCGCTAAGATTCAGGCATGACAGACTACCCCTACTCAGAACCTCCAGATGATTTCTATGGAGCCCCGCCCTGCTGCGACCATCAATGTCGTTACAAGAAGTGGAGTTACGACACACATCCAAAATACGCCAAACCGACCTGCCGAAGCTCTAGTTCGTAAGGCTCCTGAGAAAATCCCTGCATTTGATATCATCAGAGAGAAAGAGACATTCATGGAGGCCAAGAAAGATTTTGCTGGCCCTAGCCCACCCCCCGCGCCTGCGCAGCCTCAGTTGCCACCCCGCGATGCGTTGCTGGATAAAGTAAGTATACTATCTACCTTTTTGCAAAGTTGCCTCAAACTTTTAAGAAATCAAGCTGCTCTGAATGAGCTGCAGAACGTCATCGCTTCCTGCGAATCTCTGCAAAGTTGTGGTCAGGACAAAACTGTTCATCGAGTCAGCAGGACCGGTAGGGAAATGCGATTGAATGCTCAGATAGGGGCATATGATATGATCGATGTTATTCTGGACTTAGGGTCCGATGTAAATGTTTTAACCAAACAAACCTGGGAACAAATGGGGAAACCTACCCTTTCCTGGTCCCTTATACAGTTGAGGCTAGCCAACCCGCAAAAGATTGTACCTTTAGGAAGATTCCTGGATCTCCAAATAGATATTGACAGAGTCAGCACCTTCGCGGACTTTGAAGTAATTGAGATCATTGATGAGAGCAACCCTTACCCAGCCCTGTTAGGAATTGAATGGGCAATGGAAAATGTTGCAGTCATCAACCTAAAGAAGAGACAGATGGTCTTCGAAGGGAAAGACTTCAGGGTCATCCTGCCCCTGGATCCTTCACAAGGGGAACGGTACACCGAGCCACTCCACCATGAGGATCAAGCTGATGTGGAGCCCATCTCTACTATCACGGCGCAGGAAGAAGGTTATGCGGATCCTCCGACCGCAGGGTGGGAGTCTGGTAGCTCCTGTCTGATGGACTCTGAAGATGAATTAGAAAGATGGAAACACCGATTATCTGAGCACCATAGGGGCAGCAATGTCTGCCTTACCAAGTCTCTCAGATGGGTCGACTCACAACCCAGAACTATACCTATGTATGATGGTTTGACAGATCCTGAACCGTTTATCGCCCAGTTCTCGGATCAGATACCTGACCTACAGAAAATGGAGGCCCTGGAGTCAGCATTTAGAGCCACAGCAGTCAGATGGTGGATGATCCATAAGAAGCAGATCACTACCTGGAAAGCATGTCAGAAGCTCCTTTTCCTGAGGTTCTCAGACCAGTTGGCAAAGGCGCGAAGCAATTTTGATGGGAAAACTTGCCCCCAGGACCACTTAAGCAAATGCTACGAGGCATGGAAGTATGTACCTCAGGATGAGTGGGTACAGAGATTTGTGCACACACTGGGACCACTAGCGAAGAACTGGTACGCGGAGGCTAAACTTCGCCAAGATACCGTAAGTTGGGACTGTCTTGTTCATAGCTTTATCCATACTTTCTCTACTAATGATGTCTGTCCAGCCCTCGATGCAGCTATCAGGATCATCCATACTAAGGTATTTTATCGAACAAGAAGTGACATAAAATCGCCCTGATTGGGCCACACAAGAAGCCCTCGCAGTCGAATGTTATAACTTCATAGTCAACGAGGAGGAGGACCCGCGCCGTCTTGATATCCCTGAGTCAGAAGGATACTACGACGTGCATGGACCGGTAGTCGAAGTTCCCAAAGTGATGCAGCCCTTGAAGACACGCACAGTTAACATTGGATCCGAGGCACAGCCTAAGTTTGCTACCATTGGCGACTATTGGGATGACGTGATGGTAAGCAAGGTAACTCAACTTCTCCACGAATACCAAGATATTTTTCCGACAAAGTTCTCTGAAATGAAAGGTATCTTGGGAGACATCAGAGTAATGAAGATCCCCCTGAAGCCTGATGCGAAGCCTGTGAAGCAGCGCCCTTATAGATTGAATCCAAAATACAAGGAAAAGGTTAAGCTAGAGTTGAATAAGATGCTTGCTGCAGGAATAATAGAACCTGTTGAAGAATCTGAGTGGGTCAGCCCTATGGTCGTCCAGGAGAAGAAGACTAAGGGTGAAATCCGAATCTGTGTCGATCTAAGGAAACTCAATGATGCCTGTCTGCACGACCCTTTTCCCACTCCCTTTACAGATGAAGTGCTCGACAATGTCGGAGGTCAAGAAGTATACTCTTTTACCGATGGGTTTTCGGGCTACCATCAGATCCGAATTGCTCCAGAGGACCGTCACAAGACAACCTTTGCTACCGAAATGGGATCCTTCCTGTATACTGTCATGCCCTTCGGGCTAAAGAATGCACCTGCCATATTTTCTCGAGTAGTCATCTCTGCGTTTAAGGAATACATACATAAATTCTTAGAAGTTTACTTTGATGATTGGACTATTTTTGGGCTAGTAAAAGACCATATAACTAGTTTGAGACTTATGTGCGTGGACGACCTCTGCAGCTGTGTGCGCAGAGGGTTTTTGTAAAGAAGATTGAGGAAAGACCTGCAATTGTGTGCGCATGGGCCTGCTGCTGTGTGCGCGGCTTTTTGAGGACTAAAGGGATCTGCAGCTGAGTGCGCAGATCAAACTATGGTTTTGTAGCAAGTTGAATAGAACACAGTTTGTGGACGTAACCCCTACACTGGGGGTGAACCACGTTATATCCGGTGTTGTGGTTTCTTGTGCTGTTTCTATTTCTGTTGTCTTTTATGCATTGATAACTGTATACATCTGATAAAGTAGATCGCTGCTAATATTTAGCTTCGCTATGAATTCCCTGTAGTGGGTTGAGCAAGCCACGACTGTTTATTTATCTGTGAAGTTATATGTGAATGAATGGTAAAGCTTTAAGGTTATTAATTAATAAGGTTATTAAAGGATAAGGTACAGTAATTCCCTTCTCTGCTTGCAGAAACCTGATTCTGCGGCACCCCATAGCTGTTTCGGGTGAGACTACAACCTGCGCGCAGGTTGTTTCCGAAAGGGCCAACACTGTGGGTCTTTTGTTGGTGCGACACTAAAGGATTAAACCTGGGTCTGCCCTATTTCCCAACACCTTCCCCAACAATGACGCCAAAATGTTGGTCACCCTATATGCTAATAAACTACAACTAACACACAATATGCTCAATATGAATTGTCAACCCAGGGAAGTCTTTTTGTTTCAAAGATAATTAGCACAATCTATGCATAAACACTTAAGTAGTTGATTAAATGAATGAAAACTTAATTGTCCTACCTATATGCTCAGTCAAGATCTTCTCATGGCTAAGGATAACCTATTTTATCCATCTAATAATTCATAAGTGCATTTACCTTCCTACAATCACTAATCTAGAAACAATTAAGCTAGACTTACTTTTGCAAAATGTAAACTATGAAGATATCAGACTACCAGGAATCAGCTAAGATCTATCTAAATTATCTAAGCTGTAAATTATAAATGATAGTAAGGAATCACACCAATTGCAATCATAATATGACTAATTCAATAAACTCCAAGAAATATAAATAATAGAAATAAACTAGAGTCGAACTTGACTATAACAGCTAATTGGTACACTTGCATAAAGGGAAACTATCCTGAACAGTCGACTGTCACACCACACAGTTCCAGGTAATCAAAATGCAATCATTAACTATTAAGGAAAATGCCATTATCAATCATCACTGTTGCATCTCACTATAAAATGAATCTACTGTAATTCCACACCACACAACAAAAATAAAATAAAAATCTAATTAACTCGACAATATATGGGGGAAGGCGATCCCATCCTTTGAATAGAGACATCATGAACTAACACAAATTAAAACACAAGGATATGAAGAATCCTTCTCCTTGTATTAGAAATGGTAATTAATAGCTACAGCACTCTGTTACAGCTTGTACAATCAAATTGTCAATTAACCAACCATAGGCTCATATTGCCTTCCCACGTATATACATGAATAAAACAATCTTGATCCACTAATATCGTCCAGCCATGAAGATATCTGATCTTCACGTTTCCTTGTTACAACAGAACAATTACAACCATGAATAGAATTGCATGAAGTTGTTACATATGGAAAGCGTTGTTGTTCTGACTATCAATATATCAACCAACTCATCTGACCTAGAAATTCTCTATCTGTTACAGCGATGCCTTGCTACAGCGGAGTCCTGTTATAACTACCACATGGAGGGATTATCGCACTCTTTCCATTCAATGTATGAAATCAGAACTGGGGAGTAACAGATGGCACCCATAGTACCTTCCTCCTATGTCTTAATGAGATGCTACACTTGTGTTTGTTAATTCTTTAATCTCATCTTAACAAAATCGACACAAGTTAGCATAAATTAAAGGATATAATTCATAAAGATAACAATCTTAGGCATTAATAAAGTAAGGCAATAAAAAATCATACTTGTAATGATTTATGCTCAAATTGAGGAAAAGGATTCTATTTGGTTTATGAAAATGACGCAAGACAAGGAAAAAGGAGGTAATAAGTGTAGTAAAAAAAGGACTATTCTTGGGCCCAATAGTGGCCACCCACCTATTCCACTAGCTCAAAACAATTTTCCATTGTGGCATTTTCCTAGTAATGTTTCTATGGTTTTTCGGGTCCCAAACTTCCAGTGTCATTTTGAGGCCCTAAATGACATTTTTTGGTGATTCAAGAGGCCAATTGGTTTACGATGGCATGCATTTTGCTCCAACTAAAGGATGTAAATCTCGGATAGAAATTTCCAATGGTCTTTAAAGAGCCCAAATTGTAGATCGTATGCAAAATTTATGACCTGGGAAGTTGATTGCTCAACTAACCACCTTGGGGCCACAAACTTTATGACGATTCATCTTCTAGGGTTAATTTTTAGACTTTTGGAGTTGTCACCATCATTCTTATTATAAATAGGAACTTTTGGCCTCATTTTGAATTTATCTTACATGGATGAGCATGGTATCCACATCTCTTCTTAGAGACAGCTACCACCATTCTAGTTATTGTATTTACAGTATGTTCTATTTCCTCCCTTTAATAGAATATGTGTTTATTGTATCTATGCTTTCATTGCAATATGTATGTGCTTATGATGTTATATATGCTATTTCATTTCGTTCTCACATAGATCAGTATCACATCATGATATTCAGTCTTGTCTCCAGAGTCATCCTTCCTTACACCTTCAGGGAGGGAAATATTGTGCTACTCAAGGAGTTTTGACATCTGATCTATGGTATTCTTCATGCAATATTTCTCTGTATGGTTTCCTTTCTTATAGTAAGATAAATTTCCCTTGTCAAACCTCTGATGTTTGTCCTTCTTAGAGCCTAAGGATTCATCTGTTGGATCAAACTCTTCCTTAGGTTTGAATTCAGTGTTCCTTTTCTATTTTCCTTTCTTCTTCCTCCTTAATTTCACATTCTTTGTCTCACCAACCAAGAGAGATTGATTTAGAGAGGATCTAAGGGCTCCCATCTATATCAGCTTGTATTGTTTCTGTATTAGATTCTATGTTAAGGCATAAAGGGATGGAATTCACCAATTAGGACTAGTTAGTCTCCCAGAGTGAAAGGTAGATACGAACACTAAGAATTATGGGCCAAGTTTTCTCAGAATTGAGAGAAAAAATTCCTCATCGTTCTTGTCAATCCTAAATTTCTTGTGTTGCATGACTAGTGATTTGAATTGTGAGAAAAATTGTTGTATAGTTTCAAATTTGTTGGGTTATACTGCTATCAGCTCATTCTCCAGGATATGTCCCATCGACTCATCATGTTTTCCAAAAAAGTATTTTGAGCTTATCCCATACTTATTTTGGTGTTCTCAATCCCTCATGGTGAAAGAGTAACTCTCTGGAGATGTGGATGCACATGAAGCCAAATGCTTCATCAAGATTGTTCATATACTTCAATTTTTCAACATGTTGCTGGGGTTCGACCTCTCTACCCATGGTGACCCTATACAGACCCTTGTTGCACAAGAAAATATTCATATCATCCCTCCAATCAAGGTGATTTAAGGGTATGAGGATTTTGGGTGTCAAAGCTACTGAATTCTCCATCTTACAGCTTCAAGAAACAACTAATTCTTCAAAAAAATTCAATTTACCTACAAAAACATGACAAAAACACCTTCAATTCGAATCAACCCAATTCAGACACTCTCCTCTTCGACATGTACACTTTCTATGGGTGCATCACATCTGGCTAGACTTATCTATACAAAATCCAGAGGGAGCAAGGAAAGAATACCAGGATTTATATGGAACCCAATTTCTTCGGGTGCATCAATTCAAGTTTCTGAGGTTTGAAGGTGGCCTAGATACCTTCTTTGATACCATGTTATATTTAGTGGAGCATAGGATCTTTAGTCCTGCATGAATTCAATTAGAAAAGAAGGTTGCATGAGAGAGAGAATAATTTAGTAGAGACCGATCATTTACTCATGGAAAAATTGCACACACGTGGACAAAAAAAATGGAAGAATATCATTACATCCATTAATAAGTATGAAATATGTAATATAATGGTGTTGCAAATAGGATAATTTGAATTCCTAAGATAGGATTCAAATCTACCAACATGGACTGACTCTGGAGCTAACTCAATGTGGGAAAATCACCACTAGAGCTCACTAATGCAACGATGGATCACTAAAATAGTTCACAAGTAGTTAACTGATTGAGTTAGGTGAGCAAAGGTTCCCTACTTTCCTCAAATAATTAAAGGTGGCACTAGGATGACTATGAGTGATCTAACTGATTGGAATCGGAGAATAACTTAACATAATTGAATACCTACTAGGGTCAACTGCTCAAGACTGCTAGTGGCACTTAGAGTGGGTTCCTAAATTATAGGGATTGGTTCATGGAGCTCCTAAGCTCATGAATACTAGTGCATTGAGTGTTAGGAGGCCCTCAGGTGAGGCCCCCATGCACTAGTGAAGTGACAGAAATATCATAATCTAGGAAAATACAATTAGACTATGTTGTTCAAAGGGAGGATTAAATAATAATCCCAATAGTCATTTCATGCAGTTATGGAAGCATGGGGATGACTACACCTTGGTGAAAGTTTTGTTATAAACCATGACTGTTGTCTTTTCACCATGTTTCTCATACCTCTTGGAGCCTATCCTCAAGCTATTATTGTCCGTTCATGCATGGGGGTTCATGCATTGTTCAGACACACAATTCTCTCATGCATTGATTCTAGCATGTAGATCGACATTACGCATAGTGTTATCTCTAGGGTTGTTCATCCTGCTTATTTTTAAATTTTTTATTATGATTGGTTTTTGTTGGTTTTAATTTTACTTTGTTTTATGTTTTATGATTGATTGCTTGCCCTTATGATTCCCTTGTTTACCTAAAAATCATCAAAGTTTTTATTCATCAATTAAGAGCCCATGTATGTGCAAAGGAGTATGTGTTACAGGGTGAATTTTTACAAATTGGCAGGGCCCTTCCAAACTGGCAGCATATTGTGAGCGTGCAGCATATTGATTTCTGGTGGTAACATGTACATATGGTATTCTATTGAAAGGTTTATGAATTATGTCATGAAATCTATAATGAATATAATCCTTTATCATAGTCATAATATAAGTTTTGATCATAGACAGTCGGCATTGTATATGTTTTTATATTGCTGATCATGAATTAATGAGTCATACAGTGGCAATAATGGAAGAACACAGGTGTTGTCATTTCAAAGTCAGAGTCGTTCATGTAATGAATACTTTTGGTCATCGTGGAAAAATTATCCTAAGCAATGCTTCGAGTAATGGAAACAACAAACGGAAAACTAGGGTTTTCAAGGTTTTCCAAGCCACGAAGTTCCATGTTAAAAAGTTCAGAAACTTGAATCGGACCTTCCGGCATGTGTAAAGTGCGGATCTCGGTCTATGTTCTGTGAAACAGTCTCTGAAAAGATATGCGGCAAAAGGGTGTAAAGTCTGAAGAATAATTACAGTTGCAGTCTTTGCAAGCCTTCTTTGCACTGGGACCCTGGTAAGGAAGGCAGCAAAGTGCCAAGAGGTAGATCTATCCCTTCAGCAAGTTTCCAGGTCTAAACTTTTGCTCAGCCAACTAAAAAAAATAATAATAATAATAATCGTGGCATATATCTTCTTTTAATTCGTGAGGCTGTGGATGTAGTTTACAAGTGAAGCTTTAAAAGAATCTTCTAGCTTTAAAGGTGAAAAGGAAGGGATTCTGCCGTTCTTCTGGTTTTTAAGCAAAATAATCGAAGCGAGGGTTCCTCTTCTCCTTCGAAACGGTGTAAGGAAGCATGTATTTGGAATTCAACTGCAAGCAAAACAATAATTCGAGTTCGGAGGTTCAAATGCCTGTGATGGATCATTTTGATCGTCTGCCCGATTCGTTAGTTCTGGTTATCTTTAACAAATTAGGCGACATCAAGGCCCTAGGCCGGTACTCTGCCGTCTCGAAACGTTTCAACAGCTTGGTCCCGCAGGTCGAGGATGTCGTGGTGAAAGTGGACTGTGTGATCTCTAGCGAGGAGAGCGGGGGTTTGAGTGGCAGGAGTACAGGTGTAGGAATTGGCTACAGTTGGAATGAAGTGTGTTTGTGCAACTGGTAATGCGCTGGAGTATACACACTCTTTTGTTATTAAGTTATAAGTTTATATATTATTGTCCTTGATAACAAGACTACCGCCTCAAGCACATTGGGGTTAGTACTGAGATGAAATTATGAACATTTCTACTTTACATTTGACAGCGCTGCCAATGATTCCAGATTTCAAGGAGTTGAGTTAATCATCCCCAGACTATTAGAGATTTGGTCAATATATTCCAACATCATTTAAGCATATAATGATACAAAGGGCAGACACCTAAAAACAAAGAATTATTTTTATATTTTATGGCTGTTGGTTTCCAGATTTCCAGGCATCGAATCAGCATTTCAACAACTAACCTTACAGGTGGCAGATCTCATTGAAGAGGCAGAGGACCAAATAGCTTCAAATGTCTTCTAACGACTTGTAATTAAGGGAGCAATTGTGAGTTGATAGAAGAGATATAAATTCTAAAATTGTTCAATGTAAAAGGGGTCTGGTGTGAGAGGTCTCGAGAAGGGGACTTGGAGGTTGGCAGTTTTGGGAGCTATGCTGGGCCTTTTGTAAACACTTCTGTATATCATGAGCTTTTTGCAGCTTCAATGACAGGTTCTAGTTTTGAATAAAATTGATGATGATTTGTCTTTGTACCACATAAATTGTCTCTTTGATAATTCTTTTATGTATTTGGTCATTCATATTCCATTACATAATTCTTATTTTGAGATGACAGTTATCTTTCATTTTTATAAACATTGACAGTTTCACTTCATGATTTAGGATCATAGACCTGGGTGTCGAACTTTGTCATTGCTTGCATGTTATACAGCATGTGTTTGATTTTTTCCTATAGCTCTACTTCATACCAGCCTTTACTTCATGTTTTGATCTCCTGATAAATACCTGTATTTACCCATCTGTAATATATACCAACGCTGTTCATTGTAAAGTGTGTGATGTTTTGATTTCATCCTGAAACTGTATAAATTGTATAAAAAAATATTATTATCCTAGTTCCTTCTAATCCTGGGAGGTTCTATTAGCCCTAGTTTTATACCAGCCTGTGTTCCTAATTTGATTTCATTTTATTTATGCATGTTTAAACAAAGATTTCCTTAAGCTTGAATCCCGTAGTCTAGGTTCAACTTTAGGGATAACATCTTCTGGTGCCGTTGCCAGGGACGGACAAAGGAAAAGATATCTTCCCCGGGAAAGAACGACAGAGATCATATCCAGCTCTTGACGGTGGACAGGAGCAGGGCATTAGTTGGACTACAGATTTATTCACCGGGCGACTCCATGTTTGAAGAATCCAGAGGCGATTTTATAAGATTTCAAAGCTTAGATGATGACTTCATTTGAATGATGAGGACTTCTGATCTGGCTTCTATTATTTCAAGGTATGCATGTCTAGATTTTGCAGAACTTCTAGATTTTCTGAATCGTCTTCCTTCGGATGAATATTTATTGAGAAATGGTCCTAAATTCAATGGAGAAGATCTGCGTTTAGCTGTGAACCACATATCTAATTTTTGTGACTTTGTAGAGTTACTCAGAATTAAACATGAAGATGTCTTCATTAGATTATTCTATGATTCATTACAGGGGAAGTGTAAAAGTTGGGTTGAAGATTTTCCTGTTGGGTCAATTAGATCATTACCGGGTTTTTGGCTTATATTTCTAAAGACATGGATGGGAAAGACAAAGTCTAGGGCAGATTCTCTTTCCATTAAAGATTTTAAGGAATGGAGTGATATGTATACTGATGAGGAAAAAGATGAACATTTTTCTTCCATTTTGTCTTATTATCTAAAGTCAACCTCATGTAACTCAGAATCTAAAGTCATTTTTTTTTAAAGAATTTGCTGCACACATTGAGAAAGAGATTGAAGCCGTAGAGGTCAAAATACAGGATTTTTCCTTTCATAGCCCTTTTTAGCTGTCTTTCGATATCAGGATTGAGAATAAGGACGGGTTTGATAATCCAAAACTGAGAAAATGGTATGACCCGGTAGCTGAATACATCAAGGAATTTATCGATTCAAGATTTCAGTATACATTTTATGATAAATCTGAAAATCAAAATTTCAGACAATTGATGATTGTTGTTCCTATTTTCATTTTGCTAATCCACAGATCAAGACTTTCATTATGTATTCAGATACTTGTATGGCTTCACTGGAAGCATGATTTTACCTGATCAAAAGAAACTAGTTTTGATTAGTGTAGGAGCTGTGAATAAATAAGCTTGATGCTTCAAGCATTTCGTTAAAGTTTGTACAGTATGTTCAGATTGTTGTGAGGAGAATAAGTCAGTTTGCAGAGTAGTTTAAAGATTCAGTTAGTGGTTTTTTCAGTAGCAGAGATTTGTGATGAAGTCTCCAGCCCAATGGAAACAAGGCACTTGGTCTACTTGTTCTTGGCAGCTCACAGGGAGCATGCCATCCCCAGACGGAGCCAGATGTTATCTCTAGGGTTGTTCATCCTGCTTATTTTTAAATTTTTTATTATGATTGGTTTTTGTTGGTTTTAATTTTACTTTGTTTTATGTTTTATGATTGATTGCTTGCCCTTATGATTCCCTTGGTTACCTAAAAATCATCAAAGTTTTTATTCATCAATTAAGAGCCCATGTATGTGCAAAGGAGTATGTGTTACAGGGTGAATTTTTACAAATTGGCAACGCCCTTCCAAACTGGCAGCATATTGTGAGCGTGCAGCATATTGATTTCTGGTGGTAACATGTACATATGGTATTCTATTGAAAGGTTTATGAATTATGTCATGAAATCTATAATGAATATAATCCTTTATCATAGTCATGAATATAAGTTTTGATCATAGACAGTCGGCATTGTATATGTTTTTATATTGCTGATCATGAATTAATGAGTCATACAGTGGCAATAATGGAAGAACACAGGTGTTGTCATTTCAAAGTCAGAGCTGTTCATGTAATGAATACTTTTGGTCATCGTGGAAAAAGTATCCTAAGCAATGCTTTGAGTAATGGCAACAACAAACGGCAAAATAGGGTTTTCAAGGTTTTCCAAGCCACGAAGTTCCATGTTAACAAGTTCAGAAACTTGAATCGGACCTTCCGGCATGTGTAAAGTGCGGATCTCGGTCTGCGTTCTGTGAAACAGTCTCTGAAAAGATATGCGGCAAAAGGGTGTAAAGTCTGAAGAATAATTACAGTTGCAGTCTTTGCAAGCCTTCTTCGCACTGGGACCCTGGTAAGGAAGGCAGCAAAGTGCCAAGAGGTAGATATGTCCCTTCAGCAAGTTTCTAGGTCTAAACTTTTGCTCAGCCAACTAAAAAAATAATAATAATAATAATAATCGTGGCATATATCTTCTTTTAATTCGTGAGGCTGTCGATGTAGCTTACAAGTGAAGCTTTAAAAGAATCTTCTAGCTTTAAAGGTGAAAAGGAAGGGATTCTGCCGTTCTTCTGGTTTTTAAGCAAAATAATCGAAGCGAGGGTTCCTCTTCTCCTTCGAAACGGTGTAAGGAAGCATGTATTTGGAATTCAGCTGCAAGCAAAACAATAATTCGAGTTCGGAGGTTCAAATGCCTGTGACGGATCATTTTGATCGTCTGCCCGATTCGTTAGTTTTGGTTATCTTTAACAAATTAGGAAACATCAAGGCCCTAGGCCGGTGCTCTGCCGTCTTGAAACATTTCAACAGCTTGGTCCCACAGGTCGAGGATGTCATGGTGAAAGTGGACTGCGTGATCTCTAGTGAGGAGAGCGGGGGTTTGAGTGGCAGGAGTACAGGTGTAGGAATTGGCTACATTTGGAATGAAGTGTGTTTGTGCAACTGGTAATGCACTGGAGTATACACACTCTTTTGTTATTAAGTTATAAGTTTATATAGTATTGTCCTCGATAACAAGACTACCACCTCAAGCACATTGGGGTTAGTACTGAGATGAAATTATGAACATTTCTACTTCACATTTGACAGCGCTGCCAATGATTCCAGATTTCAAGGAGTTGAGTTAATCATCCCCAGACTATTAGAGATTTGGTCAATATATTCCAGCAGCATTTAAGCATATAATGATACAAAGGGCAGACACCTAAAAACAAAGAATTATTTTTATATTTGATGGTTGTTGGTTTCCATATTTCCAGGCATCGAATCAGCATTTCAACAACTAACCTTACAGGTGGCAGATCTCATTGAAGAGGCGGAGGACCAAATAGCTTCAAATGTCTTCTAACGAGTTGTAATTAAGGGAGCAATTGTGAGTTGATAGAAGAGATATAAATTCTAGAATTTTTCAATGTAAAAGGGGTCTGGTGTGAGAGGTATCGAGAAGGGGACTTGGAGGTTGGCAGTTTTGGGAGCTATGCTGGGCCTTTTGTAAGCACTTCTGTATATCATGAGCTTTTTGCAGCTTCAATGACAGGTTCTAGTTTTGAATAAACTTGATGATGATTTGTCTTTGTACCACATAAATTGTCTCTTTGATAATTCTTTTATGTATTTGGTCATTCATATTCCATTACATAATTCTTATTTTGAGATGACAGTTATCTTTCATTTTTATAAACATTGACAGTTTCACTTCATGATTTAGGATCATAGACCTGGGTGTCGAACTTTGTCATTACTTGCATGTTATACAGCATCTGTTTGATTTTTTCTTGTAGCTCTACTTCATACCAGCCTTTACTTCATGTTTTGATCTCCTGATAAATACCTATATTTACCCATCTGTAATATATACCAACGATGTTCATTGTAAAGTGTGTGATGTTTTGATTTCATCCTGAAACTGTATAAACTGTACAAACAAATATTATTATCCTAGTTCCTTCTAATCCTGGGAGGTTCTATTAGCCCTAGTTTTATACCAGCCTGTGTTCCTGATTTGATTTCATTTTATTTATGCATGTTTAAACAAAGATTTCCTTAAGCTTGAATCCTGTAGTCTAGGTTCAACTTTAGGGATAACACATAGATTTGTATCGTCGTCCATGATTGTGCATAACCTGCAAAGTTCTATGTCACTGTGCATGGATTTGTATAACTGCACTACCCAGACTAATTACAATGTACATAATAAAATAAAAATACTAGTTTTCCCTCAAAGGATTTACAATTTGGAAACATTAACAACAAATATAACCAACTATAAAAAGAGGGAAATTTGGAATACATACATGAACACCAAGAATTAAACTTACAATTTCATAATTGAATCCACCTAAGTGCCCAATAGTAGAATCTCTTGTGGAAACTTTGGGTGGAAAAACCACTTTCCTCCCAACCAACCACTCAATCTGGAATGAGAGCCCAGGATCCCTCACTCACCAATACCAAGCTAGCCACATATTAGAAACAAAATCCGCTAGCCACATATTAGAAACAAAATCCTAATATCCTCCCCATAGCCAGCAAACTTCCATTTACTCCAAAATAAGGACCCGCGAGGAAGAGAGACAAGGTTGGAAAAAGAACCCCCCATCCCATTCTCCCTTGTCATTTTTTATATTTCTCAGGCTCCCGAGGAGGGACAAATGTCCCTATGCAATAATCCACTCAAATAGAAAAATAGCCCATAAATATTTATATATTTTATTATTCTCCCATTTCAACCCCTTATTTAACCTAATCCATGAATAATTAAGCTTAATTGTCATCTTATATATGTGTGTGTGCGTGTGTGTGTTACTCTTATGAATCCCATTCCATTAAACTATTAATATTATAACCCTAAATAGTTTAATACTATTTCATAGGGATAGGAACCACTAGTGTGGCCATCACTAGTATGCCGCATGACTACACTATAACCCCGACATGCCCCCTAGTACTAATGCAATAAGTGATGGAGGGCATTACAATAACACATGGAATCGAATTGAGAGGCAGAGCTACAAATTTGGAAGGAAATTTGATGACTATAGGTGAGCAGAGAGGTTAGGCCATCTAGGAAACATTTCCCATTGATTTATGTTTCTCATAGATGCTTGAGAATCCATGGATTGAGGTTATAGGTGATTCTCCAACAACATTTAGAAGGTTGGTCTTCTTTAATGCACACACTAGAAGCACTCGATAAGATGGATTTCCCAAGAGAACCATGGATCAATGAAGGGGATGCATGAGCCAAGATGGGTGTTTCCTGGGGTTGGTATTGTGGAAGCCAAGACTGTGAGAGCTAATTGAGATCCCCGTAGAGATTTGTATGATAATTTGGTTAAGCATAAAGAGAAAAATGGCTTGTGGGATGAGAGATAGAAGACTGCAATTGTTCATTCACCCTGGTGGCCTCATAGCCCACCTTGGGGATGGCCTCTCATTATAAAGAGTATATGTAGAGTAGAGCACCTATGGTTGGGTGGAAATTCATTCTTATGCAGTCGGTTACTTAGATCAGTGTTTTTTAAGCTAAGTGTTCTTGTGTATTCAAATATGGCATGTTATTAATTGATGCTTGTAATGATTAGGCTTTCATATGCATGAATCGTGTGTGTGGATCGGTTTTTATTTATGTTATGCATGTCTAATTTAAATTTTCATAGGTATTGTAATTCATAATAATATCCCTGAGTTCTCATGGTCGATGTACCAGTGCTTATGTCTAAGGCCGGAAGTGAAATATCGGCAAAGAATATTATTAGAGAGAAAGTTAGTTGTCTACTGTTGAAGTGTCTATGTGCTGACGCCGAGGTGTCCATGTCGAGATCAACGTATTATTGGTGGAGTGATCATCATACTTATTTCAATGTTGAGGTACCAGTGTTGGAATCAGGGGGTGTCCTTGTGGAGTTACGGTTCCTGTTATTTGTAAAAATTTACCATTTTTGCTTACTTTTCCTATGATACTTTTACCCTATTTCTTTTTAATAATATATCATAGTTGTTATCTTCCCTGAGGAAAAGAATATTCTTGAGCAGGTATAATTCATTATTACTTTGTTACATTAATGCTTAAAGTTTATGTGTGTTTATTTTTTTTTCTAAATGATCTAACTTGGGATGGATTAATGAAAGCAAACGATAACACATGGAATTCAGGTGTATTATCCTCCCTATACAAATATAAAGAAGAGTGTGTGGCAACTTTTTCCACCTAATCATGACTCTAGTTTGGGTCACTGCAGAGGAAGCTCAAATTACTCATCCACGTGATTGTCTAAAACTAGTTTGGTGTATATCTTGGATTAGTTCAATCCATTAAGGCCAAGAGATGTTTATGAAAATGTCTCTATTTTAATATGTAATAATGAATGTAATTATTTTTATTTCAATATTGATTCGACATCCTGAGGATATTTGATCCTCATGGTTGTTCGGATCTAAAGGATCTGAACTGTTTCTCTTAGAATTTAAAAGAGGATTGGGGCATTCACACTCAACTAAGGATTATCTTGAAAGAATTGTAACATGAGTGGGAGAATTGTATATATGATTTTACTTTATCATTGAAATTGGTAGTATATTCTTGTTATTTTGAGTACTGGTTCCTTGTAGTTTGTAGATGTATCTCTATTAGGAGGAAAGGGCTCACCTTCTCTTGGAGTTTCCCAATTAGTTTGTCATTTAGTTTCATTGTATTTCCTTAGTGTGGAATTTCATTTATATTTAATTTTGAGTTTCTAAAATAGTGTGATTACTTAGTTAATGGGAATGGTGTGATCATTCATCTATAGCTTTTATCATTCTATTGAAGTGTGGCTTGCTAAAATAGTCGATTGTATGGTGTGTGATTTCCCTTTGTAAAGTGTGTCATTGAATAGTGTAAATATTGTTGTTACAACTATTCTTTGTCACCGAATTTCATTACTGTTTGTTTTCTTTCGAGAACTATTGAAACTAGTAATACAATGTGTGGCTTTGTCTAAGCAAGAAAGTTGATTCTTGCCATTTAATGATACATCTATAGAACATATTATTGTGTTTCTTGCAACAGTAATTTAGGATTTAACTTCTTGTAAAAGTAAATTAGCCATTTTATTCTTGAAGTAGTCATTTTCAAGATTGATGTAATTAGAAGGATTATTTTATGATGATGAATTCTTGAATATTGAATTAGCATTTGAAGTTGGATTGATGAGTGAGCTGAGTGAATATTTAATAAATAGGTTGCAAGGTATTTCTTGAATGAATTGGGTAAATCATAGTTGTTAGAATCAGTTATTGAATGTCTATGTATATACTTTGTGTGGTTTCCTTTGAAATAACCAGACTTTCCAGGGTTGACAATTTATATTGAGCACTTTGTTTGTGAATTAATTAATCAATTAAATTGACTAACATTGTGGTGTCATTTTTGGTGAAGGAAATTGGTAAACATAGAGTGTAGCCGATTAATTTTGTTTCCTTTAGATATATTGCTTTTGTGGTTGCAGGGTGGTAACATGCAGTGAAGAGTTGCACATCCTTCAACTGACCAAACATGCACTCACCACAAAACAAGGTATGCTATGTCAATTTGCATGAATAGAAAAGGAAAAGAACGTGAAACCCCCAAAAACACTAACCCTATAGGTGGAAGAGGTTGTGGTGATAAATCAGGTCTAGGAAACGCAACATTCATTGATAAGATGATCTCTAGGGTTGATTCCTCTACCGAAGCTTTATTTTAGTGATCATATTTAGGAAGGGGAAGCTCCATTCTCCACATACTTGAACCATCAATATAAACTATGGAGAAGGAAACAAGAGTTCCAGCCCCTATTGTTACATCTGATAAGAACCCCCCTGAATAAAATGTAAGTGTTGTGAGTGCACGAAAACTAGATGAGGTCTATCAAATTAACAGGAAAGAAGTGACTAAAGAGGAGTGGTTGAAGTTTTGAAGGGAATTTGAAGAACAAAGAAGAAGAAGAGAAGAGAAAAAGAATGAGGAAAATGTGAACAACGAAGAGAACAGAGAACATCAGGAGAACCCTAATGATCATGAAGAGGAAATGGGGGATAATCAACATGAATAAACATATGTTACACTTGAATTCCCTATTCGATAGATTCCTTGGGTGGCTCCCATGAAAACTATTTCATCTTAGACATAACCAGAAATTTATGGTAATTTTACTAAATATTCGAATGAGTTTCTCTTTGAATTTGACATTCTCTGTTGAAGGTATGATTATACCACCAATGAATAAAAAGTTAAATTTTTTTCCTACTACCTTAAAAGGAAATTCCCTACACTGGTTTATGATTTTGGGTGGTGAAACTGTTACAACATGGGACCAAATGAAACGACTATTCCTTGCTAAATATCAGGATTATTGAAAAACCAAGAATAGGAGAGAGGAATTGTTTAAAATGGTTCAAAAAGAGGCTGAAAGTTTGGAGGATTATATAGAAATATTTTTCTATAATTTGCATAGATCCCGTCATGATGATATTGTAAAAGATGCTCTTAAAATCATTATGTTGTGAGGGATCAAAAAGGATTGTATTGATATTGTTAATATGTTGGGGAAGGGAGACATCACAAAGGAATATTTTGATCATATTGTTGACATGTGTCAAATATACTCCAAAGGATCTTCTAGAACCAGCACAAGATACCGAGATGTCCTTGCAAAGGAAAAAAATTCAACCAGTGGTGGAGCTACATGAGAAGAAATAGGTAATCTTCTTGAAAATTTTAAGACTGACATGATGAATAATATTTCCTCATAATTGGATGTTTTAAAGGAAAAGAAGAAACAGGATAAAGCAGAGTTGGAATTGGACATATTTTGTGCTAAGAGCAGAAAGAGGAACCCATTAAGGGAATTCCCACTTGATAAGGTAGAGGAATGTGGTCTATGTGATTTAGATCATGGTCATAAAGATTGTCCCCCACTGCAAAACATTAAAGCAGTGCTTCAGGCATCAAGTGCGGATGAACAAACCTACTTCATCTCATAAAGGAATTCATGTAAAATATTGGAATAATCAAAAACCATCCCAAGACTTAGGATAAAATAATTAATCTTTTTTATTAATTTCCTAGGACCTACACTAGCTAGTTTGTACCCAATTCCATTTTTTAGGTCAAAATTGCCAAAAATTCCTCCTAGAATGAATTAGAAAGATCATGAATAATATTCTGACAACTCTGTAGTATTCCCAGATTGGAAAAGTTTGTAGTTCTTCGTTTTCAGGAGTTTCCATCTTTTCTGCAGTTTTAAGGCAAAAGTTAAAGCTAGTTTTAAGGTAGACTACCTTCTTTTTTGCACCAACTCACCTCCATTATTTTCCTCAATTAAAAGCATAAATAAATTCATATCCCCATCACTTATGAGCTGTACATACTCATTCAACAAATTTTTGAGCATCTTGACTTATTTGGAAAGTGCTTTGTGCACCTATGGGGGATTTTGATGAATTTAGTAAGCCTGCCTTTGTACCAATTCGAATAGAATCCTTAGATTATATACTTTATGAGAAGAATATATATATTTAATGATGGCTTATGTAAAATAATATCAACAACAATTTGTGGATTATTCAATTTTCAATCTCCTTCTTGAGTGTTTCTTGCATATTTTCAAGCAATTTTGTGAGTTCAATTGTTCTAAGATTGGGATTGATTTCCACATGGTATCAAAGCCTTAGTATTCATTTTGTCCTCCTATTCAAAAAAAAATTGTAGGGTCGACATCAATCACTGGGAGTGCATTCTTTCTGTTCAAGGGCATAGTTGCTGAAGAATGGATCAATCTCAACAAATCATCTTGACTCCCTTCAACTGCTTTGAATGGAAGGAAAGTATGGAGATTATGATGAGGATTAAAGGCCTCTATAGAGTAACCATGGAAACTAAAGTTGATCCTAATGCAGTAGCAGAGAATATCAAATGGCATAGTAGGAAAGATGAAGTGTATGGTCTCTTATGTCTCAGCATCTCCAGAGACCTTCTATTTCATCTCGATGGTCTTACATCACCGAATGAAGTTTGGGAGAAGATTCAATATTGGTTTGGGAAGACATGTAATATGAGGGGTCACTAGCTGGAGAATGAGTTGATTTCATTGAGTCCAAGCAGCTTTGAATCCTTGTAAGTCTACTTCTCAAAATTTTAAACACTCGTTTTGCATCTAAAATAGTGTGGTATTGACAGAGAAGATGAAAAACTAATCTTGGCCATCCTTTAGAATACTGGCCTTGATTACTCAGTATTTGTTTCTAACTTTCATTCAACCAAGTTGACAGTTCGAAACTGGAAGATTCCTTCACTATAATATTTTATGGAATCCTTGACTCAAGAACAAGACAAAATGTTCTTGATGGGCACCATCAAACCTTCCAAATATCAAGATTTGGTTACTGGATATTCCAAGGTGAATTCCAAAGATAAGAAGAAGGATAAGAAGCCTTCAGATCAAAAAGGATACAAGTCCAAGTCTCATGAGGAGTCCTCAAACTCCAAGAATAATAACTTTCAGAAGAATAAAGGTAAAGGATAAGGTAGCAAGTGCGCATACTTTGGAAAGGGATTTCATCCTGAGAGCTCTTGCATGAAGAAGCATTTAGATATGTTGACTCAACTCCTCGAGAAGAACAACATATGTCTTCATGGAAGTGCAAGCAAGAAGGAAGGAGTATCCAGTTTTGAATACCAAGAGAGAGTACATGCTTTGGTTGTAAGCACATTAAGATATCCTTCCTTTATCATCGATTCTAGAGCTTCTAGGCACATGGTTTAAACAAAGGAATCCTTCTCATATCTTGATGTTTTAAAGCGTCCAAATATTTTTCTAGGAGATTACTCAGAAACTAAAAGTAAGGGTAAATGTAGCATTGATTTTGACCATGGTTCCTTCAATAATGTTTTGTATGTCCCAGGTCTTGCTGCTAATCTCTTTTCAGTATATGAGATGACCCATACTGTGTTTCCTAATAAGTTTTTTTTCTCTCCCAATGAATTTGAAATCTTTGATATTGCTAATGGTAGAGTCATTGCTAAAGGTCTTTCGGATCATGGTTCAAAATTTTACAAGTTTTCACACTTCATGCCTTTCTCTAACCCCTCTGCTCTCCTCACCCATTCCAATGAAGAAAGAAAACTCTGGCATGAGATATTTGGTCATCTAAACTATAAATACCTTTAAAATTTGTGTGAAAAATATATGGTTTCATGGTTTCTAAAGATAAATTTTTCCAAAGGAGTCTATTAGGGTTGCATTCTAGGAAAACATCCAGAGCATAAGTATGAAAGAATCAATCATGAGAAAACCTCTGCACCTCTTAAGCTCATCCATAGTGACATTGTTGGTCCTTTCCCTCATATTTCCATGATTCAATATAAATATTTCCTTACCTTCATAGTTGAAGTTTCCAGGTACTATTGGGTTTACTTCCTTAAACTCAAGTCTGAAGTTTTTTACCACTTCAAGGTTTTCAAGGCCTTGGTTGAGAACCATACTGGGAGGAAACTTAAGATCCTCAGATCTGATAATGGTGGTGAATATTTCAAGTATGAGTTCATTAATTATTGTTAAGATGTAGCTATCCATATGTAGCACTCTATTCCTTACACACCTCAGCATAATGGTATGGTTGAGAGAAAGAATAGAAGCCTCAAAGAGATGGTTACTTGTATGTTGGATTCTAATACTTTGCCACCAAAGTTTTGGGATGAAGATACAAAATATTCATCCTACATATATAATAGGGTTCCTCACAAGAATCTTGACGGAGTTACTCCTTTCGAATCTTGGAGTGGGCACAAACCAGATGTGTCTCATTTTAGGATTTTTGACTCATGGGTATGGGCTAGAATTCCACTAGATAAAAGGAGGTATTTCGAACCCCAAATTCAAGATTGCATATTTGTTGGGTATTCTAAATATTCAAAAGGGTACAATTTTATCAACATGATCACTCAAAAATCATTCATTGAAAGGAGTGTTCAGTTCAAAGAAGTGCTTATGGTAGTAGCAGAAATCGGAGAGTCCTCTTCACCTCCTCCACCTTTGGTTGTAAGTGAAGGAACTAATGAAATTTATGATTATGATATGTCTAATAATGATGATTTAATTTCATATCCAAACATACCCACATGGACAAACTGGAAAGAAAATACCATTCAATTAGTTGGGGAACTAGCTCGTAATCCTAGTGATTCTATAAGGAGGACTAGATCTCAATTCAAGGGTGCCCTTTCTGTCAAATACCATTTCTTTGATTATAAATGTTTTATAATGATTTAATATGACCCATAGACATATGAATAAGCATATGAATACCCAATATGTCAAACATCCATGAAAGAGGAATTTCATTCGCTCCAAAAGAATGACACATGGGAACTAGTCAATCTCCCCCCAGGGAGAAAGATATTCAAGTGTAAGTGAGTTTTCAAAAATAAATTTTATATTGATGGTTCTATTATAAAGTATAAGGAAATTTTAGTGCTCAAGGGCTTTTCCCAATTCCAAGGCATTGACTACAATGAGACCTTTACACCAGTTGCAAAGATGGACTCTATAAGACTAGTTTTGGCCATTGCAGCTTCCAAGCAGTGGGAAGTACATCAAATGGATGTAAAGAATGATTTCCTAAATGGTGATATGAAAGAATAAATATATATGCAGTAGCCAAAATTTTTTGTGACTAATCCATCACTTGTGTGCAGGTTGAAGAAATCATTGTATGGGCTAAAATAAGCTCCCATAGCTTGGTATGCCAAGATTGATGGATTTTTGCTATAACTGAACTATAGTATATGAAAGTATGATAAAAATGTCTATTTGAAGATAATTTATGGTTATTTAATCATCATTTTATTTTATGTGGAATTCCTTTCAATCATAGTAAGTTCCAAGAAATAAATTTCCTCTTTGAAGAGTGCAGTAAACCATGCCTTCTCTATGACTGATTTGGGACTGTTAAGCCAATTTTTGGGGCTTGAGATTTCTCAATCAGATATTGGAATCAAGGTACATCAGTCCAATTATTATTTATATATTCTGAATAATTTCATAATGAAGGATTTCAATCCAAGAAAGACTCCTTTTTCTTTCAGGAGTTAAGTTTCAAGAAGTGCAATCAACTCCATTGGAAAACAACACCCTATATAGGAAACTAGTCAGTTGTGTTGTTTCTTTGACTCATACTCGACCTGATATATCTTATGTAGTGAGTGTGGCTTCCAAAAAAATGGATCAACCTCATGACATCCATTGGAGGGAATCCAAGAGAATCCTAAACTTTATACAAGGAACAAAAATTCATGGGATTCACTATGTTGCACAATCTAGCCTAGAGTTAGTTGGATTTACCGACTCTGATTGGGAAGGTGATAACACTGATAGGAAATCAAATTATAGATTTTTTTATACTTTTAGATGGACCAATAATTTGGTTAATTAAGAATGAAAGTGTGATTTCACTCTCATCTATAGAGATAGAGTACAGAGGCCCTTGTGAATGTACCAACTCAGTTTGTGGTTGCAAGGAATACTTGGAGAGTTTGGGATCAATTCAGAGACTTCTCCAGTCATCTATTGTGAAAACCAAAGTACTATTTGAATCTCAACTGATCCAGTACTGAGGCAGCGAATCAAACACATCAAGATCCATATGCACTACATCATATGACTTGTCCATGATCAACTGAGCAAGTAGCAGACATCTTCACCAAGATGTTTTCAGAGAGGAATTTAAGAAATATCAAGTATTTACTTGGGATATTTGATCATGTGGTGAATACATATTGAAGACCATATTTCATACATTTTTTTTCATGTCCATGTTTAAGGGAGGAATTTCCCCTTGTGGTTTTGCCTCTTTCCTTGTTTTGTATGGATAAGGAGTATGTAAAGGGTGACTAAGCCTTGTTTCTAGGCCCTATATATCTGAGATTTTTCTGATATTGTACATAAATTCAAGATTAAGAGGGGGTGTTGTAATAATCAAAACCCGTCCGAAGGCTTAGGATAAAATAGTTAATTTTTTTTATTAATTTCCTAGGACCTACACTAGCTAATTTGCACCCAATTCCATTTTTGAGGTAAAACTTGCCAAGAATTCCTCCTAGAACGAATTAGAAAGATCCTAAATAATATTTTGACAACTCTGCAATCTTCCCAGATTGGCAAGTGCATATTTCTTCTTTTTTAGAAGTTTCCAACTTTTCTGCAGTTTTAAGGCAAAAGCTAAAGCTAGTTTTAAGGTAGACTGCCTTGTTTTTTGCACCAACTCAACTCTCTTATTTTCCTCATCTAAAATCATGATCAATTAAAATTAACATCACTTATGATTTGTACATACTCATTCATCAAATTCATGATCATCTTGACTGATTTGGAAAGTGCTTTATGCACCTATGGGGGATTTTGACTAGTTTAGTAAGCCTGTTTTTGTACCAATTCGAATACCATCCTAATTCTTTTGAATCCTTGGAGTGACTAATTTATGAGAATCCTATATCTATTTAATGATGTCTGATGTAAAATAATATCAACAAAATTTTTTGTATTATTCAATTTGCAGTCTCCTTCTTGAGAGTTTCTTACATATTTTCAAGCAATTTTGTGAGTTCAATTGTTCTAAGCTTGGGCTTAATTTACAAATAAACCTCATGATCTAGGTATTATTATAGAACCTAATTCATATTTTAAATCTTGTAATAATGTATATAATCAATTTCCTCCATAATATCCTTATCCCAATGCTCAATGGAATCCATCCACTCAACCTGCAATGCAATATCCTACTCCATGGATGTCATGGCCACCACATCCAAATCAACCAACCCCTTGGCCTCCAATTTGGAGAATTAATTACCCAATAAATAAATTTCCTTAGCCACAATATCATCAACCATGGTTGAAACTCCCTCCTAATTTTGTACCATTACGACCCTAGTTTCCTGCTCAACCTAATCCTAACCCCCAACAATAATGCAGTGCAACATATTGAAACATCAAACATGCCACCTTACTCTATCACCCCTATTCCATGTAATGCATTACATTTACAATATGGGAGAGTGGTAGAACCCATTTTAATTGAGGATGTTCCATCCCTTATGACTGAGAAACAAATTAATAAACAATTTGAGAGCTCAATCAACACAACAATTCCCATTCTTGAGGAAGTTGAAACACATGGTAAACCACCTGTTGAAACACATGTTGAAACTACTCCTGTACAAATTTCAAATAATCCACCATATACCGAGTGGTTATCTTTACAAAAAGTAGTAGAGCACCCCTACTTCAATCTTCTAGGGGAAATGAAAAACCTTTATATTAAAATTCCATTATTGCAATCCATGCATCATGTGCTTATCTATGCCAAAACAGTTAGGGACTTATGTGTAAAGAAACCTGGTAGGAAGCCTAAGGATCCTCTTATATTCCATGTGGTCGGGAAGTTACCTGAATTGATGATGGGAAAGACTCCCTTTTCCAAGTATGACGATATGGTCAATCCCACTATTACAGTGCATATTGAATATACTAAAACCCCTAATGTTTTAGTTGATTTGGGTGCAACTATAAATGTGATGACTATTGAAACTGTAAAAAGGTTGGGACTCACTATTCTCATACCATCCCCCACTGTATAATAACTGGTTGATATATCCATGATTCAACTTGAGAGAATCTTAGATGACCTGGTAATCTATATTGATTCATGGGAATACCCTGCAGATTTCCTTGTGCTACAGCTCAAGTCTCAGTTAAGGGGACATCCACTTATTCTAGGAAGGCCTTGGTTGGATACAATAGATGATTACATCAGTTCTATATCAGGGTCTATGAAAATATCTAATGGAATTGACACCAAAATCTTGACCTTATATCCTCTAGCTAAACCGATTTTAGATCTTTAAATTCCATTATGGGTAGAACTAGAAGAAGAAGAGAGCGCTCAGCCTCTTCTTACCATAGGGAGGGCCCTGACTTTTAGGAATGAAACCGAGGATGATTCCATAAGGACTTTCATTAGATAATCAATGACAGTTACCAAAAAGGCATATGAGATCATGGATAGTGCAATGAGTGAGCTTGATTAAGAAGAATCTATTGATGAAGTCTTAGCTGAAACAATTCCCATAGTCAAAAATTTGAAGGGAGTTGAAATTGAAATTGAACCGGGAAGAACTTTAAATGTTAATCCCAATCTAGCACCTCACGAGCTGGAGCATTTGACAATGATATTGAAATAGCATAAGAAATATTCTATGGGGGAGTACATGGACATGACAGGTATTCCATCTAAGTTGTGTACTCACAATATTTACATTAAAAGTGATTTTTGACCTATATGTTATCCTCGAGCTAGAATGAATCCCAATTTGAGGGACGTTGTGGAAGAATAAATTTAGAAACTTCTAAATGCAATATTTATTTATCTTATTTTAGATAGTGAATGGATTTCTCCATTAGTAATTGTTCATAAGAAGAATGTTAAATGGTGCATATGTGGACTACTGAGAGCTTAATAAAGCTACAGAAAAACACCATTTCCCTTTTCAATTTATTGATCAGGTTCTAGATACCCTGTCTGGTAAAAATTTCTTTTATTTTCTAGATAGATTTAGTGGGTACAATCATATTCAGATTTCCCCTAAAGACCAAGATAAAAATACTTTCACATGTCCTTGGAGTACTTTTGCATATAGGGTACTTCCTTTTGGATTGTTCAATGCACCAGCTACATTTCAACGAGGTCTAATTGGAATTTTTTCTGATATGGTTAATGATTGTATGGAAATATTCATGAATGATTTTACCCTGTATGGTAGCAGCTTTGATGAGGATTTGTAAATTTTGGAAAAGGTTTTAAAACCTTGTGAATAGACTCACATTTCCCTCAGCACTAAAAAATTCCATATGATGATGAGTGAAGGTATAGTCCTTGGACATTTTATATTTGTTGAAGGAATACAAGTGGATCCTGCCAAAAAAAAGGTAATTTTGAACATCCCTACTCCTGTAATGCAAAGAGAGGTACATAGTTTTCTTGGGAATGTTGGTTATTATAGACATTTTATTGAAAAAAATTCTAATCCGGCATCTCCTTTATTTTCCTTACTAATGAAGGATGCATAATTCATATGGACAAATGGATGTCAAACAACGTTTGTAGAATTGAAGAAAATAATATCTACAACACCTATTTTGTGTTGGCCTAATTGGGACTTACCTTTCCACATTTCCTTTGATGCTTAAGATACTGCTATTAGGGTTGTGTTGGGACAACAGGAAGATCATACTCTGTATGTCATCTACTATATCAGCAAGAATAGCGACTCCTTCTCAACTCAACTCCATAGTGACTGATAAATAATTTATTGTTGTCATTTATTACATAAATAAATTTTGGCATTATATTACAGGGTACCCTACTTTTGTGCATATTGATCACTTAACTATTAGATATTTAATGAATAAGCATGTCACTAATTCTCAAGTGACTAGATGGTTGTTTTTATTGTAAGAGTTTAATATCACCATCATTGACAGACTAGGAAAATAGAATGTTGTTGTTGATTTCCTTTCTCGACTAACCAATAATGTTGGTAATTCACCATTTGAGGATTTTTTTCCTGATGAACATATCCTTGTGGTTTCGGTCCACTCACCTTGGTATGCAGACATTTCTAATTAGATTGTTTTAGGGAAGATTCCATAGCATTTATCAAAAAGGGAAAGAATAAGGATTGTACAGCAGAGTGCCATGTACTGTTGGATAGAAGGATACCTCTTTTACACAGGGGTAGATTTGGAAACTAGACGATGTGTAAGAGAATATGAAATCCATGGCATCTTGAAAACTTGTCATGATGAACCTTGTCGGGGGGACTTAAGGCTGGACACAAGGTATTAAAAATGGGTTACTTTTGGCCAACCTTATTTCAAGATGCAAAGAAGTATGTGCAAGCTTGTGATAGCTGTCGAAGGGTGGGTCATCCTAATAAGTTGGATAAAATTCCATTTCAGCCACAATTATTGGTTGATCCTATTGATATATGGGCCCTGGGTTTTGTAGGACCCATCAACTCTCCTTCAAGACAAAAATTTTATATTCTAGTTTGCACAGATTACATGACTAAATGGGTGGAGTACAAGGTCTTGGTGAGAGCTACTAATCAATTTGTTGTATATTTATTGTTTGAAGAAATATTTACTTACTTTGAGGTTCCTAAGGCGATAGTTATAGATTAACGACCACAGTTTGTGTCTCACAAAATTAAAGCTTTTCTGCAGAAATATCGTATCCATCATTGAATAACTTCACCATATCATCCACATGCCAATGTCCAAGTGGAAAGTACCAATAAATTTATTGAATTTATTCTTACAAATACTTTGAAGAGACACTGTAGAGATTGGGTTGAAATAATTCTTGAAGCATTATGGGAATATCGAACTATGTAGTGTAGCACCACAGTGTTCTCTCCTTATGAGCTGGTGTATGGGCGAAAGGTTGTATTCCCTATTTAATTCAATATTAAAACCTTGAGGACCACTTTGGAAGAAAATATGGACTTGAGAGAATCCCAAAAGGACTAGATGAATCAGTTAAACAAGATCGATGAGAAGCGTGCAATTGTTGTACATCATACTTTAGTGATTCAGCAACAATGTTCTAGGTGGCACGACCGGTTTATTAAGAAGAAGATGTTTTAGGAAGGAGATTGGGATTTAATATATGATTCACAATTCAAGAACGAATTCAATGGGAAACTACGCACCATATGGTTGGGACCATACAGAGTGGACACAGTATTTGATAATGGGACCATTTGATTGACCACAATTAATGAATAGCAGACACCACAATTTTCCAATAGTCATCGGCTACAACTCTATCATAAGCCACTCTCAAAATATGTATTTTCTTCTTGAATTACTTCTTATTTGAAATTTCAATTGGTATATGAATAGGATTCCCCTCCTGTTTCATCAACTCTTTAATCATATGCGCATTTTCCACAAAAATTGTACATAAATAAACTTGTTTCTTTCTTTCTTTCTTTTTTATTTGATTTGTTCGTTAGATTGTTTGATGATTTTTGTTAGTTTAGTTTGATTGGTTTGTTTACAGGTACTACATGTATGGATATATGGGAAGAGCTTGATGAAGAGAGAGAAATTGTATTGGACTACTCGATTGCAACAACTATGGGTGCTCTCTTCCATTTTCTTAACATCTCTTCACAAAGATCTCTAAAAAAATTCTAATTTCTGCCAAATCCATTGAAATTCATTTGGACGTTGTTGAAATTTTGTCTTCGGCTGAAACTTTGCAAATTTCTCCACTATCTGCAAGAACTCCACAAATTTCTCCACTATATGCTGAAAATCCAACAATTTCTCTGCTATTTGTTGAAACTCCACCAATTTCTTCACTTTTTGCTAAAACTCCGTCAATCTTCGCAATTTTCAGCCTATAACATTAATGAAATTCATCAGCTTTCCTCTTGACCGATAAAAACATATATGCAATTTTATTTGAAGGAAATTTCAATGGGTGGAATCAATCTCACTCTGTCAATTCAATAGTCAGTTTCATTTCTGATATATTTTCCCAAGAATGTTGAAAATATGCAAAATTTTCCACTCATTGATAGAGTTAATTCCTATTTAGTACCTAGACATGCTCATTTCTCTCATTGTTCAAAGTCCTGCATATTTTATGAAGCGACATGATGAGGATCATATACTAAAAGAAGAAGAAGAAGAAGAGAATACATCGCCACCACGACAAGGATTAATGAAGGACACCTCCATTAAGCTACTTGACATTAAAGAAGGGCCACAATAGATTGGTGAGGATCGTTCATGGTAAGTGTGAAGGTATGGATCCTAACCATGGGTATGAATGGGCATGAATTTACAAGTAAATATGATTATATCACCCTTGCTCATCCTTGTCAACATTTGTTTTTTCAATCCTTTTAGTTGCGGGGTGTGTCACCACATTCTCCTGCACTTATTAATAGGTGGCATCTTACCCAATCCATGCAATGACTTTCCCCACGATCCTATTCCATAATTATATCACCCTTGTAAAAATATCCAGTGTACTTTCCCACTATACATTGTTGTTCCTACATGTTACAACTCTGGTATATGAATTTGAAACAAATTGCTTGCATAAACTAGGATTTCTGAAGAAGAACATCATGGGAAGATTTTTAGTTCACCATGAAAAAGAGATAATGAATGTCTTACGCTGGAACAGAAAAGTTTTATGAATTTTTGAGGAAGCGGGATGGACAACTTATTTTCAGAAGTTGAATGGGATCAACAATAGTACTGTATTACGGTTCACACAGAATTGGATGGAAAATCATTCATAGGTTGGGGGATTAAGGATTGAAGTCTCTGAACAAGTTATAGCAGAGGTGACAGGTTTTCCTAGGATTGGGAGGAGATGGTTTGGTCAGAAGGTGCCTATTCCAACTGCAAAAGAAGGCTTCCTTGCAACAAGAGAGAGTGTTTGGCCAAGGGGACAAGGAACTACATTGGAATCCTTTCCTCGGCCTTAGGAGAAGTTTGCATTATTTCTAAACAAGTATATCACGTACGAAGGTAGGTATCAAGTTTTCTATACTTACGACTTTGTTTTACTATCACATCTATGTCATGGCACATTGATCAATATGGCCTATTATATTTTGAGTTCTATGCAAAATATGGCACATTATGTGAGAAGGTATTGCTATCCCCAAACTTATGTTACCAACTAGGACCTCATTAAGTTAATAATATGAAGGGAAATAGAGAAAAGATATCAATCATGGGTGAAATTCATTCTTGGAGTAGTGGTAAACCCTTTGGTTGTGAAAGAAAGTTACAGTGAAATTGAAGAGGAGCATGAGTGAAGCTTGTCAGATAGAGAAAGGAATGATAGGTAACATGGAGGAGTATATTTTGATCAAGATGTGAATATGGTGGAAGTTATGACTGTGGAAGGTTCTCAAAATATAAACCCTCAGGAACCAATTGAAATTCCATTTTGACGGACAAATACTCAAGGGGAAATTACTGAAACTTTTCAAGGAATTGATAAAGAATCTAATGTATAAAAAACAATTTGAAGAACCCCGAGCTCATGGTGATGAGTGTTTGACTCTCATAGATGATGAATTGAGAACAATCCCCGAAATTCCTCTTGAAACCAATAAATAACATGACTTGGAAGGACTTTTGATAGAAGTCAGTGAAAAGGGAGTGAAAAGGACAACAAAAGTGACTCGAGAGGCCGTACCTTTTGATAAAAATGAATAAATCAAAGAATTGAAAGGAGAATCATCACAAAAGGATGATTATCCTCTTCAAATTCCATAGGAGTTCGAGGTACCCACTAAGGGATTCACTTCCCCTATGCCACATATAAATAATAGGATATTTTATACCCAAGTCCAATCACCCTAGCCATCGAGAAGAATGAGGACTCGATCCTTTCTTGTAGCATAGGCAGTACAAGTGCATAGGTCGTGTATTGAAATTCCAATTTTTAAACACCGTTCACCCCCTGTAACCCAAGAACCAGACGGTGTAAACATACAGCAAGGGTATTCTCCTAAAACACAAGAACCAAGATGCAATTCAACTCCAATCTCAAGGTATGCCAATCCACAAGAACCTTCTGCATGAGATGGTCGAGTTCAATTGGAGACTCTGCTTCTAGAAAATGACCTGTTGAAACAAGAGGGGCAGGTACTTAGAAAGGAACTGAAAGTATTAAAGGAGAGGTTAAAGAGATAGGTATATCGTAAATTGAGTACTCTGTCTCAATTTTTTGGTCGAGTTAGAAGCCTATCCTCTATTTCAGGAGATATTAAGCATGAGGAGTACATGTGCCCAGAATGTGGAAATATTTTCAAGAATTCAGGGTACAAGGTCACTCTCATGGAACCCTCAATAAGGAGACTCATGAAATTGAAACAAGAAAGGGTTGAAATAGTACAAGTACACACTACCAATGACCCACAAGAACTAGTGGTCGGTGACATGTAGAATCAGAACATGGAAACATCTCCTTCAACCAGTAACAAACAAGAACTACCAGGTAAGGAGCTTGATGATACTACTACTAAGTAGGGAGTGTTGACATTTGACCTGAGAACACAGAATCAAGCGAAGAGTTCCCTCAACAGATAAAGGTCATTGAAACACAAGAACCAATGACCCAAGAAGGAGTTACTGCAACTCAAGGACCAGTAACTCAAGATAATGTCATTGCAAAACAAGAATCAATGACACAAAAAAGAGGATGAAGCCATTGCAACACAAGAACCAGTGGCACCAAAATAAGTTGTTGCGATTCCAGAATTGGTGGCACAAAAAGAAACTTCTAAGACACAAAGTTTAGTCACTACAACACAAAAACCAGCAACTCGGGACCAAAATTTTCCCAAGGAAGATGATGATTCATAGGTTTAGGAGCTCCCAGATATTATTAAATTGAATGAGGATAATGAAAAGGCCCGGGTAGTAGAAGAAGACATTCTCTGTTGAAGGTTAAGATAAATAAATGGAAGTATTAGGCTACCCTATGTGGAGAAGGGATGATTCCTCTTCCTAAACATAATAATTTCATTAAGTAACTCAGAGAAAAATGGGTCAAAGAATTGAATTTTCAAATGTTTCACCAGCAAAAATTGCAAAAGGAGTTGAAGGAAATGAAGAATTTTAAATCCATGTTGCAAGAAAAGGAGCAGATGTATGCATTAATCTAAGAGCTACTAAGTTGTAGGGACCATCACTTTCATATTCATTTTATATATATGAACAAGTGAGCCTGTTCAAGTTGAAGGATCTTAAGAAAGGGATACCCCATCAATTTGTTACAACTCCTCGATTCTTGGACACTCTTGCTCAGAGTCATATTTCTTAAAAAAAAAATTATTATGTGAATTATATTTACATGAGTTAGCATGCTTCATAGACATTCTGTTTAATAGTGTTCCTTAGATAGGGGATGTACATATAAGGTAATTTACTTCCTTTGTCACTAAAAAGACAAATTGGTGAAATTCCTCTCAAACCATTCGAAGAAACAGTGATAGTTCTACTCCATGGATCTGAGGTGAACCGCAATCCCATTTCTTCCATTATTGATGCACATAAAAAAATATCTCTTATCCACAAAGGGATAATTAGATGGCCTCAATTTAGAATGATGTTATAGATACATGCATAAGGATCATAGCACAACAATAGCCTTACGCATTAGAAGGAAGTAGGTATAGATGTGAAGATTCTTCTAATCTTATGAAAACAAGGGATCCTTACTATTTTGAAAGTTTCAAGTATGCCCTATCTCGAGTTCCCTGGTATATCAAGTGCATTCAGACCTGTGGACTAAACTAGCTGGGATTGGGATTTAGATTCCCTCTTATATGGTTTCCTAAAAAGAAGTACAAGAGAATATATAAGTTGACTAAAAGGGAAGAGAAGAAGTGTTTGGCATAAATACTTGCTTGCAATGGGTACATGAACAAAAGAGATAAGCATGAATCTTGATTCAATATCACCAACTTTCACACGAAATTTTTTTATCCAGATTCAGATTTAGACTAATTGGAAGTTGTTGCATGAGGACATGCAACTGCACAGTTGGGGGGAGATGTTGGGTGCCAAAAATTACACTTTTTCTTACTTTTCCTATGATACATTTACCATGTTTCTCTCTATTAATATAGCCATAGTTGTGATCTTCCCTAAGGAAAAGAATAATCTTGAGCAGGTATAATTCATTAATACTTGGCTGCATTAATGCTTAAAGTTTTCCTATGTTTATGGATTATGTTTCCTAAATGAGCTAACTTGGGATGGATTAATGAAATCAATCGATACCACATGGAATTCAGGTGTATCATCCTCCTAATACACATAGATGGAAGAGTACGTGGCAAGTAGTTCCACATTAATATTAGGAATATAGTTTGGTTCATTGCATAGGAAGCTTAAATTTCTCATCCACGTTGCTGGCTAAAACTAATTTCGTGTATATCTCGGATCAGTTCAATCCATTGAGACCAAGAGATGTTTATGAAAAAAAAATTATTTTAATATGTAATAATGAATGTAACTGTTTCTATTTCAATATTGATTCAACAGCCTGAGGATCTTTGATCCTCATGGAAGTCCATATCTGAAGGATCTGAACGATTTCTCTTAGCATTTAAAAGAGTATTGGGTCACTCACGCCCAGTTAAGGCTTATATTGAAAGAATTTTAACATGAGTATGAGAACTTTGTGTCTAATTTTTCTTTATCAATGAAATTGGGGGTATTTTCCTGATCTTCTGAGTAGATATTCCTTGTAGTGTGTAGAGGCATATATGTTAGGAGGAAAGGGCCCATCTTCTCTTAAAGTTTCCCATTTGATTAGTCATTTAGTTTCTTTAAATTTCCTTGGTGTGGAATTGCAATTAGATTTAATTTCAAGTTGCTGAAATAGTGTGATTACTTAGTTAATAAAAGGGTGTGATCATTCATCTATAGCCTTTATCATTTTGCTGAAGTGTGGCTTGTTGAAACAGTCGACTGTATGGTGTGTGATTTCCCCTTTTAAAGTGTGTGATTGAATCATGTAAATATTGTTGTTACACCTATGCTCTGTCATTGAATTTCATTATTTCTTGTTTTCTTTCATGAACTACTAAAACTAGTAGAACAATGTTTGGATTTATTTGAGAAAGAAAATTGATTCTTAAGATTAAATGTTGCAACTGTAGAACAAATTATTTTATTTATTGCAACAACAATTTAGGATTTAAATTCTTGCAAAAGTACATTAGCCATTTTAATTTGGAAGCAATCATTTTCATGATTGATGTAATTCGAAGGGTTGTTTTATGATGATGAATTATTTTGATTCTTGAAGATTTGATTAGCATTTGAAGTTGGATTGATCAATGAGAAGAGTGTGGATTTATTAAATAGGTTGAAAGATATTTCTTGAATGAATTGCGTAAATCATAGTTGTTAGAATCAATTACTAAATGTTTATGCATATACTTTGCGTGATTGACTTTGAAATAACCAAACTTCCATGGGTTGAAAATTTATATTGAGCACTTTGTTTGTGAATTAATTAAGCAATTAAAGTGACCAAAATTTTGGAGTCGTTGCCGAGAAATGAAATTGTTAAACATAGAGTGTAGATGATTAAGTTTGTTTCCTTTAGATATCTTGATTCTGTGGTTGCAGGGCGGTAAGACACAATGAATATTTGTGCATACTTCAATAGACTAAGCAGGATCTCACCATAAAATAAGGTACACTATGTAAGTTTGCATGAATAGAAAAGGAAAAGAAAGTGAAACCCCCAAAAACACTAACCCTATAGGTGGAAGAGTTCATGGTAGTAAACCAGGTCTAGGAAGGGAAACATCCATTGATGAGTTGATCACTAGGGTTGATTCCAATACTAGAGATTTATTTTGGTGATCATATTTAGGAAGGAGAAGCTCCATTCTCCCCAGTCTTAAATCATCAGTATCAACCATGGAGAAGGAAATAGGAGTTAGAGCCTATAGTGTTACATCTAATAAGTGAACCTATAAAGACAAGGGAAGTGTTGTGGGTGCAAGGAAACTAGAGGATTTCTATCGAATTAATGAGAAGGAAATGACTAAAGAGGAGTGGTTGAAGTTCCAATGGGAATTTGAAGAACAAAGAATAGAAGAGCATAAGAACAAGGAAAATATGAACAACGAAGACATGGAACATCAAGAGCACCCTGATGATCATGGAGAGAAGATGGGGAATAATCGGCATGAAGAAACAGTTGTTACACTTGAATTCACCATTCCACAAATGTCTGGGGTGGCTCCCATGAAAAATATTTCACCTTCGGAATTACCAAAATTTTATCGTAAGTCTACTCAATATCCAAATGAGTTTGTCTTTGAATTTGACATTCTTTGTTGAAGTTATGATTATACCACCAGTGAACAAAAGTTAAAATTGTTTCCAACTACCTTAATCGAGAATTCCCTATGTTGGTTTATGATTTTGGGTGGTGAAACTATTACAACATGGGACCAAATGAAACGAGTATTCCTTGCTAAATATCAAGATTATTGCAAAACCAAGGATAAGAGAGGAATTTTTTAAAATGGTTCAAAAAGAGGATGAAAGTTTAGAGGTTATGTAAAAAAACTTTTATATAATTTACAGAAAATATGTTCTTAAATCATTCTATTCTGAGGGATCAGAGAGGATTGTCTTGATATGCTTAATCTACTGGGAAAGGGAGACATATCAAAGGAATATTTTGAACATATTGTTAACTTGTGTCTCAGATACTCCAGCAAATCTTTTAGAACCAACATAAGATACCGAGGTGTCCTTCCAAGGGCACAAACGTCAGCTAGTGGTGGACCTACACGAGCATAAATAGGTAATCTTCTTGAAAATTTTAAGAATGACATGATGAGTTCTATTTCCTCAGAATTGGTTGTTTAGAAGGAAAAGAAGAAACAGGTTGAGGTAGAGTTGGCATTGGACATATTTTGTGCTAAATGCATAAAGAGGCACCCATTAAGGGAATTCCCACTTGATAAGGTATAGGTATGTGGTCTATGTGATTTGGATCACAATACTCAATATTGTCCCTAACTACAAAAATTCAAAGCAGTCCTTCAGGAATCAAGTGCGAATGTGGAACAAGCCTACTTCATCTCACAAAAGGATCCATGGAAACCTCATTCTCTAGCTATGAATCCAAACCTTGCTGCATATTTTAATCCTTGGAATAACATGTATAATCAATTTCCTCCATAATATCCTTATCCAAATGCTCAATTGCATCCATCCACTCAACCTGCAATGCAATATCCTACTCCATGGATGTCATGGCCACAACATCCAAATCAACCGACCCCTTAGCCTCCAAGTTGGAGAATTCATTACCCAGGAAATCAATTCCTTACCCAGAGTATAAGAAACCATAGTTGCAACTCCCTCCTAATGCTACACCAAATAATGCACCATTACAACCTCATATTCCTGCTCAACCTAATCCTAACCCCAACAATAAGCCAGTGCAATAGATTGAAACATTAAACATGCTAGCTTACTCTATCACCCCTATTCCATGTAATGAATTACATTTATCATCTGGGAGAGTGGTAGAACCCATTGTCATTAAGGATTTTCCATCCCCTGTGACCGAGAAACAAATGAATAAACAGGTTGAGATCTCAATCAACACAGCAATTCCCATTATTGAGGACTTTTAAACACATGTTGAACTACCTGTCGAAACACATGTTGAAACTACTCCTGTACAAATTTCAAGGAATTCGCCATATCTCAAGCAATTAGCTTTACAAAAATCAGTAAAGCAACCTTGCTTCTATCTTCTAAGGGAACTGAAAAACCTTTATGTTAAAATCCCATTATTGCAAGACCTACATGATGCGTCTATCTATGCTAAAACAATTAGGGACTTATGTATAAAGAAACCTGGTAGGAAGCCTAATGATTCTCTTATAGTCCATGTGGTCAAGAAGTTATCTAAATTGATGATGGGAAAGGCTCCCTTGGCCAAGTATGACGATCTGGGAAATACCACTATTACAATGCATATTGAGTATACCGAAATCCCTAATGTTTTAATTGATTTGAGTGCAGGAATAAGTGTGATGACTATTGAAACTGTAAAAAGGCTGGGACTCACTAATTGTAATACTCCGGTTTTGACTACGTTTGCATTTAAAGAAAATGGTGTAAATAATCATGGTGTGGAGCAAGTTAAAAGACCCACCATTGATTTAGTGTTTATGTTTCGGCAATTATGGTTGAGCCGATGGTATTTTATGCTAGCTAAACATTAAAAAAAGCTAGACATCATGTTAAATTTGCAATTTTAATTAAAAACCCATAGTCGGCTATGTCAACGCAACTAAATGAGATGGGGGCATGATTTTTCCTAAGGATGAGGGAGTGGGGGATTGGAAGAGTGGGAAGAAATTCGAATTGGGAAAAGCACCAATTTTGGAAAAACATTTTTTAATTTTCTTGGGCAAGAAAACACCAAAAACAACCACTTTTCCCTCATGCGGTAGCGTTTCACCTTCCTTCACGATTTGGATTGAGCAAAAACGTTTTTGGAAACCCAATTGGGCATTCACGTAGCAGCAAGCTAGCAAAAACAATTCTAAGTCTGAACCTTTCATGAATATCTCCTATCCAGCGATCTGTATCTTTCATGTTTTGGGTTTTACCTGTGTGGACTATTTCTCTTCACGTTTTCTCCTGTTTCATAGTCATTTTCCTGAAAACGATTCCCCATAATTCAATTTTGTGTCTTTGATTTTGAATAACCAACAAATGTTTTTGTTTTGGTAATTTGCAGTAGTCAGTCTGACACCGGAAATGTTCAAAAATTTGTAATTTTTTGTGTATGTATGTAATCCCTGATGTCTGCTACGTTTTGATAAATCCCAAGACTAAGATCATTGTGTGCACGTCCTTGCTTTCGCATCTACATTGATTGAATGAATGGAAATAGAGTCTAGACTTGCTTGATAAACCTAGTGTGTGAAAGGACCTTACAGACCAATCTAGAAGGTTGGTTTGCTTCTTTGCATACCCTAAATAGCACTGGAAGGGAATTGTTGCAGCTGCAACCTTTTTCCCAATTTTTTTAAAATTTTGGACCCTCCTTTCGATTTTATCTAGCCCAAGTTTGTTTGATTTCTTTAAATCTGTCCTAGAACTCCAGTTTTTTCCACTTAAATTGATCTTTGAGGTCGAAAACATAGAAGACTGTGGAGTTTTGTTTTATTTTTAGAGCTTAACGTTTTATTTTTTTTTATTTTTTTAAATCATTGTCGGAATTCTATTGAAGAATGAGCCGAGGCATTAGTACTCTATGTTGTCGACATTTCAGAATGCAAATAGTGAATGTCTCGATGGATAGTCCTGTTTCTCGTCGATTCGTGTTTTATCTCCTTTTTGTTTTATTTCTCAAACCTTTTATTTTGACTGTTGGTGACCTTGTTTTTATCGCAATCGAAATGAGTTTCAAGATTGGATTGGAGGGTTTGTCTTTTATGGCACCGACGTTTTGGAAGGAAATTGATAAGAAGCTTAAAGGATAGTGTTTCTGATCGCTGATGTCGTAGTGGTTAGTCTCTTCGATCACCGATAACTTAGAAGTCTAAGCTCCGATACCTTTTAAATCAGAGTAAGTAGCAATGATACCTTTTATATCGCCGACACTATGAAGAGTATTGTGGTTTGAATTTCCAATGCGTTAGTGGTTAATGGTTCCGATCTTCAATGTATAAACATCATGACGATAGTGCTTGGAATCGCCGACACTGCAGAAATGTTAAGGTTTAAAGCTCCGACACTTAGCATTAAGAGTCTCTGATGCAGACAGACTTAATAGTCTCGTGGGACCCATAGTTTGTTTGTTGTCTGTCATTGCAGCTGTCAATCAAACTACCCTCCCAACGCTTAGTGTTTTCAACTGCCGATAAGGTTTTCCCATCGACTCTTTTTCACTGAAGGTTTATATATGTGGGGAGAATTATTTTATCTTTTATCCATGTTGAAACCCGCATTTTTTCTCTAGTCCTTATTTTTGTGTGTTTACCCTATTTTGTGGGACGGCGGAGGTTTTCATTTTTTTTGTCCAGTTAGGGTTTTCCACGATGAGGAGCACAGTACAGAGTCTAGTGTTTTGGAGATTAGCAGTAGCGACAATGTGGTTCATGCTTTTCGAGTTAGTTCAGATGCGGCCAGGATTAAGATGAAGATTTTGTTCTATCGGGGTTGTGATTTTAGTTATGGACAGTGGACTTAGAGGATTTCAAGACACAACCGCAGGATTTTCTTTTTCCTTGTCATTTTTTCTTTTCATGCATTAATACTATGTATAGTTCATTTTCAGAATGCATATGGAAGAGGTAAATAGATTGATACAGTTTTTGTTATTATTGTTTCACTTGGTAAAAGCTAAATGGTCTAAGAACATGCTATGTTTATGACAGGGTGATTGCTGCAAAGGAGATATGTCTAAAAGACAAAACAAGAAGGCTCCAGTTGTTGAAGGAGATCCAACAGTTAAAGGATCTAGATGAATGAATTTTAAAGAATGCAGTGGCTCATGCAGCTGTGAGTATTCATCTGTTAGAAGATCAGTTGTGTCTGAGTCCAGCAAGGATAGAAGGGTTCAGGAACCAGGCTTCCAAATATGAGATAAATATCAGTTTTCTTGAACCTTCTAATTTTGAAAGCATAGCTGCAGAGGCCCAGACATGGAAAAAGTTCATCAACGACCAAGCGGGCCCCTCTTCATAAAGTATTTTAAAAGATTTTTTGTTTTAAAATGTATTATATTGTAAAAATTATGAGCACATACTACAAGACAAATTTTGGGACTGAAAGGTCAGGCGAGCCCAAAAGTCATCAAGGGGTAGCCCAAAGGGTTTACTTTTTTGTATAAATAAAGGAGAGTTTAGATGTAACAAGGACTTCTTTCCCAAACCATTTGTGAGAGTATATTGTAAGAAGAACTACTTCCTTTTACAATAAATAATTACAAGTTTCTGCTAGAGAAAGTTTGGTGGAATGTTTCAAATGATTTGCTATGGATCAGTTGAATGTGAACTATTTCATTTACAGCTTATGTCCATTAACTGTGAGATCATTCTAACTCATTGAATCTCTGTTCATGTTATGAATACACTCTAGTTTATTCTGTGAAATTTCCACTGTGAGTAATGAAGGTTGTCATAAACAATAAGCTATCTTGTTGTTCATATTTCTATTAATGTTCATGTGTTCTGAAATAAGTAACAGCTATCTGTAATTTTTCCTAATACATGCACAGAAATGCATTACTCATTGATAACTAATAATTCTACTTCCTAGGGATAGGTTAGTTAGTTAAAATTAATTTCTTGTTGTTTGTGATTTAGATGCGAGAGAGTTAAGATGAGAGGTAAGAACCTGTGCATCACATTGTGACACTCCTTGTTATCTCTATCAATTTGCATTTTTAGATAGGCACTTGCACATCATAACTTAAACACAAAAAACAAAAAATATATACGGTGGACCAGGCCATAACCAGTAAAACCTTTTAATTTGTTACTTGACCTACGGTAGCCGAACCGTAAACTGGATGGATTCCCCATACCAAACAGTAACGGGCTAGTTGGGAACATTTATTGGGAAAAATCCCTAACTATTGTTACTTGTGATTTTTCAGGCCTCAACAGTTTTTGGCGCTAGAAGGAGGGCCACCAGTGCATGGCTAGCTGAGGAAGCTCACTTCCTCGAAATCACTCCACCGATGATAGTTCTGAAACTCATGCATCCTTAATGAAGGGGTTATGTGCTCTAAAGAAATAAATAAAAGAAAAAGTACATGATTTTACTCAAATATTTGCTGCTTACCTAAACAATTTTACTACCGTAAATAAGCCATCTGAAAATGCTCTGATAGAATACTATACCTCAGCCCTTGGGCCTAATCTAGCCATGTTTTCCAAGAGATCAGTGAGACCTACATTAGTAGAAACTTATGAAGAAGTTGAGAAGGTGTAGGCTAAGATGGAAAGCATAGAAAATTATCTTGTGCAGTCGGAAGAAAAGACTTTTGGAAGCAAGAAACCTTTATTACTGACTAAGCCTAAGGATGAGCGGTCACAGGATTTTGAAGGGATGTTGAAGATGATGCAAAATTTATCCAATAGAGTGATAGATTTCGAGAAAGAAAAAGAAGCTCATAAATCATATAAGCCTTATTATAAGAAAAGGGAAGACAATAGTCAACTTAAGCCTCCTCCACACAGTCCTGCAGCAATGAATTTAACTGATGTAGGCATGGATAATTTTTGTACTTTTCATCAACAGCCTCATTCTGAGAAGAATTTCCCCCAATGGATAAATTCTATGACACTAGTAATGAATCAATTATTGGATTCCAAACTGACAGAAATTGGTAAAGAGGAAGAAAAAGATAATCAACCTACAAAAAAACAAGAGGAAGATACTTTGGTTTTATGGGACTGTGTCTCAATGTTTGATATAGAAGAAGACGATTCTCTTAAACAAGAGGAAACATCAGAAACCAATGTGACAACAAGAAGTCAAAGTTTGTTAAAAGAAGACAAGTCAATACTTCCTAAGATCAAGAAACTTCAAGAAAATATGAAGAAGATAAAAAGGAACACTACAACTGTTAAAATACCTGAATTTACCATTTCAAGTCAAGATCCGAAGAAAATTAACATACCTTTGAAGACTATTGAAGATAAGATTGATAATGTCAAGAAGAATATCAAAGAACCTGAGATGGGGAATGACATTGTGGAAGACATTAAAAAATCTAAAGAAAATATCTCATTGTTTGAAATGTGTAATGTACCTCAGCAGAAAGAGAAACTGTTAAAAGAACTTGAGGTACCAAAAGAAGAGCTACCCACTGACAACCAACCTGAAGAAGAAATTGGTGAAGCAAGTGTGGGAGGTAAATCTAAGTATAAAACCCCAGCATTTCTCCTCACTTTTGAGATTTTAAACTATAATGTGCACAACTGTTTAGTAGAATCAGGAACATTAGTCAATGTTATGCCACTTTCAGTCTGCAATAAAATCAATGGACAACCTAAACCATCTACTTCGTAGGTTCTTCCATTAGATAGGACAGCTGTGAAAGTAATCGGGGAAATGGAAGATGTTCTGATTCGCTTATCTACAGATGAGAGGGTATGTTAGTACATCGACATTGTATTAGCATACATACCTGATGCTTGTGGACTTGTTTTGAGTTGAGACTGGTCGGCAAGGCTAGATGGATACTTCGCATCAGATTGGTCAAATTTATGATTGCCTCATAAGGGAAGTCCCAATCAGATAAAAGTCTTAAGAGAGGCTCAAATGAAATACAATGTTACTCAGTTAGAGGGAAAGAATGAGCCAGTAAACTCTGTGTTGGGAAATTAATTCATTGAATTGGAACCGAGAAATTACCAAGTTGAAGAAGCCAGCAGTACACCTGACACTCAGCCCGATCTCCTTCGATTTTCATGAGCTAATGAGATTGACTGTAAAATAGTAGATTCAGTTTCAGATGTAGTTTTTAATTCAAGTTCAATAGAAGTAGATAGTTTTTGGACCCTTTATTTTGATGGATCTAAAACATTGGAAGGATCAGGAGCTAGCTATGTCTTGATTGACCCAAGAAAAAATAAACATTTTCTTTCTTGTAGATTAGAATTCGAATGTACAAATAATACAGCCGAGTATGAAGCACTAGTTCAGGGACATAAAAAGGCATTAGAACTGAAAGTGAAAAATCTGAAAGTATATGGAGACTTTAAAATTGTTGTTAAGCAAATTCGAAATAAGATACACTGTATTTCACCGCATTTAAAATCCTATCAAAATGAAGTTTGGGATTTGCTTATAAATTTTCATGCATTCAATATTGTGTCCATTCCTAGATTAAAGAATGTGGCAGCTGATTTACTAGCTACCTCAGTTGCAAGGCTAGTACCTTCTAATAATAGATGCTCTATTGAATTACTTTTCAGGCCTTCTGTTCCAGATATGATCACAAATATACGGTTTTTTGACAATGATCAACAAATTTTGGAATGCTTGATGAATAATGAGACTTTTAAAGGAGCAATAATAGATGATGAAGAACATCAAGAAGAATTAAAATTTGGGAACTTTATTCCTAAGGAATTCAGGACCTTGGAATGAATGTTTGAGTTAAACAACAAGTACAGAAAGCCAACAAATGTAAAGACTCATAGCTCATCCTTGCAATTTGAGCTAATAAATTTGGGGACTGAAGCTGAACCCAGATATGTAAATTTGGGAAAGTGTTGTTCTCCGGGCGAAAGAAGTAAGTTCATTAGTCTATTCAAACAATACAAAGATGTGTTTTCCTAGACATATGAAGAGCTTAAGACTTATGACACAAATATTATACAACGTGCCATCCTGATTAAAGCTAGAATCAAGCCTTACCAACAGCCCTTGAGGAAGATGCATCCGAAGCTGGAACCTTTAATTCAAAGTGAAGTGAAAAAATTGTTGAATGCTAAAATCATATTCAAAGTCATACATTCGGATTGGGTTTCTAATTTGGTGCCAGTAAGGAAAAAGTCAGGAGAAATCAGGCTCTGTGTAGATTTCATAAACCTCACTCGTGCGTCAGATAAATATAACTATCTAGTCTCACCCATGAAGCAAATACTGCAGATGGTTTCAGGTTCTGAATTTTTTTCATTATTATATGGATTCTATGGCTATAATCAAGTATTAGTAGCTGAAGAGGATAGGCTTAAAATCACATTCAGAACCAAGTGGGGAACTTTTGCTTACAGGAGAATGCCCTTTGGACTCATTAATGCTGGAGCTACTTTCCAAAGGGCCATGGATATAGATTTCCACGGTTTAATTGGCTGTAGTGTTGTGGTATATCTTGATTATGTCACAACATTTTCAAAAAAGAGAGAGGAACATGCATTCCATCTGGAAAAAAATTTCGAGCGTTGTCAAAAATATGGTATTTCACTAAATCCTAAGAAATGTGTGTTTGTGGTCATAAAAGGAAAGCTACTGGGTCATGTCGTTTCTAATAAATGGATCTCCATAGACCCAGAAAGGATTAAAGCCATAGAACATATCCCTTTACCCCATAACAAAAAGGGTATGCAATCATTCATGGGGACAATTAATTTTGTGCGAAGGTTTGTACCATATTTTGCTCAAATTGTCAAACCTTTGCAGCATATGGTTAAACAAAGTGTACAATTTAAATGGATTGATGTGGAAAAGAATGCATTCGGTAAGATAAAATCATCTATTGCTCATGCACCGTCACTCAAAAGTCCGAATTTCGAAAAATATTTTATTCTGTACACTTTTGCATCCGATGATTCATTGGCAGCGGTGCTTACACAGAAGGAAAATGGGGGAGATGAGTACCCCATATCATTTATGAGCATTGGTCTACAGGGAGCTGAATTGAATTATCCAGCAGTTCATAAACAAGCTTATGTAGTTTTTAAAGTGGTAAAGCAATTCAGGACATATATACTTAAGAACCGTACTAAGGTAATAGTTCCACACCCAGCTGTAAGATCTCTTTTTGTACAAAAAGAATTAGGAGAAAGAAGAGGCAACTGGGTATCTACCTTACAAGAATATGATCTTGAGTTCAAACTAGAATCCATAGTAAGAGGACAAGGATTGTGTAAATTAATGGCTGAAGGTAAAAACAATGAAGAAAATAGTTGGGATAATGAAGCTGAGTTACATATGGTGGATGTATGTCCTCTATTCACAGCTCCAGATTCCTGGTACCGGGACCTAGTTCATTACCTTCAAGAAGGATATTTGGCCAAAAATTGGAATTCCAAACAACGAAGAGCATTACGTCTTAAATCAGTTTCATATCAGATAATTGATGGAGTATTATTCAGAAAGAATTATGATAGAGTTTTTCTCAGATGCTTAGAACAAGAAGATGCAAAGAAGGTCATAACAGAATTACATGATGGGCCTCCTGGATGTCATTTTTCTGGAGATACAACAGCCCATAATATTCTCAGAGCCGGATATTACTGGCCTACACAGTTTAAGGATGCCCATGCTCATGTCAAAAAGTGCGATGCTTGTTAAAGAGGTGGTGGAAGGAAAGCTAAAGCAGCAGGACCTTTAAAACCAGTGATGATAACAGAACCATTCGAACAATGGGGAATTGATATTATTGGAGAGATAAACCCAAATTCTCCTTGCAGCAAAAGTACATTTTGACGGCAACTGACTACTTCACCAGATGGGTCGAGGTCATTTCCTTATGCAAAGTAAATGAAGATGCAGTCATGGATTTCTTACAAGATCACATTATGACCAGGTTTGGGGTTCCAATTTCCCTGCCTTCTGATAATGCTACTTACTTTTATTCTATTAGACTAACTGCATTTGCTAATGAAAGAGGAATCAAGTTACATTATTCTGCAAACTATTACCCACAAGGAAATGGTTTTGTAGAATCTACAAATAAGAATTTGATTAGAATTCTAAAGAAAACCGTAATAGAAAATCAGAGAAGTTGGCATTTAGCGTTACCTAATGCTCTTTGGGCTGATAGAGTCACACCCAATAATTCCTTAGGTGTGTCACCATACACTCTTGTTTACAGAAAAGAAGCTATTCTTCCTCCCAACATTCTGTTACCATCTTCCATAATAGCGTAGGAATCTAGAGGTACCGATAACGAAATCCTACAGATCAGAATCTATAATATTTTGAAGTCAGAAGAGTCTAGGTCCAAATCCAAAGAAAGATTTAAGCATCAACAAGAAGTAGTGAAATGTTGGTTTGATAAGCATAAAGCCGGAAACAAAGAATTCGAAGTAGGAGATCTGGTTCTTAAGTGGGATCTTCTGCATGATGAAAAGGGAAATCATACTAAGTTTCACCAGTTATGGGTAGGCCCTTTTCAAATTGCAGCAAAGCTTGGCCCCTCAACTTACAAGTTGCAAGATTTACAGGGGTGGGAAGAGAACTTACCAGTTAATGGTTTAGTTCTCAAACCTTATTTTTCTTGATTTTTATTTCTTGGTTATCTTGTACATAAATAAACTGATTGGTTTGTTTGATTTTTTATTTGTTTTATTTTTGTTTGTTTTAGTTAGGGTTTGATTTATTGTAATAAAGAAGCATAAACTTTTGGTTGCATGGAGTTCATCAGAATTCTGGATTAACTAAAATATTTGATTACAAGACTGTGTACTATTAATTTATTTGAAATAACTTCTTCTAGTTTAGCAGTTTTCCTAAATGGCTATGAACACATTGAAGTCCTACTTAATCCTTGTAAAATAACTTAGGATCAAAAGTTCTGGAATACTATTTTGAGGCTCCATCCATCTCACATTAAAAATTTCTTAGGGGGTGACGCAAAAGGCCCATGGAGAGGAAGCAGGGTAAAGAGTGTATTATTTTTAAATGATCCCATGCCAGGAATTGAAATCCAAAAGGAAAATAAGAGTCAAAATATCCTAAGAAAGAAATACGTATCAAAACAAAGTATTGAACCATATTAGTACAAGATTGCCAAAGTTCTTCTCCGTCCGTGAGCTGAAAAATCAATACATCTCTCACACAAAAGGACACTATGGATAGAGGAGACTGAATAAAAATTTCAGAAAGAAGGAATAAAGGAGGACTCAAGAAAGGACAAAAGTCCAAAAGCACAAAAGTTAAAATGGAATGGGAATGAGGAACAAACGAATATTTCTGTTTACCATATGTTACAATCCTATGGTGTCTAAGCTGGGAGATACCCGAAGACAGAGGTAAGAATGAAACTCATATTCTTGGCCTCAAAAGAGTTATCTAGACTTTGAAATCTTGGTTCTCATTTTCCCTAAATTGGACTATGATGAATTATTAAAGTGCATATAGAATGTCATTTGGGAAATCCATATATCTTGAAGAATTCGGCATGTGGGTATTGTCAAAATAGTCTGTTGATCAAAGAAGAAATTGTCCAGAAATCTGTGTTCACCAGGTAGTCGCCAATTTTTGCAGCTGCAACCTTTTTCCCAATTTTTTTAAAATTTTGGACCCTCCTTTCGATTTTATCTAGCCCAAGTTTGTGTGATTTCTTTAAATCTGTCCTGGAAGTCCAGTTTTTTCCACTTAAATTGATCTTTGAGGTCAGAAACATAGAAGACTGTAGATTTTTGTTTTATTTGTAGAGCTTAACGTTTGATTTTTCGATGATTTATTTTTTGCGCTGTCGAAAGTCTGTTGAAGAATGAGCCGAGGCATTAGTCCTCTATGCCGCCGACGTTTCGGAAGGCAAATAGTGAACGTCCCGATGGACAGTCCTGTTTCTCGTTGATCCGTGTTTCATCTCCTTTTTGTTTTATTTCTCAAACCTTTTGTTTTCATTGTCGGTGACCTTGTTTTTATCGTAATCGGAACAATTTTCGAGATTGGATCGAAGGGCTTGTCTTTTATGCTGCCGATTTTTTGGAAGGAAATTGATAAGAAGCTTAAAGGATAGTGTTTCTGATCGCCGATGTTGTAGTGGTTAGTCTCTCTGACCACCGATAACTTAGAATTCTATGTTAAATTTTCATATGCTTAGCTAAGACATCAGTATTTCATTTCATTTTCATGACAAAAGCATATAAACAGGATCACTGAAAGATAGACAAGCACAACCATAAAAAAGGAACACAAATATTTATCCTGGGAAAACCCTAAAGGGAAAAACCCAGCAAAATCTTCCTCAATATAGATGCCCCAAAAAGATAAAAGATAAAACCAGCAAGGAGATCAAAGCCTGATCCTCCTCTTTCTCCAGCTACTTCTCTTCTCCACTAATGCGCCACACAAGTGAGAGTGTGTGTGTCACAAATGAGGAGCACTACACCTCTATTTATATTCATCCGTTCACTTAAGTTAATTCATTTGACAAGTAGGCTCAAGTTAAATCATGTAGGCTCAAGTAACACATGTAGGCTCAAGTAACCACACTAGGGTGCTAATGACCCAACTTTACAATTAGAGGGTACTAACTCATGACTCTTATTAGTTCTTCCGATTAGGAGCATCGGGGTACAATGTAATACAAGTGGTTCTCCCGGTAGGACCATTGGGGACCACAAAAAGATACATATAGAATATTCTTCGAAGTTACAATATTTCAACACTCCCCCTTAACGAGAAGGGTATTCTACAGCAACATCAACAACAACAAGAGTAGAGATAGAGGACATCATCAACATCAACAGGGTAACACATCTATAAATCATTGGAAGCTTTTCAACATCATGTAGTCTTCATCTTCAATCTTCAGACTTCATCATTAGCAACATCTTTAGCCTTTGATCAGCAACATCTTCAGCATTTTGATCTTTCAATTAGCAACGACATCTTCCGCACTTGGACCTTTCAATCAGCAACATATTCAGCACTTTGACTATTCGATCAACAATAACATCTTTAGCAATTTGACCTTTCAATCAGCAACATCTTCAGCACTTTGACTATTCGATCAGCAGCAACATCATCATATTCTGATCTGTCAATCATAATCATCATCACATTCTAATCTTTCGATCAGAAACATCATCATCATACTCTGATCTTTCGATTAGAAACATCATCAACATAGAAACATCATCATCATACTCTGATCTTTCGATCAGAAACATCATCAACATACTCTGATATTTCGATCAGAAACATCATCATCATACTCTGATCTTTTGATCAGTACGTCATCATCATCATACTCTGATCTTTCGATCAGTACAGCATCATCATCAGCAGCAACAACCTGCAATCCACAACTCAAAGAAGAAGAAGAAAAGTCTTTGGATCACTTTTGGACTTAAAGTCCAGGGATGATACAATCCCACCACATTCTCGACAATCAAAGTTACCAGATTGATTACAGGAGAATCAGTCCCTATCACTTTAGGACTAAGTCCAAGGACAATGCAATCCTACCACATTCTCAAGGACCGAAGCCACTGGATTGATTACGGGAGAATCAGTCCCTATCACTTTAGGACTATGTCCAATGATGATGCAATCCTACCACATTCTCGAGGACTGAAGCCACCGGATTGATTACGTGAGAATAATTCCCTATCACTTTAGGACTATGTCCAAGGATGATGCAATCCTACCACATTCTCGAGGACCGAGGCCACCAGATTGATTGTGGGAGAATCAGTCCCTATCACTTTAGGACTATGTCCAAGGATGATGCAATCCTACCACATTCTCGAGGACCGAAGCCACCGGATTGATTACAGGAGAATCAGTCCCTATCACTTTAGGACGATGTCCAAGGATGATGCAATCCTACCACATTCTCAAGGACCGAGGTCACCAGATCTATTATGGACAGATGTCCCGGGATGATACAATCCCTCTTCATTCTCGAAGACCGAGGTCTCCGGATCACTTTAGGGAAAGTGCCTAGGGATGATACAATCCCGCCACGTTCTTGAGGACCGAGGTCACCAGATCTATTATGGACAGATGTCCTAGGATGATACAATCCCTCTTCATTCTCAAAGACCCAGGTCTCCGGATCACTTTAGGGCAAGTTCCTAGGGATGATACAATCCCACTGCAACATCACTACTCCCCCTTTCAGGGAATATCTTTTCGAACCACACCAACCTTATCTCGAAAGTGTTCGAACTTCACTCAGGATAGAGGCTTTGTCAACACATCAGCAACTTGTTCATCAGTACTCCCATACTGGAGCTTTATGGCTCCATTCTACATCATATCTCAAATGTAGAAATATCTTATTTCTATGTGCTTTGATCTGTCATGAAACACAGCGTTCTCTATCATCTTTATACAACTTTGGTTATCAAATAGACGCACAGTAGTGTCCAACTCTAGGTTTAATAATCCTGACATTAGCTTCCGAAGCCATATGGCTTCACAACTAGCAGAGCAAGCTGCTATATATTCTGCTTCGGTTGTGCTTAGTGCAACATTGGATTGCTTTCTGCTAAACCATGAGATCATAGTAGATCCCAGACTATAACATCCACCTGATGTGCTTTTTCTATCTGAGATACTTCCGGCCCAATCTGCATCTGTATAGCCATACAATCTATACTCATGGCTATTATCATAATATAGACCAAAGTCTATAGTTCCTTTCAAATATCTCATCACATGTTTTGCGACTACCAAGTGAACCCGTCTAGGTTGAACTAGATATTGACTTAATGTTTTCACAGCAAAACAAATGTCTGGTCTGGTATTTTACAAATACATCAATGACCCAATGATCTTTCTGTAATGAGTCACATCCACTAACTCTGATGAGTCATCAGTTAACAACTTCAAGTTGGAATCCATGGGTGTGGACAAGGCTTTGCATTCCAACATGTTGAATCTTTTCAATATCTCTACTACATACTTTCCCTGATTGAGAAAGATTCCTTCTGAACTTTGCCATATTTCCAGACCTAGGAAATAATGCATTAACCCAAGGTCTTTCATCTCAAATTCTTCTGCTAGTCTCTTCTTGCTTTTCATAATCTGTTTCTCATTTCCTGTCAAGAATAAGTCATCCACATATTGTAGTAGGATGACAGGTTCATCTTCTACAACCTTGAGGTAAAGGTTAGGATCATATTTACTCTTGGTAAAGCCCATGCTTGACAGGAAACTATCTATCCTCTCATACCAAGCTCTAGGAGCTTGTTTAAGACCATACAAGGCCTTCTTCAACTTGCATACATGAGTATGTCTGTCTTCAACTTCAAATCCTTGAGGTTGTTCTATGTAAACTTCTTCTTCGATAACACCATTCAGAAACGTTGTTTTCACATCCATCTGGTGTAAGTCCCACTTCATTATGGATGCAAGTGCCATGATAGTTCTAATCAAAGTATATCGTGCTATAGGAACAAATGTCTCTTCATAATCAATTCCCTCTTTCTGAGAGAATCCTCTGGCCACAAATCTTTCTTTATACTTCTCGATACTTCCGTCAGCTGCATGCTTTATTTTGAATATCCATTTGGAGGATACTATACTCTTTCCTTCTGGTTTGGGAACTATATCCCATACATCATTCTTCATTATTGACTAGTATTCTTCAGTCATTGCTTCTACCCATTCTTTCTTCTATACCGCTTCTTCATAGTTTGTAGGTTCTTGTTCTACCAGATCACACATCAAGGCTACATAGTTGGAAAAAGTATTATATTTCTTTCTTTCCCTTGTAGAGCCTTCAGGAGCTCCATATCTTTCTGCCTCTCTTAAAATTTCTCTTGTCCAAGCAGGCTTTCTTTTTCTTGATATCTCCATCATGGGAGGTTCTTGTGGTTCTTCCATGTCATGTTCTTCAGGAGCTTCATCTTTAGGGAGACATGTAGTTTCTTTATTTCTGGGTGGTGTCTCTTCTTCATACACTTCCTCAAGTTGGCACTTCCTGGATCTCTTGAGAGCTGCCTCTTCATCAAATGTCATATCTCGGCTGATTTCCATGTGGTGGAATCCAAGAATGTAGATTCTGAATGCTTTGGATACTTCAAAATATCCAACAAATATCCCCTTCTTTCTGGAAGGGTCTAATTTGGTTCTTTTCTCTTTTGGTAGATGAATATATGCTGGACAACCAAATATCTTGAGGTGACTTACCTCAGGCTTCTTTCCCGTGAATATCTCTTCTAGAGTTTTGAACCCAAGAGCACTGTGAGATATTCTATTTTGTACATACACAGCAGTTCTTGTTGCTTCTGCCCATAGGTGCATTGGAGGATCTTGATCATATATCATTGTCTTCACTGCCTCCATGATGGTTCTATTATTTCTTTCTGCTACCCCATTCTGTTGGGGATTGTAGGGAGTAGTTAGTTCCCTCTTTATTCCTGCATCTTTGCAAAAGGCATCAAACTCTTTTGAGGTGTACTCTCCTCCATTGTCTAATCGGAGAATCTTAATTTTCTTGTCAGAAAGATTCTCTATCAAGGCTTTGAACTCCTTGAATTTCTCAAACACTTCACTCTTTGCCTTCAAGAAGTATATCCAAGTCTTTCTTGAAAAATCATCAATAAATGTGATATAATATTCAAAGCCACTTAAGGATGTGGAATGCATTGGACCACATACATCTAGATGAATCAATTCCAACGTACCTTTTGTTTTTGTTTCGCTCTTCAGGAATGGATTCTTGATGTTCTTTCCCTTCACACATCCTTTGCAAATGCCTTCATGCTTGATATTCATGTCTGGTAATCCCGTCACTACTTTGTTCACATGAGGTAGAGCCTTGTAATTGATGTGGGCAAGCCTTCTATGCCATATTTCACTAGGGTCAGTGGACTCATGCACAAAGGCTATTTCTGAGTGCCCCTTGAGTTTATACAAGCCCCCTTCTTCTTCACCAATGACGATTGCATCTTCAATATTCTTTCCTTTGGGCCACATAAGTACTTGACCATCTATGAAAGAAACTTTGAATCCTTTCTTATCTAAATCTGAGATAGAAAGTAAATTTTTCTTCAAACCAGGTACATATAATACATCTTTCATTTTTAAGGGATTACCTGATTCAAGTTTGTAGCTTGCTTCACCAACTCCTTTGATCGGATATTGATAGTCATCTCCTAGGGATACTTTCTGAGGAGAGCTCTTTTCTTCAAGTTTGGATAGAGTTTTCTTTTGTCCCATCATGTGCTTTGAAGCACCACTATCAATAAGCCAAGTGTCTTCTCCAGGAGTCGCAGACCCAGAGAGAGAAGAAAACAGTACATATTCTTCCGCATCTTCTTCTCTTGCTTGCTTTCTCGAAGGTCCTTCATCTTCTTCTTCTTCATCCTCATCTTCAGCTAGATGAGCATGATATCTTTTGTTGTTGTTGATCCTCTGCTTATATTCTTGCTTCTTTATAGGACAATTTCTGGCAATGTGTCCTATCTTGTCACAGTGGAAGCATTGAAAACTAGAGTAGTCCTTACTTGATAGACTTTCTTTCAATCTTTGGAATCTTCTGGGAGGTTGATGCTCTTTGTGACTTCCCTTCTTGAATATGGGTTGATTCCTTCTTCTTTTTCTGGTATGAGTGGCTAGGGCTTGATCATTCTCTTTTAGTAAGGCTTCTCTATTTGCCACTCTAGTCTCCTCTTGAGTGCAGTCTTCCCATACCACATCAAACTGCATGCTTTCCTTCCTGGCACACATCATTTTAATGAATGATTCACATGGTCTAGTGAGACCATTGAGAGCAGTCATAACCATTTCATCTTCATCAAGCTTATCTCCAATAGCTTCTAGTTGCTCTTTGATCTAGGAAACCCTTGAAAAGTAGTCTTGGATGGATTCTCCATGACTCATCTTGATGCTCTTCAGTTGAGCTCTTAGATTCATCTTCTTGTTGATGTTTCTTCCCTCAAACATTCTAGAAAGGGCATCATACATTTATTTTGGAGTCTTCTTGGATGAAACTTGAGGAATTAAGTGATCCTTAATGGAGTCAGCAATAATTCTTTGTGCCCTAATCATATCCTTTCTGTGCTTCTCCTTGACTTCAACTTATTCAAGTTCTGACACTTCTTCTTTGACATACTTATCAAGATCATTCTCTTGGAGAATGAGACCAATCCTGCATTTCCATGCTCAAAAATTCTCTATGCCTTCTATCTTGTCTTCAAGCTTAGTGCTTGAAGTCATCTTGCTAGAGAATTACAAAAAATTGAAATTTTGTGGAATGAGAAACTGACCTTACCAGGAGATGTGTTTGAATGAGGTGAGTTGACTGATGTACTTGGATTCTAGAAATCTCGATTCTTCACCTTTCAAATCAGACGATTCAGCTTCTGTAGAAATTCATGTCACTGTTTCTGTGATATATCCAGAATTGCTGCCCCTCTATGTCTGAAATTTATCACTGAGGTAACCTCTTATGTCCTTGATCCAACACCATAGGTTTCATCAAAATTGGTTTCACCAATTTAGATTTATGATCCTTTTCCCAAGGTGACCTCTTACAGGACTGTTCAGAACAGTGAAGTTGTACAGCATGCCACGTGTCAATGTTTCATATTATGGGTCTGAACTTTAGAACACAAAAATTAAATTATGTGCCCTTTGTGTAACATCTTTAGGAATTCTATTTGGACCTCTGTAGCCCAATCTATAGCAATTTTTCCCAGGTGTCATGTTTAGGGATGAATTCTGGAAGAGGTTGGAACCCTAACTTGGAGGGATCATATCTCCCAGAATGTAGTGAATATAAGGCTGAATTTTGGACACAGTGTACAGAAGTATTTTATCTTCGGCCTCTGAAAGTTTCAGCTCTTGAACCTTCGTCAATATTAGGATATAGTGAATGTACCAAAACTTAGCGGTTTTAGTATTTAGGGTTTTTCTAGCTCGGGGTCAAACTAGGGTTTGACTTTCCCAGAGTTTCACCCAACCAAAAAAATTGATCCAGGTCTCTAGAATTCGATTTTGATGAGGAGAGAAATCCTATGCTGGGCTCACTCAAAAATTCTTCTTCTGCAAGAAGCCCTTATTTCCTTCACCGAAAACTGAAAATGCTTGGAATCGAATTCTGCTTCGACAGAAAGATGCGCCCTTCAATGGAGTGTCATCCTAGCCTTCTTTTGCTGATAAATTGTGGAGAGAGAACCAAAAAGTAAGAAGCCCTAGATTCTGTAGATGCACAATGTCTTCTTTTCAGGGTGGCTCTGATACCATGTTAAATTTTCATATGCTTAGCTAAGACATTAGTATTTCATTTCATTTTCATGACAAAAGCATATAAACGGGATCACTAAAAGATAGACAAGCGCAACCATAAAAAAGGAGAACACAAAGATTTATCTTGGGAAAACCCTAAAGGGAAAAACCCAGCAAAAGCTTCCTCAATATAGATGCCCCAAAAAGATAAAAGATAAAACCAGCAAGGAGATCAAAGCTTGATCCTCCTCCTTCTCCAGCTACTTCTCTTCTCCACTAATGCGCTACACAAGTGAGAGTGTGTGTGTCACAAATGAGGAGCACTACACCTCTATTTATATTCATCCGTTCACTTAAGTTAACTCATTTGACATGTAGGCTCGAGTTAAATCATGTAGGCTCGAGTTACACATGTAGGCTCAAGTAACCACACTGGGGTGCTAATGACCCACCTTTACAATTAGAGGGGACTACCTCATGACTCTTATTAGTTCTTCTGATTAGGACCATCGGGGTACAATGTAATACAAGTGGTTCTCCCGGTAGGACCATCGGGGACCACAAAAAGATACATATGGAATATTCTTCGAAGTTACAATATTTCAATAGTTTAAGCTCCGATACCTTTTAATTAAGAGTAAGTCGCAATGATACATTTTATATTGCCAACACTACGAAGAGTATTGTGGTTTGAAGTTTCGATGCGTTAGTGGTTAATGGTTCCGATCTCCGGTGTATAAACATCGCGACGATAGTGCTTGGCATCATCGACACTGTGGAAATGTTAAGTTTTAAATCTCCGACACTTAGCATTAAGAGTCTCTGACGCCAACAAACTTAATAGTCTCACAAGACCCGTAGTTTGTTTGTTGTCCGTCGTTACGGTTGTCAATCAGACTACCCTCCTGGTGCTTAGTGTTTTCAACTACCGATAAGATTTTCCCGTCGACTCTTTTTCACCGAAGGTTTATATACGTGGGGAGAATTATTTTATCTTTTATCCATGTTGAAACCCACATTTTTGCTCAAGTCCTTGTTATAGTATGTGTTTACCCTATTTTCGTGGGACATCGGAGGTTTTCATTGTTTTGGTCCAGTTAGGGTTTTCCACGATGAGGAGCATAGTACAGAGTCTACTATTTTGGAGATTAGCAGTAGCGATAATGTGGTTCATGCTTTTCAAGTTTGTTTAGACACAGCCAGGATTAAGATGAAGATTATATTCTATCGGGGTTGTGATTTTAGTTATGGATAGTGGACTTAGAGGATTTCAAGACACAACCGTAGGATTTTATTTTGCCTTGTCATTTTTTATTTTCATGCATTAATACTGTGTATAGTTCATTTTTAGAATGCATATGGAAGAGGTAAATAGATTGATACAGTTTTTGTTATTATTGTTTCACTTGGTAAAAGGTAAAGGGTCTAAGAACATGCTACGTTTATGACAGGGTGATTGCTGCAAAGGAGATATGTCTAAAAGACAAAAGAAGAAGGTTCCGATTGTTGAAGGAGATCCAATAGTTAAAGGATCTAGATGAACAAATTTTAAAGAATACAGTGGCACATGCAGCTGTGAGTATTCATCTGTTAAAAGATCAGTTGCATCTGAGTCCAGCAAGGATAGAAGGGTTCAGGAACCAGGCTTCCAAATATGAGATAAATATCAGTTTTCTTGAACCTTCTCATTTTGAAAGCATAGCAGCGAAGGCCCAGGAATGGAAAAAGTTCATCAACGACCAAGCGGGTCCCTCTTCATAAAGTATTTTAAAAGATTTTTTGTTTTAAAATGTATTATATTGTAAAAATTATGAGCACATACTACAAGACAAATTTTGGAACTGAAAGGTCAGGGGAGCCCAAAAGTCATTAAGGGGCAACCCAAAGGTTTTGATTTTTTGTATAAATAAAGGAGAGTTTAGATGTAACAAGGACTTCTTTCCCAGACCATTTGTGAGAGTATATTGTAAGAAGAACTACTTCCTTTTACAATAAAAAATTACAAGTTTCTTCTAGAGAAAGTTTGGTGGAATGTTTCAAATGCTTTGCTATGGATCAGTTGAATGTGAACTATTTCATTTTCAGCTTATGTCCATTAACTGTGAGATTGTTCTAACTCATTGAATCTCTATTCATGTTATGAATGCACTCTAGTTTATTCTGTGAAATTTCCACTGTGAGTAATGAAGGTTGTCATAAACAATAATCTATCTTGTTGTTCATATTTCTTTTAATGTTCATGTGTTCTGAAATAAGTAACAGCTATCTGTAATTTTTCCTAATACATGCACAGAAATACATTACTCATTGATAATTAATAATTCTACTCCCTAGGGATAGGTTAGTTGGTTAAAATTAGTTTCTTGCTGTTTGTGTTTTAGATGCGAGAGAGTTAAGACAAGAGGTAAGAACCTGCACATCACATTGTGACACTCTTCATTATCTCTATCAATTTGCATTTTTAGATAGGCACTTACACATCATAACTTAAACACAAAGAACTAAAAATATATACGGTGGATCAGGCCGTAACTGATAAAACCTTTTAATTTGCTAATCGACCTATGGTAGCCAGGCCATAAACCGGACGGATTCCCCATACCAAACAGTAACGGGCTAATTGGAAACATTTATTGGGGAGAATCCCTAACTGTTGTTACCTACGATTTTACAGGCCTCAATAGGAATGCATGGCCAGAGGAACTGTGTAGCAGAGAAGGGGATGCTTCCTTGTGTTGGGTGTGTAAGTGTTTATAAGTCAAGCTAGATTCGGTGTGGGTGTTCTTAGCTCTATATTGAGCTCACTAAATTAGCAGTTTGTCTTTCCACCTCCTTAGAAGCCTAATAAACCCAACTGGAAGGATGGCTTGAATGGTAGCCTGATAAACCCATATGTTGGATTGGTTGTGTCTCATGTGAATTTGGCTAAGTGTAAGCCACTGCCTGTGTAAGTCTGATAAACCCAACTGTGTTGGCTTGACTTAGTTTTATTGTATCCTTGGCTATGGGGAAATTCTGCTAGTGTTCCTTATTCCTTGGGGAAAATCATGCCCAGCTTGGGGGTGACAGTGTTGTTGAGAGATTAAAGAGCACACTGGTCTATGGTTGGGTGGAACGTTATAGCGACATAGCTGGTTGCGGTACAAGCTTCTCCAAAGATAAGTATTCTTGTTTCTTTAAGTTCTACAACTTTATTTTCTTATGAATTATTATGCAATTATCATGAACATGTTGAATGCATGAATGTGTTGAATGAATCATTTGCTTCCAATGTATATATCATGTACATTTTATTATGGATCTGTGTATTTATATGCTTTAATTTCAATGCATTTTATATATGTATTATGTTCATGGGGGCTTAGATATCCCAAGTGGATAGATGTTGTCACGTCCTCTCCGTCGAGTAAGGGTTGGGGATGTGACACTAACCTCATACCAACTCCCATTGTATTAGAAATGGTCAATAGATCCATGATTCAACCTGATGGAATCCTTGATGACATAGTAATATATGTTGATTTTTGGGAATACCCTGCATATTTCCTTGTGCTATAGCCCAAGTATCAATTGGGGGGACATCCACTTGTTCTAGGAAGTCCTTGGTTGGCTATAGTATATGCTTACATCAGCTGTAGATCAGGGTATATGACGATATCTGATGGAACTGACACCAAAATATTGACCCTATATCCTCCAGCTAAATCAAGTCTAGATGCTAAAATTATGTTATGGGTAGAACTGGAAGAAAAAGAGCGCACTCAACCTCTTCTTACCATAGGGAGGGCCCTGAATTTTAAGAATGAAAACGGGGATGATTCCATTAGGGGCATCACTAATAAACCAATGATAGTTACCGAACACACATTTTAGATCTAGGATAGTGCAATGAGTAAGATTGATCAAGAAGAATTTACTGATGAAGTTTTAGTTGAAACTGTTCCCATGGTCGAAAATTTGAAGAGTGTTCCAATTGAAATTGAACCGGGAAGAACTTTGAACTTTAATCCCAATCTAGCACCTCACGAGCTTGAGTGGCTGACCGCACTGTTGAAACAACATAAGGAATATTTTGTGTGGGAGTACATGGACATGAGAGGTATTCTATCTGAGTTATGTACTCACCATATTTACATTAAAATTGATTGTCGACCTATATGTTAGCCTCTGCGTAGAATGAATCCCAATTTGAGGGACATTGTGAAAGAAGAAATTCAGAAACTTTTAAATGCAGGATTTATTTATCCTATTTCAGACAATGAATGGGTTTATCCATTAGTAATTGTTAATAAGAAGAATGGTAAATGAAACATATATGTTGACTACCAAGAGCTTAATAAATCTACACAAAAAGACCATTTCCCTTTGTCATTTATTGATCAGGTTCTGGATACCCTATCTGGTAAAAAGTTCTTCTCTTTTCTAGATGGCTTTAGTGGGTACAATAAGATTCATATTTCCCTTGAAGGCCAAGATAAAAATACTTTTACATGTACCTGGAATACCTTTTTCATATAGGGTACTTCCTTTTGGACTGTTCAAAAGCACAAGCTACATTTCAGCAAGCTGTGATTGAAATTTTTTTTATATGGTTAATGATTGTATGGAAATATTCATGGATGATTTTACCTCGTATGGTAGGATATTTGAAGAGGATTTGGAAAATTTGGAAAAGGTTTTAAAACGTTGTGAACAGACTCACCTTTCCCTCAGCACTAAAAAATTTCATATGATGATTAAGGAAGGTATAGTCTTTGGACATTTTATATATGTTGCAGGAATACAAGTGGATCATACTAAAATAAAGATAATTTTGAACATCCCTCCCCGTGGAACGCAATGATAGGTATGTAGTTTTCTTGGGCATGTTGGCTATTATAGACATTTTATTGAAAAAAATCTAAGCTAGCATATCCTTTATTTTCCTTACTAATGAAGGATGCATAATTCATATAGACAGGTGGGTGTCAAACAAATTTTGCGTAATTGAAGAAAATATTATCTACAACACCTATTTTGCATGGGCCTAATTGTTCCTTTTAGTTAAAAAAATCCAACGCAAGATAAGACGTGATAAAAAGAACTTTCAATGAGAGGGCTCAATGGAAAATTCTTGATAGGACACATGTCGGTGCTTTAGAGTTTTTGAATGGGAGTTATTTTACGGTGTCATGGATGAAAGGTCTGACGAAAAACTATGAATGAGGACACATGTCAGTATTTCAAATTTGTATTAAGGTAACACCAAGAGAAATTCATATGGGAAGCCCCAATGTGGGGACATGTGTCAGCAAATCAGAGTCCTCAGTCTGAGTTGTTCTAAGTTGTCATGACTGGAAAGCCCCTCGGGAAACCCCAATAAGGACATGTGTCACCTCATCGAATTTTTGTGTCCCAGTTATTTTAAGGTGTCATTATAGGAAATCTCGATGGGAAACCCCAATGAGGACACACTTCATCTCATCAAATCTTTTGCATTGGAGTTGCTTTAAGGATCCCCATAAAGAAGTTATAATGGAAAGGCCCGATGGAGGACACATGTTAATGTATAGAATATTTTCTAGGGTGTCATGAAAAGAACGTCTAATGGAGTGTCTTGTGTTAGGATATTTAGACACTTAGGAGTTAGTTAAGATCAACTTGTGTAATATATCCGTTAGGTAAAAGTGTGTTTCTTTAGTATGCATTTGTAAATATTCTAATCCGACAGTCACGATATGTTCTAGACATAGAGTGATCCGACGGTTCAACTTCTCTTAGATCATACCTACCATTGATTCGTGGCTTAACACCCGATTGGTCTATGATCTCTATTTAAAGAGAATAGAGGGTCCTTGGCTAGTTGATCAATTATGAGAAGCTCATGTAACTTTCTTTCTTTTGCATAATAAATTGCTCTGAGTATCTATTTGGCCGGGGCCATGGACTGTTTCCCTCTCGAGGGTTTTAACCAAGTGACAAACATTGGTGTATTGATCTATGATCTGTTTGTGTGAAGCAGTTGTTCTTGGTGTTCGGTCCTTTGGGAGTACCCTGTGTACCCTAACATCTTGAAGAGGACACATGTTCACATATAATTGTTGTCTAGAGTGGACACATGGTTGATAATCGGAGTTATATTATTAGGATGTACATTAAGAATAGCTTCTGAAGGGCCAATGAATGAGGTATGATAGCCAATTAGAATTGAGTAGAGAATGGATCGTGATATGTTGGATGTGAAAATATCAACATTTGTGAGCCATAGTGCATCCACTACTTGCATGAGGAATAACGGTAGGTGGGTGAGTTGTTGGGAGAAAACCACCTAGTTATGTGTCTTTTTTTAACTGGAAATGGCTCCAACAAAAAATTTAAGTTAAGTTTCGGGTACAATGAGATTGGAAGAAATGATAAATTTCATGCAATAGGTCGTAGCAATCAGTCACTATGGGTTAGTGTAGATACAGGAACAATGTCGTATTGAGCAAATTCAACAATTTTTAAAGGGCTATAATTTTTAGCTGAAAAATCAAAATTGAGCATGAATATAGCCATTGAAAATACTATTTGGAGGAGAACAATGTTGATGAGTCATTATGTAGAATTATATTTATGATGGTTTCAAGAAATTGACAGAATATGGTTTCGTAGTTTGATTAGTCAATACATTTGTTAATGTGTATATTTTCCAAAGTACCCAAAACCTTGGTAAAATGAGTTATGATGATAAGGAAGTGTAACAGAGGTAAAATGAACTAAGTATGATTGTAGGAACATCATAAGGGTACTCTCAGGTTGGTGTGGAAACACAATAGAATGATCCAAGCATGGTTCAGTTGTATGATTAATAGCAATGTGGATGGCTACCAAAGTCTCTTAAACATGAGAAAAGAGCTCTATGGTGGTATAAGAGAATTCTAGATGTAATATTGAGTTTGGTTATTTGTAGATACATCCATGGTGATGCTTGAATAATTACATGAAGGTGCAATGGAGGAAGTAATGCATAATAAAAGTGTTTGTCAACAAGCAGGTCAAAGGACTAGTCCAAGGTGGGATGAGTATTTGGTACTATCATAACACCCCGGTTTTGACCCCATGGTATTAAAATTGTACATGATGTATATATTGTATTGAAATCATGGAGAGAAGACCAAGTCCAAGGCCCTACCATTGATTTGGGGTTTTGTGTATCGGTGATCAAGGTTGATGCCGATGGGTATAGTGCTAAGTTAAGCACAGTATATTGTTTTGAAGTCATCATGTAAATATGTAATTTAATAAAAATACCACATCTAGCTATGCACTGCAACGTAAGAGATGGGGGCATGATTTCACAAGAAATAGGGAGGGGAGTTATTCAAACTCCTGAGCCATAGGGTGAGACCATATGTCAATGGGAAAACCCATAAACCCTCAGCTACCTTTTGGTCCCCTGCATTCAATGATTCAATTCTTCCATAAGAGCAGTTGAGGCAGTTAATTCCTTGGGAAGAGTAAGGCATGGCAGTCGGATTTTGTGTCTGAGCAAGTCTACAACCTGTAGTCTGGGGAAGCCGCATTCTTTCTTTTGAAGCAAGAAATCGAGGGAATGTGTTCCCATTCCATCATTCAGAGTCTCCCAGTATGTCTTGGTCATCTTGATCCATTATTTGGCATTCGTATGTCGTTCATTAAGGGTTGTTCACTCTCCTGAGTCGGGGGAACAAGTTGTTCACTCTCTTGAGTCATGGGAATGGTTTGTTCTTCAGTTTTTCTCCTGTGTTACAGAGTGGTATGCAAACTCGGTTGTCTGTGTTACAAACTGGAGCCTTATGTTGTGGTGTCTCATTATGGTTTGTTGTTATGTGTACCCTAGTTTGTGTCTGAACTGTATGCAAGACTTAGGACTGAAAGAGACACTAAATGGGATTGATAAACCTAGTGAAGAGAGGACCCTCACAAAAATATAAAAGTGGCTGGTGAATCTTCTCTGCATGCCCTAAAGAGAACTAGAAGGGAATATATATCCCGAGGGACTGTGTAGTAGAGAAGGGGATACTTCATTGTGTTGGGGTGCAGCTAATGTGGATGCTAGGCTAGATAGATCTTGTGGAGGTGTCCTAAGCTCTGTGAAGGAGCCACTAGCTTAGCCATTCTTCCTTCCCACTACCTTAGCATCCTGATAAACACAAGGGTAGATTGTCTTGGATGACAACCTGATAAACCCAATTGGATATTGTCTTGGATGGGCATCCTAATAAACCCAATCGTATACTAGATTGCTTAAGCATCCTGATAAACCCAACTGGTAGTTGGCCTGGATGTGTCTTGTTTTGAATTTTGGCCATGTGTGACCCTTGGATAGACATCCTGATAAACCCAACTGTATGATGGCTTGGCTGAGAATCCTGATAAACCCAATAGTGTATTGGCTTGATTTCCTACAACCTGGTAAACCCAACTATGTGTTGGCTTGGTTGGACAGTCTAATAAACCCAATTGAAGGTTGGATTGACTATGTGTGATATGATATGGCTATGTGTGAGTATGTTGTTCCCTAATTCCTTGTGGAAATCGTGTCCATCTCGGGGGTGGCAGTTAGGTTGAGATATTGATGAACACAACTGGCCTATGGTTCAGTGGAACATTGTAGTGACATAGCTAGTTGCGGGACAACTTCATCCTCAAGATAAGTATTCTCTATTTTTCTTATTTATGCAAAGTATTTGCTTATGAATGAATTGAAATGTTAAATTCTTGTTAAAGAATCAAGTAGATTTTATTGTTGATTAAATGTTCCTGCATTTTCATATGCATGTGCCTTGTATGTTTCATTGAATTTTTCTTATGATCATGGAAGCTAGAATCCTAGTTATAGAGTTAGAAGGCATCTGACTTAAGTGTTTCTGCATTGCAAAATCCACCTGTGGAAGGCAGAAGGTGGGAAGCAGATGAGACAAGTTGAAACAAAGAATAATTTTGGTTATTCCACACCCCAGGATCCACCTATGGAAGGCAGAAGGTGAAAGCGAAGAAAGAGTTGAAATTTCTAAGGAAGAGTTGGATTTCTGATTGCCAAAGTTCGCTGTGGAGGGTTGAAGGAAAAAATCGATAGATCGAAAAAGGGCAAGGTACAATGATGGTTTTCGCACCTCGGAGTCTGCAACGAAAGGTGGGAGGCAGAAATCAGAAAGAGAAATGAGAGAAAGTGTGGTTTTCAGTTATCCGAGGTCCACCCGCAGAAGGAAGAAAGAGAAAGGTGAGCAAGTGAAGGTATCGATTTGTTGGTTTTCCAATTCCTGAGTTCCGCAATGGAAGGCAGAAAGGAATAAGGTGGAAGGAAGAAAGTGGTTAAATGATTCCATCGAATGTTGAGCTTCTGATTCCTAAGTTCCACAATGGAAAGGAGGAAGTCGGAAGGTGAAAAGTCAAAAGACAAAATGATCATTTCATGGAGTTTCTGACTTTTGAGGTCTGCAGCGGAAGGCGGAAATTCAAAAGACAAGGTGGTCATTTCAGGGAATTTCCGATTCCCGAAGTTCGCAGCGAAAGGCGGGAAGGCGCAATGCAGAAGGTGGAAAATTCAGGTTCAATGCGGAATGACTTTTTTGGTTAACAAAATGGATCTGTGAGATGTGGAACAACTGTTACAGTGATCTTTATGCTTAAGCATGAATGTTAAAGGATGTATATGACCCATGACTTTGTTAAAGAGAAATAAATAATAATTTTTAAATTATTCCGCATATGATTCAGGTGTATGGGCACTAGGTTCATGTACATTGTGTTATCAGAGCAGTATCATGGTAGTGGATATGCTACAATGTGGTATCAGACTAGGATTAGCAATCACATTCTCCTCGAAGGTGGGAGGGGACACTACAATGTGCTATCAAAGATAATGGTTACAACATTGGGCCTAGATGGACCAAATGAATATTTTTCAGAGCTATTGGTTCCAAATAAGTGGTTTTTAAATTCTGATATTGTCTAACAATGTGTTTATTAACACATTTTGCAGAGCCATAGTGTAGTTTGGAAAATTTGGTTTTGGCTCGGCCATGAGAACCTACAGCATGAATGATGCACGGGATCCCTATGAGTACGAGGCAGATGCTATGTGGGAAAAAATTCAAGTTGGAAATGCTGAAACAAAATCCAACTGAAAAATATATCAAGAGACTCCACCAAATACTACAGCCACCATGAGAAGCCTAAGGGTGGGATTGCAAAGTTGTAGAGAAGACAATGAAAGAATGATTAAAGCTCGGGAAGAGAAGAATCAGATGAATGCAGCCATGTTGAATATTTTGAAAGACATCCAAAGGTGGATGAACTCTAGGGATTGGGCAGTAAATCTAAAAGGAAGTAAGAGCAATGCCAGAAGAAGAAAAAGGTATTCTAGTGGATCATCTGACTCCAAAGGATCCACTGGGGGTTCAAGCTCTTCATCTCACATGAATGAGAGGAAGAGGCATTACCGGAACAGTTCACGTGATGAATTTAAAAAGGAAAGGCCTCCTACCTTTAATGGTGAGGTAAATACTGGTCAAGAAGTTGAATCTTGGCTTCTTGGGATGAGAAAATATTTCCAAGTCCAAGACTATTCAAGAAATATGAAGGCAAGGGTAGCCATCTTTAACCTGAATGGAAGAGAATCTATATTGTGGGAGCACCTCAAGCAAGTGAACTAGAAGATCAATGACATCAATATTGTGTGGAAGCAGTTCAATAAGTATTTCAAGCAGAAATACCTCTCTTATAGGTACTATGATGAAAAGATTAAAGAGTTCCATGAGCTAAAATTGGGGCAGCTGACCATGGAAGAATATGCAAACAAATTCTTGGATTTGTTGAGGTATGTCAAGTATATCATATATGATAAAGTAAAAATTCCTTGTTTTCTAAGTGGGATAACTAAGTCATACAAATACATAATTGAGTTGGATGAGCCTTGAAATCTAGAAGAGGCTATAAGGAAGGCCAAGTATTTCTATGAGCAAAGAAAAAGAAAACCTGGTAGCCATAAGACATGGAAGGACAAGAAGAATGAGAAGTTTGACCCAAGGAAGAGAGGCTTTAAGCCTTCTCGCTTTCAAAATAAACAAAGGAAACCATCACAATATTTGACTAAGCCAACCAGAGTAATAGGAGACAAGCTAAGAGATCCAAAAGAGATCAAAGAACCACTCCAATGTTGGGGATGTGGAGGAAACCATATGCGCAGTAACTGTCCGCATGAGAATGGGTATGTAAGGCAAGATCACAACATTCAAGCAGTAGAAACTGTTGTTCAAGTGACAAGGTTTGTCCCTAGAATTTATGCATCCCTAGAGGACCGTCAGGAAGATCACTAGTCAATGGTGGTTGAAGTTGAAGGTAATATTGTTGAGCAATTTGTTTCTATTTTGATTGACCCTGCATCTACTCATAGTTATATTACTCATAGAATTGTTGAGATTTGTGCTTTTAAGAAAGTAAAGCATAGAAAATCATGGTTAGTTCAACTAGCCACTGAAACCAAGAGAAAAGTTATTGAAGTGGTAGAGAAATTTCCATTAGTCATGGATGGGTTGGTCACTTATGCAGACTTGAATGTTTTTTCGCTTGGTTCCTATGATATTCTCATTGGAATGGACTGGTTAGAAGCACACAAATTTAATCTTTATTGTTACAATAAGACTTTTGAATGCATGGATGAAAAACGAAACCCAAGGGTTGTAAGAGGCATTCCAAAGGTGGTTTATGTTATGCAGATTTCAGCAATACAGCTGAAGAAGTTCTATAGGAAAGGTTGCAGATTGTATGCAGCCCATGTTTTAGAGGTAGCAAAGAATGAAACTCCTAGGTTGGAGGACTTTCATGTATTGCAAGAATTCTAGGATGTTTTTCCTAATGAAATTCCAAGACTTCCTCCAAAGACAGACATTGATTTTACAATTGACCTTGTTCCTACAGAAGCACCAGTGTCCAAGACAACCTACAGGATGAGCACATCGGAATCACTAGAGCTGAAAATGCAGCTGTAAGAGTTGTAGGAAAAGAAGTATATCAGGTCGAGTGTGTCCCCTTGGGGAGCACCAGTTCTGTTTGTGAAAAATAAAGATGGCACACTCAGGTTGTGTATTGATTATAGACAGTTGAACAAAGTCACTATGAAGAATAAATACTTTTTACCTAGAATTAATGACCTTTTTTTATCAAATGAGAGGAGCAAAGGTATTTTCCAAGATTAACTTGAGGTCTGGTTACCATCAGGTAAGAATCAAAGATGAATATATTCATAAGACAACCTTTAGAACAAGGTATGGACACTATGATTTTGTGGTGGTACCGTTTGGTCTCACAAATGCACCAGGTGCATTCATGTGTCTCATGAATAGTTTTTTTAGCAAGTATCTAGACAAGTTTGTTCTTGTCTTCCTTGATGACATTCTTATTTATTCCAAGAATGAAGAAGAGCATGAGGAACATTTGATACTGACATTGAAATTGCTAAGGGATCATAAGATGTATGCAAAGTTGAGAAAATGTGACTTCTATAAAGATAGAATTCATTATTTAGGTCACATTATCTCAAAGGAGGGCATATCTATGGAACCTGAGAAGATTGAGGCCATCATGAATTGGCCAACCCCAAGAAAAGTGATAGATGTGAGATCTTTTATGGGACTTGCAAGAAACTACAGGAGGTTCATTGAAGGATTCTCCAAGGTTTCACATTCAATCACTTCTTTGAAAAAGAATGGAATAAAGTTTGAATGGACACCAAGATGTGACGAAAGCTTCTAGCAGTTGAAGAATATTCTTACAAGTGCACCAATTTTGAAAATTCCAGACCCAGAAAAATAATTTGTGGTGTGTATTGATGCATGTAATCAAGGACTTGGAGGAGTTGTTTTGCAATACAACCACGTGGTATGCTATGAGTCCAGAAAGTTAAAGGAACATGAGAGGAAATATGATACTCATGATCTAGATCTTGTAGCCATATTAAAGCCTCTCAAGATGTGGATAAATTACTTAATGGGAAGAAAATTTGAGCTAAGGAGAGACCATTGTGGTCTGAAATACTTGTTTGATCAACCAACTTTAAATGCTAGGCAAGCTAGATGGCTGGAGTTTTTGTGTGAGTTTGATTTTGGAATGAAACACATAAAAGGAAAAGAAAATAAAGTGGTTGATGCACTCAGCAAGAAGGTGCATGAAATGCATGTGGCATCTCTTAGTACTTTCCAACTAGATCTGAGACAACTGATTATTAATCATACTATTGAAGATGAAATGTATGTGCAGATAAAGGACAGGTTGCAGCAACAAAGCCTTGAAAAGAAGTATGGGGGATATAAATTGGAAGAAGATGAACTTCTTACCTATAAGAATAGAATTTACATTCCAAATGTGGTGGACTTGAGGAGAATTGTTATGGATGAAATCCATAAAGCTCCATATTATGGTCACCCAGGATATCAGAAAACAATTGCTACAGCCAAAAAGTAGTATTTTTGGCCAAGAATGAAAAAGGACATTGTTGAGTATATTTCTAAGTGCATGAAATGTCAGCAGGTGAAGGTTGAGCATCAACATCCAGTAGGTTTATTGCATCCTTTTCCAATCCCATAATGGAAATGGGAAGTTATTTCCATGGATTTTATTGCAGGATTTCCAATGAATGTGAGACAACATGATTCCATCATGGTTGTGGTGGACAAGTTGACAAAGGCATCACATTTTATACCAGTTAAGTCCACATACAAAGCTGATGCCATTGCAAAGATATTCATGAAGGAAATTTTCAGATTGCATGGATTACCAAAGGCAATAATTTCTTACAGAGATACCAAGTTCACTTCCAATTTTTGGAAGGGTTTTTTTGCAGATTTCGGTACAAAGTTGAACTTCATCACCACCTACCATCCTCATATTGATGAACAGACATAGAGAGTGAATCAGGTGCTTGAATACATGTATGTAATGGACAAACCATCCAAGTGGGAGGATTATTTACACTTGGTAGAATTTACATATAATAATGGACAGCAAGCATCATTAGAAATGAGTCCATATGAAGCCTTATATGGAAGAAGGTGTAGAACACCATTGAATTGGGATAATATAGTAAACAGGATTGTGCTTGGTCCAGAATTGCTCAAGGAAATGGAGCAAGAGGTTGCAAAGATCAGGAAGAACTTGAAAGCAACCTAAGATAGACAGAAAAGCTATGCAGATAAGCATAGAGTGCACAGAGAGTTCAATGTTGGGGATCATGTTTACCTTGGAGTGAGGCCAAGGAAGAGTTCCTTGAAGCTTGGAAGTTGTACCAAGATGTCACCTAGATATTGTGGGCCTTTTGAAGTGCTTGAAATAATAGGTCCAGTTGCATATAGACTTCCATTTCCTGCTAGCACTATGGGTTATAATATTTTTCATGTTTCTTTTCTTAAGAAATATGTACATGATCCTAACCATGTGATAAATTTTGATGTGATTTAGGTGGAACCCGAGGGAGAGCTATAAACTGATCCATTGTACATCCTCAATAAGAAGGTCACAGTGCTCTGGAATCAAGCCGTTGGACAGGTAAAGGTGCAGTGGAAGCACTACGGTCCTAATGAGGCTAAGTGGGAGCTGGAAGATTCCATGCAATTGGCACATCCATTTTTGTTCAATTTTGTAAAGCAGTAAGGACAGTGCTAATGAAGGGGGAAGGGAATGTAACACCCTAGTTTTGACCCCATGGTACTAAAATTGTACATGATATATATATTGTCTTGAAATCATGGTGAGGAACTCAAGGACAAGTCCCTGTTAAATTTTCATATGCTAAGCTAGATCATTAGTATTTCATTTCGAATTCATAACAAAAGTATATAAACAGGATCATTGAAAGATAGACAAGCACAACCATGCAAAAGGAACACAAAGATTTATACTGGGAAAACCCTAAAGGAAAAAAACCTAGCAAAATCTTCCTCAATATAGATGCCCCAAAAAGATAAAACATAAAACCAACAAGGAGATCAAAGCCTAATCCTCCTCCTTCTCCAGCTACTCTTCTCTTCTCCACTAATGCGCTACACAAGTGAGAGTGTGTGTGTGTTCCAAATGAGGAGCACTACACCTCTATTTATATTCATCCGTTCACTTAAGTTAACTCATTTGACATGTAGGCTCGAGTTAAATCATGTAGGCTCGAGCTACACATGTAGGCTCGAGCTACACATGTAGGCTCAAGTAACCACACTGGGGTGTTGATGACCCACCTTTACAATTAGAGGGGACTACCTCATGACTCTTATTAGTTCTTGTGATTAGGAGCATCGGGGTACAATGTAATACAAGTGGTTCTCCCGGTAGGACCATTGGGGACCACAAAAAGATACATATAGAATATTCTTCGAAGTTACAATATTTCAACACTCCCCCTTAACGAGAAGGGTATTCTACAGCAACATCAACAACAACAAGAGTAGAGATAGGAGACATCATCAACATCAGCAGGGTAACACATCTATAAATCATTGGAAGCTTTTCAACATCATGTGTTCTTCATCTTCAATCTTTAGTCTTCATCATCATTAATTCTTTGACTACTTCGATCAGCAACAACATCTTCAGCATTTCGACCTTTCGATCAGCAACATCTTCAGCACTTCGACTTTTCAATCAACAACAACATCTTCAGCATTTTGTCCTTTCGATCAGCAACATCTTCAGCACTTTGACTTTTTGATTAGTAACAACATCTTCAGCACCTTGACCTTTCGATCAGCAGCAACATCTTCAGCACTTTTGACCTTTCGATCAGCAGCAACATCTTCAGTACTTTGACCTCTCGATCAGCAATATCATCATCAACACTTTGACCTTTCGATCAGCACCAACATCATCATCATCATATTATGATCTGTTGATCATAATCATCATCACATTCTGATCTTTCGATCAGAAACATCATCATCATAGTGCATCATCATCATACTCTGATATTTAGATCAGTACATCATCATCATCATACTCTGATCTTTCGATCAGTATGTCATCATCATCATACTCTGATCTTTCGATCAGTACGTCATCATCATCATACTTTGATCTTTCGATCAGTATGGCATCATCATCATCAACAACAACCTGCAAACCACAACTCAAAGACAAAAATTATTTGGATCACTTTTGGACTTAAAGTCCAAGGATGATACAATCCCACCACATTCTCGACAACCGAAGTTACCAGATTGATTACGGGAGAATCAATCCCAATCACTTTAGGACGAATTCCAAGGATGATGCAATCCTACCACATTCTCGAGGACCGAAGCCACCGGATTGATTATGGGAGAATCAGTCCCTATCACTTTAGGACTATGTCCAAGGATGATGCAATCCTACCACATTCTCAAGGACCAAAGCCACCGGATTGATTATGGCAGAATAAGTCCCTATCACTTTAGGACTATGTCCAAGGATGATGGAATCCTACCACATTCTCGAGGACCGAAGCCACCATATTGATTACGGGAGAATGATTCCCTATCACTCTAGGACTATGTCCAAGGATGATGCAATCCTACCACATTCTCGAGGACCGAAGCCACCGGATTGATTACAGGAGAATCAGTCCCTATCACTTTAGGACTATGTCCAAGGATGATGCAATCCTACCACATTCTCGAGGACCGAAGCCACCGGATTGATTACAGGAGAATCAGTCCCTATCACTTTAGGACGATGTCCAAGGATGATGCAATCCTGCCGCATTCTTGAGTACCGAGGTCACCGGATCTATTATGGACAGATGTCCCGGGATGATACAATCCCTCTTCATTCTCAAAGACCGAGGTCTCCGGATCACTTTAGGGCAAGTGCCCAAGGATGATACAATCCCATCACGTTCTCGAGGACCGAGGTCAATGGATATATTATGGATAGATGTCCCAAGATGATACAATCCCTCTTCATTCTCGAAGATTGAGGTCTCTAGATCACTTTAGGGAAAGTGCCCAAGGATGATACAATCCCATCACGTTCTCGAGGACCAAGGTCACCGGATCTATTATGGACAGATGTCACAGGATGATATAATCCCTCTTCATTCTCGAAGACCGAGGTATCTAGATCACTTTAGGGCAAGTTCCCAAGGATGATACAATCCCATCATGTTCTCAAGGACCGAGGTCACTGGATCTATTATGGATAGATGTCCTAGGATGATACAATCCCTCTTCATTCTCGAATACCAAGGTCTCTGGATCACTTTAGGGCAAGTTCCCAAGGATGATACAATCCCATCACGTTCTCGAGGACCGAGGTCACCGGATATATTATGGATAGATGTCCCAGGATGATACAATCCCTCTTCATTCTCGAAGACCAAGGTCTCTGGCTCACTTTAGGGAAAGTGCCCAGGGATGATACAATCCCACTGCAATCATCACTACTCCCCCTTTCGAGGAATGTCCTTTCGATCAACACCAAGATTGTCCTAAAGGTGTTCGAAATTTACTTGAGACAGAGGCTTCGTCAGTACATCATCATCCAAACCATCATCATCTACATCTTCAGTATGTGAATACTAAACTATCACCATCTGTATCTCCAGTATGTGAATACTGAAAGCATCATCATCTATATCTTCAGTATAGAAATACTGAAAGCATCATCATCTCTATATTCAGTATAGAAATATGGAATCACCATCATCTGCATCTACAGTATGTAAATACTGAAACATCATCATCTGCATCTTATCTCGTATGTAGAAATACCATATTTCTATGTGTTACGACGGAACACGGGGTTCTCTATCATCACGACTCTGGTTATCACATAGAATCATTGTAGTATCCATCTTCAGGTCTAAGAGACCTAATATCATCTTTCGAATCCATATGGCTTCACAACTTAGCAGAGCAATCTGCTATGTATTCTGCTTCAGTCGTGCTAAGAGAAACACTGGATTGTTTCCTACTAAACCATGAACTCATAGCACATCCCAGACTATAACATCCACCTAAAGTGCTTTTTCTGTCTGAGATACTTTCGGCCCAATCTGCATTTGTGTAGCCATACAATCTATACTCATGGCTACCATCATAGTATAGACCAAAGTCTATAGTCCCTTTCAAATATCTCATCATATGTTTTGTAGCTACTAAGTGAACCCGTCTTGGTTGAACAAGATATTGACTCAAGGTGTTCATGGCAAAACAAATGTCTGGTCTGGTATTTGTTAATTACATCAATGACCCAATGATCTGTCTGTAATGAGTCACATCCACTAACTTTGATGAGTCATCGGCTAACAGCTTCAGGTTGGAATCCATAGGAGTAGCCATGGCTTTGCATTCCAACATATTGAATCTCTTCAATATCTCTACCGCATAATTTCCCTGGTTGAGAAAGATTCCTTCTGAACTTTTTCATACTTCTAGACCTAGGAAACAATGCATTAACCCAAGGTCTTTCATCTCAAATTCTTCTGCTAGTTTCTTCTTGCTTTCTACAATCTATTTCTCATTCCCTGTCAAGAATAAGCCATCCACATATAGTATGACGGGTTCATCTTCTACAACCTTGTAGTAAAGGTTAGGATTGACTTTACTCTTGGAAAATCCCATGCTCGTCAAGAAACTATCTATTCTTCCATACCAAGCTCTGGGAGCTTTCTTCAGGCCATAAAGGGCCTTCTTCATCTTGCATATGTGAGTCCATGTGTCTTCAACTTCAAATCCTTATGACTATTCGATGTAAAACTCTTCCCCAATCATACCATTAAGGAAGGCTTGTTTGTACTTCATCATGGAAGCAACTACCATCATGGTTATGAAGGAAGTGTACCTTGCTTCCTGGAGTAAGTGTCTCTTCAGAATTAATTCCCTCTTTCTTATAGAAACCTCTAGCCACAAGTATTTCCTTTCTTCTATCAACAACATATTTTATCTTGCAAATATATTTGTAAGATACCACATTCTTGCTTTCTGGTTTGAGTACTATATCCGAAACATCATTCTAGTATTCTTTCATCATAACATCTTCCATGAGTTTGTCTTGTCAGGTCATCAACATATCTTAGTCTTCTGCATTCAACCTTGAAGGTTGGAACCCACTTTACTCTTGGTAAAGTCTCGATCCATCAGGAAGTTGTCCATCATGTCATACCATGTCGAAATCAGATATCTTCTATAGTCACTCCCCCTGAAGTGGAGTATCATCTTCCCTCTTCATTCTGTACAGGTAGTTCTATGCTTGATATATACTTCTAGTAGGTCTGGTCAATAGAGTATGTTATTTGATAGTCTATTCTTTCAGAGGCAAATCACGATCCTTGCTTTGTACACTTGTTCTTGTAGATCCATAGATACTACGTACTTCCCTTTATGTCTCGAAATCATATCATATACATCATTCCCCATGATCAATAGTTATTCTTTGATCATAGCTTCTTTCATAGCATTATTTTCTTCATCTTGAGTTATCTCTCGTACCCATGGTGGTATTCATCCTTCAAGGTGGATCTACCTCTCTCTGAAGCTCTTTCTTTTGTCATGGTGTCTCTGACCCTGGGAGCTTCAGATTCATGTTTATTGGAGTGAATCTTAAATTGTCATCACTTGTTCTTCGGAACAAGTCTCATCCTTCTTTTCTTGTAGGAGGTTGTACAGGACCTTTCCTACAATTCAAATGCACCAATTGCATGGTTAGAACTATTTCATAAAACATATGCATAACGACAAATTCTTATGCATCATGCAAATGTTTAGTCAATACAACATTCATTCATATCTCACATAAACTTTCTAGATGCCTTCCATTTCTACCATGACATCATTGAGATTGTGCACTTATCCAATATGTCAGCAAAGAGGTTTCATTCTAGATAAGTAGCAATGGAGAGATGTATAGCACCATGAGCTACTTACCCATCACATGCATATTAGTAGTATACTGTCATTAATGCAAACATTCTATCATGCATAACACATCAACTAAATATAATCAAATGCATAACAAAACAATATCATGCAATGACAATTGAATACTTATCTTTTATTCGTTTCGTGGGTAGACTCCTTCTTGATCCTTCTACTTCATCATCTTCTTCATTCATGAAATCATCATTTCTTATCCAAATGATAATATGAATAAGAGGTTCTTCAAGAATTGAGTTCTTCATATTCCTCATCGCTTGAGGGATCTTCTTTGAATGGTGAGAGCTTGATCTTCAATTGCTCCCATATTCTTCTTCTCTTCTTATAAGTCGAGCTGAAAGTAATTACTTCCTTCTGGAATACATTCTTCGCATGAATGAATCCCATGATCCTAGGAGGCCATTCAAGGTGGCTATCACCACTTCTGCATTCTCCACTTCTTCTTCTACCACTTCAAGTTGTTCTGCATTCTGGATCTTCACATTCTTCAACTATTTTCTCAAAGCCATCTTCTGATTTAAGTTCTTATCTTCAAATAGCTTGATCAAGGAATAAAAAATCTTCAGTGTCTTTAGGGAATACACTTGTGGTACAAGTTGATCCGTGATTGAATCAATGATGATCTTCTTGGCCTTGATCAAGTTCTTCTTGTGTAAGGCTTTGAGCCTCATCTCCCTCTAGAACTGGAACCTCTCTACTCATGTAGGTGTCCAATTCATTTTATTCAGAGAGATCAAATACTTACATGCTTGGAAGTTATCAACTTCATCAAGCTCATCAACAAGCTGATGTTATAGATCACTTTGAAATGAGAACCTCAAATTCAAATAGCAAAAGATCAAATCTTACCGATTTGAGGTGTCCGTCCTGTTTTCGGAGCTGGCTGATCTAGGGCTTGTCAGAGAAACCATAATTTTAAAAACTTGGAATATTTTAGATATAACTGGATATAAATATAGATATCTTCAAATGGAGTTGTCCAATGTACTCATTTTCTGAAAACAGTGGAGGGAAGCTCCCGGAACAGGAAACCCTAGTTTTCCAATTTCTTCTGCAGAAATTCCTGTCACTGTCTCTATAATATATCCGAAATTAATGCTCCTATATGTATGAAATTTCTCACTGAGGTATCCTCGAATGTCCCTGATCCAACACCATAGGTTTCATCAGAATTGGTTTCACAAATTGGGATTTATGATCCTTTTCCCAAGGTGACCTGTTACAGGACTGTTCAGAACAGCGAAGTTGTACGGAATGCCACGTGTCACTGGTTCATCTTCTGAGTCTAATATTCTTCTCATAGAAATTAAAATCCATGATATTTATAGAACATCTTCAATAATTCCATTTTTAATTCTGTAGCCCAAGATATAGCAATTTTCCACAGGTGTCTTGTTTAGGGATGAATTCTGGAAGAGGCTGGAACCCTAACTTGGAGGGATCATATCTCCAAGAATATAGCGAATATGAGGCTGAATTTTGGATACAGTGTACATAAGGATTGTATATGTGTCCTCTACAATTTTCAACTCTTGAGTCTTCACCAATCTCAGAATATAGCTAAAGTACCAAAACTTAGCCGTTTTAGTATTTAGGGTTTTTCTAGCTCGAGGTCAAACTAGGGTTTGACTTTCCCGGAGTTTCACCCAACCAAATTTATTGATCCAGGTCTCTAAACTTTGATTTTGATGAGGAGAAAAATCCTATGCTAGGCTCACTCAAAAATTCCTCTTATTTAGAAATCCCTAATTTTCCACATCAAAACTGAAAATGCTCGGAATCGAATTCCGCTTCGACATAAAGATGTGCCCTTCAATGGAGAGTCAGTCTAGCCTTCTTTTGTTGACCGATTGTGGATAGAGACCCAAAAAGTAAGAAGCCATAGCTTCTGTAGCTGCACAATGTCTTCTTTCAGGGTGGCTCTGATACCATGTTAAATTTTCATATGCTAAGCTAGATCATTAGTATTTCATTTCGAATTCATAACAAAAGCATATAAACAAGATCATTGAAAGATAGACAAGCACAACCATACAAAAGGAACACAAAGATTTATCTTGGGAAAACCCTAAAGGGAAAAAACCCAGCAAAAGCTTCCTCAATATAGATGCCCCAAAAAGATAAAAGGTAAAACCAACAAGGAGATCAAAGCCTAATCCTCCTCCTTCTCCAGCTACTCTTCTCTTCTCCACTAATGCGCTACACATGTGAGAGTGTGTGTGTGTTCCAAATGAGGAGCACTACACCTCTATTTATATTCATCCATTCACTTAAGTTAACACATTTTACATGTAGGCTTGAGTTAAATCATGTAGGCTCGAGTTACACATGTAGGCTCAAGAAACCACACTGGGGTGCTGATGACCCATCTTTACAATTAGAGGGGACTACCTCATGACTCTTATTAGTTCTTCCAATTAGGATCATCAGGGTACAATGTAATACAAGTGGTTCTCCCGGTAGGACCATCAGGGACCACAAAAAGATACATATAGAATGTTCTTCAAAGTTACAATATTCCAACACTCCCTTCCATTGATTTGGTGTTTTGTGTATCGGTGATCAAGGTTCATGCTGATAGGTATAGTGTTAAGTCAAGCATGGTATATATTTTTTAAGTCATCATGTAAATATGCAATTTAATCAAAATACCACAACTAGCTATGCATTACAACGTAAGAGATGGGGGCATGATTTCACAAGGAATGGGGAGGGGAGTTAGTCAAAATTCTGATCCATAGGGTGAGACCAGATGTCAATGCGGAAACCCATAAACCCTCAGCTGCCTTTTTGTCCCCTACATTCAATCATTCAATTCTTACAGAAGAGCGGTTGAGGCAATTAATGCCTTGGGTAGAGCAAGGAATGGAATTCATATTTCATTTCTAAGCAAGCCTATATAGCCTGCAGTCTAGGTAAGTCACGTTCTTGCTTATGAAGTAAGGAATCACGGGGATTCATGCCCAGTTCATCTGTCATAACCCCAAAAATTCCGAAAAAATTTAAAAATTTTAAATTAACATAAATTCTCATTTAATGCTGTCATTAACTGTTTGATTAGTTTTATGTTACTAGAGATGTAACTGAATGATCTTGTGATTATACTTCACTTTAAAGAGTAGTTTCTTTTCGGTTACTGATTTTTTTTATGTTTGAGACACAAGGTGGGTTTGTCATGAAGGACTGGGCTTACTTAGCTTTCGAGCTAACGCAGCAGTTTTCTTCTATTACAGGTATACAGGTAAGAAGTACGGTTCGATGTTACCAAGTCTCAGAAGTTTACAATACGACTTGCTGCATATAAATTAATTAGTAAAAGTACTTACATGCTAGACAGAATTACCATGCTTCTCGAGGTACCATTTTTATAAATTTTCCTTTGAGACTTAATGCTAGAGAATTGAATTCTACACATAGAGATGGTAGTTAACTATTCTATACAGAAATATAGATTTTAACAAGTCTACAAAGTACAAAACCAATAAATGTCCATACTGAAGGTAAGTGTAGGAATGTAATAATTATTTGTTTACTTAACAGCTAGCATGGTAGAAAGATCACATCATCAAAGGTTTACTTCTATTATTCATAGTTACAATAATATGCCATGTTTAGATTGCATCCTATTCAGATTTTCAACTGATAAAATATTACTAATATCGATCTATATTTTTCTTACTTAAGCATTCACGATTTATGGCTTGATACAAGTATTCCTTTAATAGTTTAAGAGTTTGCACTATTTTAGAATACTAATCTATTTCCAAAATATCATTTGGATGGAAACCAAACACTTTTAGGATCAATCCTAGAATTATCATATTTGACCCCTTTATGAAGTCTCAAGACTAAATTAACAAACAAAGAAGGTAAAAAGATTATTCAAACTACCTATCATACATTAACTTATAAAGTCTTTTATAAATTTTGGGCTTAGAGAGTGACAAAAGTCTAACTGTCATCATAAGGATTCTAAGACTATAAAAGAAAAGGTCATCAATCTATTCATAGTATCCAAGATATGAACTAGAGTAAACCAAATCTAATTTATGAATAACATAATTTAAATACCATCAATTAAATATTTTTAAAGAATAGTTATGTCTCTTACCTTCATTTGAAGTTTAAGACAAATGGCATTGTTGTTGTGGGTTAAAAACAACTATGCCATAACCATTATCCAATGCTTTATAACTCCTTGAAACTTAAATTAATCTCCATGCTTATGTAAACGAGACTATTTCACAAGCAATATCTATTGTGCAAGGTTTATAAACATTAAACTAATGTTGCAAGGTTGAAATCATATCGCAGGTAAAATCATGGTATAACGAACCTTACGGGATCTCCACGCGATGATTTGGTTTTGGATCAGTCAAAGGATTTGGTCGTGGAACTATAGAAGGTTACCCACTGCATGTAAAGTATTTAAAGGACTACGTGGTCACATTTCAGCCATGTATTGGAGTTATAAAACTATTGATTCAACCCTAATTATCATTCCTCCTTTGCCCTCAGGCCTTTGGCCGCTCTGCAAACCCTCCTGGTCCATTTTTTGTTGTTGCGTTGTTTGTTATCAGTCCTCCTACTGCTCCAGCTCTTCGTGAGCTTGGCTACTGCACTGAGTGGGAGATTAGTGTGTTGAATGACTCGCTGCTCGTCTCTGCAATACCTCCATTGTTTAACTTGGGCTTTGGTCTAACATTCCTTACCCTTCGTCGTTCTCATGAGAGTGATTCCTCCTTCAATGGAATGTGGCTTACGCTATCTGTAGACAGTGGGTTAATTGCCAAGAAGAGATTTCAGTTGAAGGGTTTGACCCTGTCCCTCGAATTTCTGGGTTTCTTTTGCTGTCAGTGGTTGAAATTTTATCAATGCCGCTCCTTTACCATCGATTGGCAGGTTCCTTGCTCAGGCTGGTCGCGACATCACTGTGTGGAAATCCACTGCTATGGTAACCAGGTATGCTCATTTTCCTATATGTCAAGCTACACAATTGTTATTACACTTATTTTATATTATTAATTTACTAACAATCGGCTCTGAACATGGTTTTACAGGTATACCTGTTACCTTCCTCTGCATACAAAAAGGACGAGGGTTACAACAACACGGGCCATGGTAAGCCCAGGTCCCTCCAAGGCTTGTCCACTTTGTGTGAATCCTTTAAGGATTGCGAGGGGTTGGTCGTTGCGGCCCTTATCATCCCTCATGGCTTTTGGTTGTTTGTTTTTATGTTATGCAATAGTGGGTTAGTACCCTAGCTCTCAAGCAGAGCTCTCCGGCTTCGACCATGAGTGTAAAAACAACTTGTCTGTAATTATTATTATGTTAATAAAAACTGAATAGGCTGTAAGCTTTCGTGTTTACTATGTTTATAAGATGGAACAGGCTGTAATCCTTCGTGTTTATTCTACCGTGGGTAATATTATTGCAAGGGTTTATAATTGCAGTTAGTAAAGATTAGGGTGTTTACCCTGGGTTATTATGCCCGTAAATATTTACTGAAATCTTTTCCTGCATTCCTTACTTGCTTTACTATAGCAGTTTTAAATGCTTAATATGTTTAATTTTTATTCTTATAAACATAACTGTAAATAAAATTTTACCATTAATTAATTTACTTATAAATAACTTGGATTTTGTAGGGTTTAACCCTAAATGGCAGTGAAGGATGTAATACCATTCTTATTTCTTTTAATGTTAAATGAGATTTAACATAAGAAGCCATCTGTCACATTAGGGTTACTGATTAAGTTTTAAGCAATTAAGCTCGACTGCCGAGCATCCTGTACTTCTGTCTTTTCTTCCTGCACGGATAAACATTTGATTTGTATACTAAAAAAAAAGTGTTATTATCTAGTTTATAATTTAACCTTCTTATTAGTAAGAAATTGTAAATAGTGCATTGTTTAAATCCTGATAATAAGATAGGATTTTATATCCTTATTTTCATTAAAACTGAATACTGTCAGTATACCTATGCTTAAATGCATACAGTAAGATTAGTTCCAAAATATTTGGACAGTAAAAAAAAAATACTACTTATGTTATTAGTGCTAACATTCTTGTATTACCTAAATAAATTACTAATATAATTACTACCATAACTTTCTGTGAATAAAATAGTTTTTGTATTAATAACATGAGTGTAAATCCACCAGTTTATCTATAATAATACTTATCAATTCATTTTGGTGTAATTTACATCATACTATCTATTTTCTTTTATAATTTAATTACTTTCTTAGTTATGATAGTATTTATATAAGTTCAGCATTGAATTTTGTCTCTATCTGCGATTATCTTATGAGCACACATATTAATATTTGATCAGAGTATTTACTTAGTTTATTTTATAATACTTTGGAAATGGTATTTATTATTTGAATCTTCTTTAGTTTTATACTATACTTTCTATGTCTGCTGAAATTAGTTTATTTTCTTAGTTATAATGTTTACTTATAAATGTTCTGTAAGTACAAATATTAACATGTTTATATTCTGAAAATAAGAATGATAGCTCTGTAACTTGTTCTTGCTTTGAGTTTACTTTTAGAAATGAAATTAACTGAATACAAGGAAGGAAACTATATAGTAAAACAGTATACATTCTAATCTAACTTCTACTATCTTTCCTTCACATCAGAATTTACTGTAAACCTAATACAATACAAGGAGATAGTTTTTAAAACTATAAGAAAATAACTTATGAATTTGTAAGACACTTGTAGTTAGCTTGGTTCAGAAGGATACTACTTCCCAATACCGAGATACTGTGCTAGAGTACGGTCTGGTGAACCCAGATGTGGAAAAACACAGTAATTTCTTTAATTTTATCAACAGATTAACTACTGATAACCTGAGATATTTACATTACTAAACTAGCTAACTCTTCTGTCTTATAATATAAAAATAACATTCATTCATTCATACTCATTAAAACATAAATAGATAAGTAACAGAACCTGTTTAAACTGGGACAACAACAGCAATGGGAGGTCGTTCCTCCCTACCAACTCCTAGAGAGCGCTCAGACAGCGACTCCACAGGACCCCCGAGCTTGCTCTGGTCTCCCTGGATGGAACTAGGTGCAGCAAAGTCAGATACCAGTCTTCAAACTCAGTATTAACTCAGAACTATCAGTCAGTTCTCTCAGCCAAATAGCTGTAATGAAATCAAGTTACTGCAGCAATCCTCTTAGAACAACTTCCTTACTGTATTTCCCTCTTCCTCAATGAATTTCCTGAATAACATTCACCTGAATGAATTCTCTCTAGAAAATATCTGAGCAGCCTCAGCCCTCTTCATTGAGTATTTTTAAAAGATTGCCTAGGTCTTTTTTTGGGTTAACTGTCATTTAATGAGCCACCTGCTCTGATCCCACTTTCTTGGGGGATCATGACCCCAAATGTAGGGAAGTTGCCACCTGCAACTTAGGAAGTGTTTGAGGATGTTTCCACTTGTCTTTTACCTTCCACCTAGTTTCATCCACCAGTTTGACCAGTAACCTCTTTTTAACAGCTCTCCCATGCTGTTGTCTCCATAATTTATTTATTAATAATAAAAATATCCTGAATTACATTCCAATTCTGTTGACTCTGCTGAGTCATCAATCCTCCTTAGCATTAAATTTAACATAATGTCTCAGGAATATAATTAAAACAATTTACATAATTTTACAAAATTGGGGTATGTGACATCATCATCTAGAGTCGTACAGTATGTCTTGGTCATTTAGATCCATTATTCACTCTTCTAAGTCGAGGGAATGGGTTATTCTGCAGTTTTTCTCCTGTGTTACAAAGTGGTATGCAAACCCAATTTTCTATGTTACAAAGTGGAGCCTTGTGTTGATGTGTCTGTAAGTAGGAATATTTCACCTTCTGTAGACAGAAGTTGTTCCTCTGGTCTGAATGGTTCAGATCCAAAACAAATGAGTGAACGACAAAGGATGAAGACCCTCCCTGGATGTTGTAGACACCTGGAATGTTGCTTTGATAGTGAACCTATGTACCTGCAATCAGATCAAAAATACAAACACATCAAAGCTACCAGAACATCATCTACTTATCCATGTTAGTGACTAAGGAATCTAACAACATTTACATGGGAAATCAAAACAACAGTAATGTGGGACGGAAATCAACTTTGCATTATGATGAATGGAGAAGTTTACAACCAATTAAGCCTTCATGTCGACATGCATCTCCATGAAACCAACACTTCATCCCCATAAGCTCCAACTTTGCTCTCTATGCTCTCAAATGGCTTGGGCCAAGTGGTCAATCCAACAGCATAACAATACCTTCTATATTTCTCCCCCTCAACCATGGACATGAGCTTGTATTTATAAGGCTCAATGGATAGGAATGGTTGAGAGATTTGTGGATGAGGTGGCTTCTAAGATCCTATGTTGGGGGATCTCGAGCTCAACTGAACCACAATGATAGGGATAAGGGAGGACACGAGGCTCATGATCTAGAAGCCTCGAGAAACTTCGATTTTTCTCATTTTACCTAGGGTGCTTCTTTTCTCCTCTGATGACAGAGCGGTTTAGGTTAGAAACGCTTATGGACCAAAGGCCATAAGCAGTGGCACCGCTTATGGCAAACAAGATACAGGTGGTGCAAGCAAGGTACCACTCATGGGTAACGGGAAAAGCGTGGTGCTGAGTATTTTCATGAAAGATTAACAAACAACATGGGTCTCCACTCCAAGTGTTGGGATTAAGGGAAAAAATGTAAGTCAAAGGTCTTATCACATGGTGGTGACAGGATTTGGGTGTAACAGAATGCCCCCCAAAGTGTGAGTCTTAGAGGGATACAATAAATGAGAGATTTGAGAGAACAAGTTGTCACTTCGAGGTGAAAATTTCAGCTCGATCGGAGCATGTCATCAAGTAGGCATCTACAGTACATCAGTATTTTTTACTCATAGACACAAGTAACCAACTCATGGCTACAGACCAATACAAGGCAGATCCATGGGAGGAATAAACAAGCATGGCTACTACAATACAGCGTAGATCCATGTGATAGAGGACTCAAATTTGGACATAGCTACCAGACATACAATGTAGATCTATGTCATACAGATGCAAATTTGAGCATAGCCATGACCATACAAATGTGGATCCATGCTAGATATACAAAACTCCATCGCAACCTTGGGAAAAGTAATGAGCGCTTTAAAAAAATACTTAGGTTCTTTGTCTCGTCTTCCATAAAGTACGATTCTATCCATGTGATTACAATGATCTAAATTTGAACATGGTAGAAACCACTTGATTACCAGCCAATGATGTGAATCGTTAACAAGTACAAGGGAGATCACCATTGATGTCAATGATTCCCAAGGTACCCTAGTACAATCTACTGAGTGTGAATAGATGTCCTGATGTCAAACACCCAGTCGATTCTATCGATCAAAGGTCAATGATGTAAACCTATGTCAAGAGCGAGAGAATCTGTCGTTAAGGCATACAGACCTCAAGGTACTAAGTTTTTGTTTCTAAGACTATTTCCTAGATGATGAACTGATGTCGATGGGAATAGTCTCGTCGAAGGAGGACCATGATGAGTCCCACATCGACAACACGAAACTCAGAACATAGTTCTGGAATGATGTGAATGTAGTAACCATAGGACTGACTCAAAATTACTAACACAGAGACTGTTCTGACTGTAGAGGAAAAACTTCTTCAATTTCCCTTTGAACATCGGGCGGCACAACAAAAGACTTGGTAGCATGAATGAACGGGACAAACTCATGATGTGACAGTGGACAATGCATTCTTTTGAAAGACTCAAAGGAGTTGCATGACTCATGAAAGTGGATCATCACAGAGATCAGCTGAATACCCAATTGACTGACATGATATGCAGATAAGTTCCATGTTCAAAGGTAATGACAAGCTACTGCCATTTATTTCCAAAATGATTCCCTTCACATTTCCCCCATCATGATTAATGAGTGCCTCTTTTCAGTTTTACGAGTTCAAAGAGGGTAACAAACACTCTGTATAGCTCGTCCAAAGATGAGTCCAAACTCATATGTTTTACGAACCTGAGAGAGGAGGGGTTCATTCCCAAAACGAGTCTCTCAATGTTTAATTTAACGAGTCCAATGAAAGAAAACTCGGTATCGTTCATGTTTAGAGAGTCTGAACGATTATGGAAGAAGACTCCAAAAGGTCCTTTTTCGTATGATTTAGTCCCTAAGCCCTGAAAAAGTATAAAATCATACCTTAGAGAACTCTTCCAGTCATGGTTGGCTGGAGTGTTCCTTTTTCATAAATAGTCTATCCGAACCGAAAAAGAGATAACCTACCGTCAGAGAGACGACTCTTCAAATGCTTTAACGAGCGTGAAGAAGACAAGATCTCTCGACAATCTTTTTGTATTTAAGGAGCCTAAAAATAGTTTAAAGGAGACTCCATTAGAATTTTTCATGTTTGAATCCAGAGCACGAAAAATGAAAAGTAAGCTCAACACCATCTTACTATTTTTAACAAGCTCAAAGATCAGTTGAAAGAATGCTCGAAGATTGGTTTCATTTTTACACAAGCTCAAAACCAATGGGTAAACTATGCTTGAAAAATCCCATTAACATGATATACAGAGGTTGGAATCTTGCCCCCATAATGATTGCTAGCGAAGCTTAACCCTAGCATGGTTGCTAGGTGCTTGACATGCCCCCCAAGCTTCATTTCGTCTAACAATTCTTCTTCCATACCCAACCTAAAAACCTGGTTACTAATGTGAAAATGTTCACCAGGGGGTAGGAAGAACGAGAATCAGGCAGGCAAAAAGAAGGTTCAAGTTCTAACACTAAAGGGAAGACTTGACTTAAAGGAAGGGGATCTATTTCATTTTTACACAATCTTGAAATAGAAGGTAACTATGCTTGGAACATGGTTTCATTTTTATGCAAGATTGAAACCAAACGGTAAACTATGCTTAAGGAGATCCATTTCATTTTTTGACGAGCTTGACATAGAATGGGAACTTTTCTCAAGAATGATTTCATTTTTATGCAAGCTTGAAACCAAAAGGTAAACTATGCTTGAGGAGATCCATTTCAATTTTTAACGAGCTTGACATAGAATGGGAACTTTGCTCACACATGGTTTCATTTTTATGCAAGCTTGAAACCAAAAGGTAAACTATGCTTAAGGATTGGTTTTATTTTTTGACGATCTTGAAACCAAAATTAAACTATGCTCTCAAACCTGCTCCTACTGAACATGATATCTAGAGGTTGGTAGGTTTCCCCCATTACATAAAATCTAGTGGCTTAGCTCCATTATGATGTCCATAGACTAGAGCCATGCCCCCCATTTTACCTATGATGGGAAGAAGCTATCTAGGAGAAGGGAAAGGAATCACAAGAACATGCGGCACATTCAGGGAAGTCTGATTACTAGGAGTAATGTGATGGTCAGGTGTAACAAAAGAAAGCTGATCAATGGTCACAATCTTCCCATCATGGGGAAAATGCATAACTCTAAAGAGTTTTGACACTATAGCCTTCATGGCGTAAACATAATCACGTCCAAGGAGCAGATTGAAATCTAAAGGAACTTGGACCACCATAACATCAATATAGACAGTTTTCCCTCCTAATGTAATAGGTAAATAAGGAAGGCTCCCTAAAGGTGCAGTAGGCCTTCTATTAAAAGCCAATATCTGATCGGTGGATGGCACAAGATGAGGAGAATGTAAAGCTTGCCAAGCAGTTGAGGATAGAATACTAACAGAAGCCCCTTCGTCAACAATAGTGCAAAGTATCCACCTAGCAGTAACATTCACAACTATCTAGAAAGGAACACTTGAATGAAGATGAGACTCTGTTAGGTTACTCCAGTAAAAGGAAATAACCTCACTACTCGGAGAGGGTTCTGTCAAAACAGACAAAATTTCCTCTTGTCGAGAACAAACAGAACGAAGCATAAAAGCTTTAGCAAGATTCAGTCCATTCTCTACTGGAAGATAAGAACAAGACGAAGATTTGGTCAAAGAGACTACTTCAGTCTTAACACTCTCTGATGAAAGAGCGGGATCGGGTGGAAATGACACCGACTCGACCACTTTAACTTCACTCTCCAAAGGAAGAGTGGGATCAACCACATATAAATCCGAATCGACCACTTGGTCAACCCGTGGGGGATCAAGGGATAACTTACTATCACTTGTTGGAATCACCTGTTGATGATCAGTAATATTTTCCAACCAACACAAAGCTTCATCCATTCTTGGACAAAGAAAAGTACGATGCATAGCCTTACATATCAAACAAGGATACAAGACTTTACCCTTACGACCTTTTACCAATGGGTCACTGGTTGAGGGAGTATTGTCACCATGATGATCAGAGTTTGATGACACAGACTATTTGGACCTTTTAGACCACTCTTCTTGTACATGGGAGAGACCAGGACACTCCTTAAGAAGGTGGTCCCCCTTTCAAAGCTTACAAGGGAACTTGGGTTTTTTTAGTGTTCTCTTAGAATGGGCACCATCAAGAACAGATGGTTGCTACTTTTTCTCTTTCTTATCCTTCTTCTTTTTACCCTTCCCTTTCTTCTTCTTCTTACCATGACTACTAACCATAGAGATTTGGTCAAGCAAAGAAGAAGAAAGAGATGAAGCCACAACCGACAAAGAAGGAGAGGGATTAGGTTGAGGTCGATCCTCTCTCAGAGGAGAGGTGACATTTGAGACATTAGGTGTAATAGGAATTACTAGATTAAAAATCCAGACCGATAATCCTATAGTTAATCCAGGAAGATTAAGAGTGGCAATAAAGGGATGACCAATACCTTCACTTGGAGGGAATACAAAAGGTACACCTTGGAAAGGGACCTCTTGAGTGGTAGTCCGAAATGAGGATGCCATCTCTAAACTCTCTAATAACCCCCTAATTACCATGCACAAGCAAGTACTACTCAAACTAAAAGCAACAAGCAAACATGTGAAAGGAGTGGATAAGAGTCAAGAATCTCACAGGACAGGCCAAAAGTATAACTCAGATGGTTTGAGGATTCTTAAAAGGGTCTCCCGATATACGCAAGGTATGTGGGAGCTCAAATCGGTAGTAGTGTTGTCTAATGCATAACCATACACAAGGGGCCTTCTGATATACAATCGAGTACATGAAGTGCCTTTCTATATACCTCAAGGGTACGTGAAAGGTCATTCAATATACCAATGGTACGTGGAAGAACTGCGCAAATCTCGGGATATAATGCGAACAAATAACGACAGCTCCTACGCTTAATGACGCCCGAACACGTCTCTAAATTATCACTCAAATTGCTGAAAGTTTTAACCTAGTACTACCATTAATTTTATCTTGTGCGTTTAGGTGGAACTATGGAGTGAAAACTTTAATTTAAAGAAGATGCACATTGATCTATATGATAATGCAAGTTTTCCTCTTCAATGAAATTCTACCTAAGAGAGGGAGAGAGATTTACTTTTCTTCCCAAAAATGCACACCCAAATGCAAATGCAATTCTATCTTTTCAAATGAAAAGGGAAATATCAATGCACCCCAACAATCTTTCCTACCAAGAAAATAAAAAAGAGATCTAGAGAACATCGAACATAAATAAACCAAAAATGTTTCCTATCTTTTCATGCTTGAAAAAGACGCATAAAAAACTTAATGGAAAGATGATTTCACTAACGTTTCCAAACAAAACTAACACTAATGCACACAAAGCTAAAAACAGATATTTCTTCTTAATGAAAGTAAGATCTAGAATTTCAAAAAATCATGCACAAAACAAGAAGAAAATCGATTAACATGCTTGCGAATAAAGCAAAGGAGAGAGAAAACTAAAACTTCTCTTTGAAATAGATAAGGAAACAAAGAACCATTCTTTCCTACCAAGCACTGAAAAAATCAGCATGCAAAAGGAAACAAGAATCGCCCCAAGCAAAGAAAGACTCAAAACAACATGTATCACTCACGCATTCCAAGTACAAAACAAACCGAAACCTACTCATGAAAATGAAATGTTTATTTCCAATCCCAATGAATAATATCTACAGAAAAGAGCAAGATGTTTCAAGAAAAGAAAAGAATGTAGAATCTAATGCAAGAAACACAAACTCTCTTTAAATGAAAAGGCAATATAACAATCAAAGCGACTGCAGAATACACAATTCATGGATGTGAGGGAGCATTTTTTTTTTTAAATACACTTCATTTTCATCAAAAAGTAAGCCAAAAACACACAAAAGTCAAAATACAAAGTCTGGAACAGGGCCTACCTAGCACCGTGAAGATGAAGCCGTTGATAGGCGGTTTTGAGGTAGAACCACTCCTTGCTCACTGGATTCAGGCAGTGGCACCGCTTATTGCTAACTGGACATGTGTGTTTCCCTAAATAGATCCAAAACACAAGGAGAATGAAAGATCAAGTTAGAAATTGATTAGATCAAGGTAAAAATTGATAGATTGAGAATAAAAAAGAGCATAAAAGGTCGAAATAATTCAAATCTCGACAGATCTGGAAGTTTCAAACCAAAATAAACTGAGTCAGATAGCAGATCTGACTGGAGAGAGTTGGAGATGGAGCCTGGATTCGAACAAGAGTTGAAGAACTGAGGAAGATCAAATCAACTGATACATATATCTATTCCCTAGTGAAGTCACCAGATTTGTAAGTAGGAATATTTCACCTTCTGCGGACAGAATTTGTTCCTCTGGTCTGAATGGTTCAAAACCAGAACAAATGAGTGAACGACAAAGGATGAAGACCCTCCCTGGATGTTGTAGACACTTGGAATTCCTCTTTGATAGTGAACATGTGTACCTACAATTAGATCAAACATATAAACACATCAAAGCTACCAGAACATCATCTATTTATCCATGTTAGTGACTAAGGAATCTAACAACATTTACATGCGAAATCAAAATAACAGTAATGTGAGACAGAAATCAACTTTGCATTAAGATGAATGGAGAATTTTACAGCCAATTAAGACTTAGTGTTGACATGCATCTACATGAAACCAACACTTCATCCCCATAAGCTCCAATGTTGCTCTCTATGCTCTCAAATGGCTTGGGCCAAGTGGTCAATCCAACAGCATAACAATACCTTCTATATTTCTTCCCCTCAACCATGGACATGGGCTTGTATTTATAAGGCTCAATGGATAGGAATGGTTAAGAGATTTGTTGATGAGGTGGCTTCTAAGATCCTATGAAGGGGGATCTTGAGCTCAACTGACCCATAATGATAGGGATAAGGGAGGACACGAGGCTCATGATCTAGAAGCCTCGAGAAACTTCTCTTTTTTCCATTTTACCCAGGGTACCGCTTTTCTCCTCTTATGACAAAGCGGTTTAGGTTAGAAACGCTTATGGACCAAAGGCCATAGGCAGTGGCACCGCTTATGGCAAACAATATACACACAGTGCGATCAAGGTACTGCTCATGGGTAATGGGGAAAGCACGGTGCTGAGTATTTTCATGAAAGATTGACAAACAACATGGGTCTCCACTCCAAGTGCTGGGATTAAGGGAAAATATGTAAGTAAAAGGTCTTATCACATGGTGGTGACAGGATTTGGGTGTAACAGTGTCTCCTTGTGGTTTGTTGTTATGTGTACCCTGGTTTGGGTCTAAAGTGTATGCAAGACTTAGTAGTGGAAGAGACGTCGAATGGGCTTGATAAACCTAGTGAAGAGAGGAACCTCACAAAAAGATAAGAGTGATTGGTGAATCTTCTTTGCATGCCCTGAAGAGCACTAGAAGGGAAGGTATAGCTCGAGGGACTATGTATCAAAGAAGGGGATACTTCCTTTTCTTGGGGTGCAAGTAGTGTGGATTCCATGCTAGATATATCTTGTGGAGGTGTCCCTAGCTCTGTGAAGGAACCGCTAGCTTAGCCATTCTTCCTTTCCAATGCCTTAGCAGCCTGATAAACCCAAAGCTAGATTGGCTTGGCTGACAGCCTATTAAACCCAATTGGATATTGGCTTGGCTGACAGCCTGATAAACCCAATTGGATATTGGCTTGGTTGGGCAGCCTGATAAACTCAATCATATATTGGCTTGGTTGAGCACTCTGATAAACCCAACTGGTATTTGGCTTGGCTATGCCTTGTTTTTCATTTTGGCTATGTGTGACCCTTAGCTAGACATCTTGATAAACCCAACTATATGTTGTCTTGGATGAGAATCCTAATAATCCCAGCAGTGTGTTGGCTTGATTTCCTACATCCTGATAAACCCAACTGTGTGTTGGCTTGGCTGGAAAATCTGATAAACCCAATGGAAGGTTGGCTTGACTGTGTGTGATATGATTTGGCTGTGTGTGAGTCTGTTGTTCCCTAATTCCTTGTGGAAATCATGCCCAACTAGGGGATGGAAGTTGTGTTGCAATATTGATGAGCACAACTAGCCTATGGTTGGGTGGAACATTGCAGTGGCTTAGCTAGTTGCGGTACAGCTACATCCTCAAGATAAGTATTCTCTATTATTCTTATTTATGCAAAGTATTTTCTTATGAATGAATTGAAATGTTAAATGCTTGTTAAAGAATCAAGTAGATTTTACTATTGATTAAATGTTCTTGCATTTGCATATGTATTTTCCTTTTATGTTTCATTGCATTTTTCTTATGATCATGGAAGATGGAAGCATGGTTACAGAGTCAGAAGGCATATGAATTAAGTGTTTTCGCACCTCGAAATCCGCCTACAGGAGGCAGAAGGAGAGAGGTGAAAAAGAGAAGTTGAAACAAAGTAGAATGTTGGTTTTTCTACACCCTGCAATCCTCCTATGAAAGATAGAAGGCGGAAGCAGAGAAAGAGCCGAAAGTTTTAAGGAAGAGTTCGATTTCTGATTCCGGAAGTTTGTTGTGGAGGGCGGAAGGCGGAAATCACTAGAACGAAAAAGGGCAAGGAAGAATGATGGTTCCCACACCCAAGAGTCTGCAGCAGAAGGTAGGAGGTGTAAATCAGAAAGATAAATGAGGGAAAGTGTGGTTTTCTGTGATTTGAGGTCCGCCCGTGGAATGCGGAAGGCAGAAAGTAGAAAGCGGAAGGTGAAAAAGTCAAAGTACTGATTTGTTGGTTTTCTGATTCCCGAGTTCCATAGCGAAAGGTGGAAAGTTCCGCAATGGAAGGAGGTAAGGTGGAAGTCGAAAGGTGGAAAGTCGAAAGACAAAATGATCGTTTCATGGAGTTCTCGACTTCTGAGGTCCACGACAGAAGTCAAAAGTTAGGAAGGTCGAAATTCAAAAGAAAAGGTGGTCATTTTGGGGAATTTCTGATTCTCGAAGTCCTCAGTGGAAGGTGGAAAAGTCAGGTTTAGTGCAGAATTACTTTTCTGGTTAACAAAATGGATCTGTGATATGCGGAACGACTGTTACAGTGATTTTTATTCTTAAGCATGAATGTTAAAGGATGTATATGACCCATGACTGTGTTAAAGAGAAATAAATAATAAGTTTTAAATTATTTTTCATATCAGTCAGGTGTATGGGCACCGAGTGCATGTACATTGTGGTATCAAAGCAGTATCAGAGTAGGAGGTATGATACATTGTGGTATTGTAGTAGGATTAGCAGTTGTGTTCTCCTCCAAGGTGAGAGGGGACACTACAACTATAATGGTACTACTGATATGTAGAGATACTCAATGATGCAAGTAAGGCATCACTGATTTATAACCATGAGGAATTAAGAGAGGTTATGTTTCCTCAACTAAAGTGCATGTCATGGATTTATCATAATCCAAATGTGCAAAATCTCGTGCAAGAAGAGACATAAGAGCTCTTGGGTGTTGAAGATAAATTAAGATGGATCCCAACATTGAAGTGTGTTGGAGATGCTACAAATGAGGTATAAATAAAATTGAAGAGGATTAGATATCTTGTGTAAGGGATGGAACATCTAGGAAGAATGAGGGCTTACTTGAATCAACAAGCAAATTGTCATCTAACTAAATATTCAATATGCGAATATTCTACTGCCACTAGACTTAAAATTGTCCTAATTGAAATCATTTTAACAAGAGGAGAAAATATTTCATCAAATTATATACCTTTCTTTTTCGCAGACCCCCTTACAACAAGTATAGCCTTGTAATGCTTCTTACCTCCATCTTCTTCATTCAACCTGTAAACCAATTTATTCTACAATGCTCTTTTTCCTATAAGCAACTCAACCAAATCCCAAGTCTAGTTTCATACCAACAATTCAATGTCCTCATCCATGCCTTGATCCCACTTCTTTTTAGTTTCCACCTGCATTACTTCTTCATAACATTCTGGTTCACCAGAATCAATCATCAATAAATAATACAGTGAAGGAGAGAATCGTTCAAGGGGTCTACTTAACCTGGTAGATGTTCTTACACTTGTAAGAATTTGAGGTACCTGTTGTAGGTCTTGATTTTTTGGTACCTTTGGAGCTTCTTTTTCTTTGATTTCATCAAGCACTATGTACTCTGTGTTTTCCTTTTCCTCTTTCTTTCCCTCTAACTGATCTTTGTACATAACCTTTTCATTAAATACCACATCTCTACTCCTAATGATTTTGTGATTTTCATAATCCTATAAGCAAAAACCAAAATCATCAACCTTGTATCTAGTAAAGGTGCATTTCTTGGATTTAGCCTCAAGATTTGTTATATTTTCTTTATCAATATGGACAAATGCTTCACGTCCAAAAGTTCTGAGAAATTAGTAGTTTACTTTTTTATCTATCCATGACTCCTCTGGAATCCCACCATCCAAAGAATTTGAGGGCCCTCTGGTTATTAAATAAATAGCAATATCTACAACATCAACCCAAAATTGTAAGGGAAACCCTGCATGCAATCTCATACACCTTGCATGCTTCATGATCATTCTGTTCATCCTTTTTGACACACCATTTTCTTCTGTTGTTCCTGGGACTGTCTTCTCTCTATGGATTCAGTGGTATGAATAGTAACTATCAAAATCCTTGATTTATGTATTCACCTCCATTATTAGATCTGAGAAATTTCAACCTTTTCCATGTCTCATTCTCAACCAAAGCTTTCCATTTCTTAAAAGTAGCAAACACATAATATTTATGTCTAATGCAATAAATCCAAATTTTTATAGTTGCATCATGAATACAAGTAATACAATAAAGAGAGCCATCGAGAGATTATACCTGAGCTGGTCCCCATACATTTGTATGCACAAGCTCTAACCTTGCACTCTTCTTATGTTTCCCAACCCTGAGAAATATAACTCTCTTATGTTTTCAATAAACATGATTCTCACGGAATTCCAAACTTAACTGCTTCAAATCTGGAACCAATTTCCTTGAGTGGAGAATCTGCATCCCCTTCTAACTCATGTGGCCAAGCCTATGATGCCACAATGTTGCACCTATTTATGTGGAAGCTATAAATATAGAATAATTAGTATTATGAGGACATAAATAAAACGTACCTATCCTATATTATTTTGTTATTCCCAGTGCTCCTTTAGTCATCTTCCACCACGTTTTTCCAAATGTAGACAAACAACCGCTATATTCCAACTATCTTGTTGAGATCATATTTATTCATAGTAGGAATATGCCTTACATCTTTTAGTATCCATTCATTTCCATTATTTAACTTAATATGTACCTTACCCATTCCAACAATTTTACATGGTTCATCATCCCCCAATAAAACATGTCCAAAATCACCTGGAACATAATCATGAAAGAATTTCCTATGGGGTGTAGCGTGACATGAATACCCCGAATCTACTACTCGATAATCACTAGTATTATCTAATGCAAGAATCAAAGCATATCATAACACATCACCTGCTGCATTTGCTTCCTGAGTAGTCTCCTCCTGCACGTCTCTATTCTTCTTTGGAGATCTGCAGTCTTTCTTCAAATGTCCTCTTTTACCATAATTCCAACACTCTATCTTTCCTAGTCTAGACTTGGATCTTCCCTTTCTAGACTTGTTGTGATTACCTGGGATCCTTCCTCTCTCCCTCTGTCTTCCCCTGCTCTCCATGGTAAATTCATTACCCGATGTCTCAACTATGTTTTTTCTTCACATTTCCTTGCTAAGGTTAACTTAAACAACATCATCAAATTTAAGAGTGTTTGAACCAAGGACGGAGTTACTTACAGCCATAACCAAACCATTCCATCTTTCTGGAAATGAGGACCGGATTAGAAGAGCCCTAACCTCATCACCAAAGTTCATTTTTACAAAACTTAGGGACTAGTAATCGTATTAAATTCATTTAAATGGTCAACAATAGATCCACCTTCTGACATCTTCATATTAAATAAATGCTTCATTAAAAATACCTTGTTGGAAGTGGAGGGTTTTTCATAGAGCTTAGCCAATGCGCTCATCACACCCTCCATTTTATTTTCTTTCGAAATATTGAAATCCACCAACGAACCTAGGAACAGTCGTATTGTTCCCGGTGTCTTTCTATCAAGAACCTCCCATTCTTCGCCCTTCATAGTCACTGGTTGTTTTATTTTTCTGCCCAATGGTATGTATAGATCCTTCTGGTACAGATAGTCCTCCATTTGCATCTTCCATAACTAGTAGTTTTGGCCATTAAATTTCTCGACCCTAAACTTTCCTTCTTCTTCCATTGCTCCCAATCAAACCAAGAACCCTTCTTTCCTACGAATTTACCATCCAAATAGATTGTTTTGCTCTAATACCAATTGTTAGAAAAAACAGGATCGCAAAGTAATAACAATAAACAATAAACAAGATGCAAATATTAAAACACATTACAAGAGAGACACATATATAACGTGGTTCACCCAAGATGGGCTACGTCCACACATAAATTTCTAGTCCTTTATTATTATATCACCTAGCAAAATGAAGGGATACAACCAACAACAACCTCGTTGCTCTTCCTCTTCACTCTCTCACAGTCTCTCTCTCTCGGAACCACAGATATTGCTTTTACAATGCTACAATACAATACATCATTGTATTACAATGCTTTCCTTTATAAGGGAAATACGGTGGGAAAATACCATGGGCCTGTAAACTGTTGGCCAACAAACATCCCAAAAATTTCTTTCGGGGGAGAAGCACCCCCCTGTCGGGATGAGTCTACAGTAAAACTGGTGTATAAACACAGCTGAACAATAACATCTCTGAATATGTGATATTAGGCTCCACAACCAACACACAGGTATCCCATGATATCCTTGATTATGATCAATTTCTTGGACTACCGCATCTCCTTGCTAACATTGAGGAGCACTAGAGAAGTATACTCTTGTGTAGTGTTTGGGTTGAAGAGGAGGTATTGTGTTTGGGATGAAGAGGAGGGTGTCCAAATGATGAAATATGTAATTGGGAGGTGGATGGTTGATGTGTCGAGGTGTTGTTTGAATTATTCAACTAATCATGGAAGATCATGTGATTTGACATTATGACATTGTTGAATCAATGTAAGGTTGCATTGGGTGAATACACATAAGTAGATTATGTGTGAGAATGCTTAATGTGTTGGTAATGCATATATGGTGAATGGTATTTTGTTGCATTTAATATGTTGACAATTGAAAATGATTGAATTATTGGTTTTACAATTACGAGACCATTTCATGGGTTGTTATGAATGTTGCAATGAACTGAGTAAATGAATAAATACTCATTATTGTTTGACTAAGTTTAAAATGATGTTAAAGAGGAAAAATTGCAGGTAGAATTGTTTTGGACGATATAGCAGTCAGTGTAAGACCATGATGAAGACTGAATGCTACCATTTAAAAGTGCCAAACATCACGAGAAGGATCACATGTCTAGGATTTTGGTTTCTATATGAAACAAATTTGAGAATTTGTGATTGATATTATTATGATGACATCTCATGGTAATTGTATGTGTGTAATACATGTGAGATGGTAGACCTATTTAGTGAAGATAGATAATGCTTGTTGAAATTTGGGCAAGAATACTACCCTATTGACATTGGAACTCGTTGAAAACAAAGAGAACATAGAGGGAAATGTTATTCCAGGGGGGATTGTAATACTCCTAGTTTTACCCTTGGAATAAATATTGAATCAAGGTATGTAAATAATGTAATTATTTCTTATAGGGATCATATGATTGGCTTATTGATCCAATTTGAATACTATGCAAATATTAAATTGATAAATAATATAAATGGTGTGTAAGGTGCACTAAAGTGGCTATGATTCCACTAAAGGGAAAGTGGAGAGGGGGATAAGGGAGAATAAATAGTTGATTTCCAAGTGGAAACCACAGAGCCAATTACCGCCTTTTTATATTTCACTCAATCATTAATTTTTGTGTGAGGTTAGTGGGAGAAGTCCCTTCATGCAGTTAAGGAAGCATGGGGGTGTAGGTGATTCTATGACAGTGCATAATCCCCTTTATCCATGGTTAGAAGTTGTGTTAGGGAGGCATGTTGCTTTCCCCTCTATTCTACCTAGGGATTTCGAGTCATTGACCTTACCTTTTCACTCATGCATGCTCCCAGACTTATCGCACATCCACCCTTACATCCAGACTTACGCACCCCGTAGATACATCCTCCTCCACATAAACTTACACATAGACTCTCACACATACATTTTGCTCATGGTTGTCACTCTCAGTTTCTCCTGCACTAAACTCACTCACACCCTAGTATTCACCTAACAAGATAGATCACTAAAGGGACTCATATTGGTGAAGGGGATGCCTAATCCTTCAAGGGTGTTGGGTGGGACAGGTTGTTTTACCTTGTGTTCAGATTTTTTTTCTCTTGCAATCAAATCGGCTTACCCTTGCATTCAACCTAGTTTACCCTCACAGACCCACTATCATAGAAATTATCGCCCTCATGTTCAAACCCTGCTCTATGTAGAGACCTTTTTCACTCGATCTATTACCTGTATTTGTCACTTGACACTACATTTTAATTTGAACCCAAACCTAAAACCTAAACTCTAGATTGACAAGAAAGAGAGATGAAAATAAGTGAACCTTGAAGCTTGATACCTTGCACATTGATTTATGCTACTCCTACATGCCTACGAATCCATGGATGAAGGATACATGTAGATATCCAACAATAGGCACCTAGTTAGACTCTTTCTATGCACACACTGGAAGCATTTGGCAAGATGGATCGCCCAAGGGACCTGGATTGGAGAAGGGGATGCCTAGGCCTAGAAGGTGTTGTGTGGGGTAGGTATTGTGGAGAAAAGGGTATGCAGGTTGAGTGAGACTACTTTAGAGCTTTTCATGAGTGTTTGGTTGAGCATGGAGAGCATAATGGGTTGTGGGCCTAGATATAGAAACCTATAGGTGTTTCCTTCACCTTTGTGGACTCATAGCCCAACTTGGGGGTGGGATCTCAGCAAAAATAGTATATGTTGGACATAGTACCTATGTTTGGGTGGAAATTTACACTTACACGACTAGTTGTTTGGGACTTTATTTCACATAAGTATTTCCTTGGATTTGAGTTGATATGTTGTTATTTGAGGTGTAATGAGATATGATTATCCCTCTAGCGTATTATACTTGTAAATGCATGTGATATGTGTGTGGATTGAGTTAAATTACACTACATTTATATTATGCATATGCGCACTCATATCCCCCATAATCATTCATATCCCCCTCTATCTTGTTCGTCCAATGGATGGGAACATTACAAGCTACATTGAAACTAGCAAGTGCTCCTATTATCTGGTAATTTAGATGTTTGGTATTGGCAGCAAGAAAACAATTCCCATCCAAAGAAAAGTGGGCATCCATGATTGGTGAGTTTTTGTGGTTATTCTGGTTTTTGCAACTACTATTTCATTTTGCCAATCTGAAAGACAAATAAATCCATCAAGAGGAAAACCAACCACGACGAGATTCATCCCATTTGGTGAAAACTCGACACATAAAACTCCATATTAATTTACTTTCAATTTAGCAATATAAGATCTAATCAAAGAATCCCAAATTGTTACAGTTAGGTGGTGCCCTACCTCTCTAACTAAAATGAAATTTGTCCCATTATGTGAATATGCCACACATGTCAATGCATTTGGGTTTATAAAGGCCACCAGGAATCGGACTTGGCGATTTTCATCAACATTGTACATGACAACACACATATAGCAAAGTAGGAAAAATATCCATTTGAAACTTTGTAAGCAAAACCACTACAATTTCTTGTTATCACACCTATTACCTTCTCCAATTCCCCCTAAGGATCCAATCCCTTGGTTTTCTTCTTTAAAATCCTCATTCTAAACTTTGAGAATCTTACTTAGATATGTGACCTGTGACCTACATGAGCTTCATATTTTAAGGAAAATGCAATGCAAGAAACCTCATGTGGGGAGAAATACACTTAAGTGTGTAGCATTGACAAACATTGATTATTCCAATGCTTTATAATCCGTCAATTGTTTTTAAATTAGCTATGTAGCTAAAGATATTGTTGTCCCTCACATTTAGCAATCGATGAAATTTATTAATTCAACCGTCATGAATTTGATTTTTTTCATTTACTATAGTTTAACTTTGTGAAACTTCTAATTTATTTATTATTGCACCAAGAGAAGCGAGGTGCTCTCCAACCCAATATGGGGGAGATCCTGTCACATTATTCACGTTTTGCTAGACGGCATAAATAAAAAATATTAAAATATAAAAAATGAAAAATATAAATTATATATGGACTTAAATAGAATAAAAAAAATAAAAACCAACATAGATAGATTTTAAACCCACATCCATCAAGTACAGAGAGTGATCCAAATGGTTAAAAAATGTACAACTCAAGAAATTGGATCCCTCTAAAAGTTTGATAAATTCGGATTTAAAATAGATCTATACTAGTAATATTTAAAATATATGTTTATCTTTATTTTTATTTAATAAATTGAGGTTTAAAATAGATCTATATTAATAATATTTAAAATATATATTTATCTCTATTTTCATTGGGTGTATACCAATGATGTCATTGTTGGGTTCTGCAATTACTTAAGTCGTATGGAGAGGGCTATTAATAGATACAAGTAACATGGAGCGCCTTATATACCGAACAGACTTTCCCTTGAGAGGGGAGCCTGTCAAATGGACACTGTCACATACCCCAATTTTGTAAAATAATGTTAATTGTTTTAATTTGATTTCCTAAGACATTATGTTAAATTTAATGCTAAGTAGGAACTGATGACTCAGCAGAGTCAAAAGAAGTGGAATGTAATTCTGAATATTTTATTTTTAATAAATAAAAGTGGAGACAATAGCTTGGGAGAGCTGTTAATAAGAGTGTTACTAGTCAAACTGGTGGAAGGAACTAGGTGGAGAGCAAAAGACAAGTGGCAGCATCCTCAAACACTTCCTATGTTGCAGGTGGCAACTTCCCTACATTTGGGGTCATGATCCCCCAAGAAAGTGGGATCAGAGCAGGTGGCTCAATAAATGACAACTAACCCAAAAAGACCTAGGTAATCTTTTAAAAGTACCCAATGTAGAGAGCTGAGGCTGCTCAGATATTTTCTGGGAGAAGAATCATTCAGGTGGAATGAACTTCAAGGAATTCATTGGGAAAAAAGGGGAAAATTGTAAGGAAGGTGTTTTGAGAGATAATCTGCAGTAACTTGGTCTGATACAGCTTGCTAGCTGAGATAATTTACTGATAAGTTCAGGATTGGTATTGAGTCTCAAGACTGATACTTGATTATTACTACACCTAGTTCCAGCCAAGGAGACCAGAGCAAGCTCGGGGGTCCTGAGGAGTCGTTGTTTGAGCGCTCTCCAGGAGTTGGTAGGGAGGAACGGCCTCCCATTGCTGTTGTCGTCCAAGCTCTTAGAACAGGATCTGTTATTATTTAAATTTCTATGTAATTATCTGTGTATGAGTGAATGATGCATTTGTAGTTTATGATGTAGAAACTTAGAGGATAGGATAACTTAGTTTGTTTAGTAATGACATTGTGCTTAATGAGAAACAAACCCTACCTGTGTTTTTCCTCATCTGGAGAAATCCAGATCGTACTCCAGCACAGGTGGTGAAATTATATGAAGGAAGTATGATGCAATGTTAGTTTGATTAAGGGAATGTTACTTTTATTCTACTTTCAGAAGAAACAGCATTCTGTGTATGGAGAAGGATTAGGGTTAGACACCCAGACTATGAATGATAGATTTTAAAAACAAAGAAAGAAGTTATATCTTTTTACTGTCAGTAGTATGTTTGGTAAATGAATAGTTCCTTTTACAGTATTCATTTTTGAAACCTTTTTATCTACTTGGAAACAAAAGAAGAGTATATATATAAAAGTTAAAATATGTAGTATCAGGTTAATTTAGAATGTCATTTATTTCTGCAGGTTATTTCTTTTCTGTATAGAATTAAATATTTATTGTATTCTCCTTTTATAACATTCGAACTAAGAGGGAGGATAGACTGTTTTTCTTTAGAATTATTTTCTAGAGCTAAAACTAATAGATGTAAGATTTTTAATTACACTGCAATATAAATAATTTTTCATTTATCTAACAGAATTTATATAAGATATATATATCTACTAACCTATCTTTTAGAAACTTAAACAAATACTATCATATAGTTACAGGACAGAACATAGATAGTATCATTCTTTATTTTCTATTGTAAATACTAGTATTATAACCTAAATAGAATAATACAGAATACTAAAGGAATCTCATATAAAATATTTTGTACAGATGGTATAAGATTAAAATGACAATGCACTTTATTATTTTATATTTATAAACAAATTAAATACCTAGATAATGTGTATACTTATAGTAACAGTATTAAAATGTAGATAAAGTAATGTTCTCATTCTTTAATAGTAAACATTAAATAAAATATAAATTATGTACTCAAAGGATGTAACTGACAGTTACACAAGTACATCACTAAAATATGAAGTTCTTATATTCCAAAGGTTGAATTTATATAACAACATTTACAATTTTTTTTTTTTAAACAAACTAATATAAAAACCATGTACAGAAACCCTAGCATTTGAAAATTAAATAATATTACAGGGTAAAACTCAATTGCATTAACGTGCAGGAAAGTAAAACAATAGAGTAACAGTATGCTCGATTTACCGAGTTTAACCAAACAATATACAACATAATTAATAACCCAATAATTTACAGAGGCACAATTATAGATAAAGATAGTTTTTAAAGAAACTGTAAACACTTCTTATATGGCCGAGTTAGGGTAAAACCCTACGAATATTAAAATATACAACAGAGATAATAAACAGAAAGAGTCTAACTCTTTAATTCCTCTCATCCTTAAACAAAATCCACAGAGTGAGGCTTTTACAGCCTTTCCATCATTTACATTTATATACATAGTAACAGGAATAAAAACCAACATATACAGTCATGGCCTAAGTCGGAGGCCCCGTATCAAGCAGAGGGTTTAGCATCAACAACAAACAACGAACCGGTCAACCAAATAAACCAAAACCACAAGGGTTTTGCAGGCCACGGCAGCCAACTATTAAAGGAACCATAAGGGACCAAACAAGGAGGAATTGCCATGGATAACCCAGGGCTTACCCGTAAACCAGTAAGCAGTTGCCACGGCCTCACACAACCACGCAGAGGGACGGGTCGACCTGTGAAGAAGAAGATCGATAATGTTAAAAACCTTGTATCAAAACAAACAGTTGTGTAAATAAAACAATTTATAAAGATAACAGATGGGTTAACAATGTTTCTTACCTCAATTTTTGACTGAAACATAACCACCCATGAGCAGCAGAACGGCTACCAACACAAGGAGAAGAAAACCTTTCATCTACAGCCAAAAAGGAGTTTACCAACAGGGTAAGCAACCAACGGCGACAGACGTCTAAGCAACTGGCCAAGCAAGTATAAATGCTTGAGCCGCAACCATCTTCAACAAATTTTACTCATGCTGCAAAACCTAAACTCCAGCTACTCTAGTTAAGCAAGACTTTGACGATCACTATCGAGCTTAAGAAAGGAAGGACAGTACAGACTGATGGACTCCAAACGGTGCGAGCGGTAGAAACCAAAACCCTGGAGAAAGTATCACTATCCTTACCCAAGCATCAAACAGTGTAGTGACAGCACCTCTCTATCAAGCATTCGGGGTGAGCTCACAAGTAGAAACAACAAGAAGGGAGACTACCGACAAACAATGTAAGCGACAAAGCAGACAGGAGCACAGTTGCAGAGCGGCAGGAGGCCGAAAACTACGTTGAAACAATGAGCTTAGGGTTCGAAAGGGGGAGTCCTTTATTCACGTATCACTTGGTTGTAGTGATGCCACGTATATCATCTAAATTTTTGCATGCAGTGGGTATTTTTCTATAGTTGTGTCGAACATTCACAAGAAGACTCACGGGCCAATCATTCGTTTTGCTGTATCGAAGGTTCTACTATAATCTTTAGCCTGAAGTCAACCTGTTCATACGTTGCATGGAACAAAGAAATCATTAATAATTAAAATATACCTTACCAATCAACAAAGTCGTGGGGGATAATACGACTCATTGCCATGCAAATCATGGTATACCATCGTTTACAAAACATAAATCAAGATTTAACCTTATGTTCATCATGGGCGTAGCCAATACCACGACCCATTACACTTTTTTTTACATGTTATCACTTCACTCAACGGTCAATCTATCAAAAGAGTATACCCTTATAATATCTTAAGAGAATTCTAGAAGTAAGGTATGGTAAATACTATTCTAGTAAATAATTATTTGTGTAATCAAAAGAATATAACCTAGCAAGAGTATAAAGTTTATGACCGAGCATATTATACAAACATGGGATGTATGAAATAAAAGATTATAAGACTTTAAGGTTAAACCATAAAATTTTCTTGGGCGTGGTCTTTTCCATGACCCTTTTATTATTTCAAACATGGCTTATTTATTTGAATAACTATAACTTTATCCAATTTTTGCTAGTTGAAGTTATAAAAGAAATTTATAAAATAAACTTGGGGTAAATATCCTTCTTACTAATATTAACCTCTTTACCTTGAATGTTTATTTACAAAACTAGTAAATTTTGTATTGAGCATAGTAGGTCTGAAAAGTTAAGGAGCTTGGCATTGAAATTTTAATGATGTAATTATCATAAATGGATAATATTTTTCCAAGCAAAATATGTGCAGAGAAATTCAAATTATCAATTATAATCCTTTTCAAAAGCAGCATGTAATAAAGTTGCAATCCCTTAAACCTCAAAGTTTAGAAAGTGGGTTCAGTGATACATAAACTTCGTATCAAGATACATTATATTCTTATCCCAAGCAATAACCAAATTCCTCGTGATGTGAATGTATTTGTGCACAATTTAAATTACACCCTTGACATAGAACTCTGTCATTCTTAACACTGCTTGCAAAGAAAGATTTAAGGTATTTTTACACTTGACAACTATGGTAGACATCATAAAGTTCAGTACGCTTTAAGAACTATAAATTTACATCTATTAGAAGGAAAGCAGTTGTCGCCATTACTCAAGAACTAAATCTCTTTTCCTTAGTGTCTTAAAAAGAAGGACAGATTAATGATTTTACCTCGATAAGCTCTGGAAACTTAATAGCATTTATATTCTTTTACTGAGCTACTATTGTGCGACGAACTTATAATTGAATGCTTTGGAATTTTTGACAAGCAGCACCCGAACTTCTTACCTGTAAGCCTGTAAGAGCAGGAAAACTTTCTATGTTAGCTCGAAAGCTAAGTAAGCCCAGAATTTCATGACAGTTCCACCTTGTGGTCGCAAAGAAAAACAAGTCAGTAAACTGAAAAAGAAATTGTTCTATAAGATAAAATTAATCAAGTGGATAATTCAGATAATGAATTCATTAACATTTAACTAATTAAATAATTAGTTGACTGCATTTATGAAATTTATCTATATTTTGAAAAATTTAAATTTTTCGGAAATTTTGGGGTTTTGACAGACACCGTCGGATGAGAGATCCAATGGTATCCATTTGACAGGCTCCTCTCCCGAGGAAAAAGTTGTCCAGTAAATAAGGATTTCCCAGATAACATATTTACCATCCTAGCTCCAATCAAAACTTGAATCTGTACTCTCGTGTAGCTCGCATTCTAACAATGTAACACCATGTATAAATTGGAAGTCTTGTTCAAGTTTCAATTTCCAAATACATTCACAAAGATACTTGAGAGGGGATCCTGTCAAATGGACATCGTCGGATGAGAGATCCAATGGTATCCATTTGACAGGCTCCCCTCCCGAGGAAAAATCTGTCCAGTAAATAAGGATTTCCCAGATAACATATTTACCATCCTAGCTCCAATCAAAACTTGAATCTGTACTCTCGTGTAGCTCGCATTCTAACAATGTAACACCATGTATAAATTGGAAGTCTTGTTCAAGTTTCAATTTCCAAATACATTCACAAAGATAAGATCATTATTAACCATTTTTTTTCGTGTTAGCCAAGTGATAATAGTGTGGTAGTTTATGATCACCTCGTAATACATAATTTAGAATAAATTCAACAGCATTTCATTGTAGTGTAGAATTTTCTTCATCATCTTATCATAAAAATAACCAAATATTTTTTTGTTCGCTTATGGATCGACATGATTGTGAAATAATTAATTAATTTAAAGATTTTACAAGAAATTCCACGTTAAAATATGTTTAATTTCATGGTTTCGATTATAATAAAAATAATAATGATAATTTATTTTTTATTTTTAAGGTCATTTCCAAGCAAGACATCAATTTGGTGTATGAGATCTTGTTTGTGGGATAAGGGACCTACCTCTGCCCAATGATTTAACTGCTAAAGTCTACCTCTACTGAGTCACAAGTTACTGGTATATCTGGCTTGCCGGTTGTTGGATATACTCTTGGGAGGTTGTTGTTCCCACGGTCTAAAAAAAAGTCTATAGAGGTGCAGCATAAATCCATCTTAAACATGTATCTAGAAAGCACGGAGAGGGGTCCAATTTCTTTAGGTGTAAGTTATTTTTATCTTAAATTTTTAAATGTTAGTGTTTGGTAAATTCAGGTTTAACATGGATCTTTTAATTACTTTTCATTTAGTTTTATTATTGGGTTTTTATTATTTGATAAATTACATTTTGATCGGTTTAGTATTTGGTAAATCTTGTTTTAACATTTACCTTTTAATTACTTTTCATTTAGTTTTATTATTGGGTTTTTATTATTTGATAAATTAGGTGACATGTTTTTCTCTATATTATTTTTTGTTTACACTAAATATATGAATTCACAATATATTTTTTTATTTAGGTTAACATAATGTTTTTTTTTTTTAGTTTTTTTTTATGTCCGCTAGCATAACGTGACTAACGTGACACGATCTCCTCCATACTAAGCTGAAACACATGCTCTTAACCATTAGACCCACTCTTAACGAGTGTATTTTATCAAATTCCTTGACTTTCAATAGTGTGTATATATTAACTTTGTTTTTATTTGATTTTATTGCAAGTAGAAGTCAAAAATTGACCAAGATTATAATTCAATCCTTGTGATTCCTTAGTGCATTAAAAGAACGTTGTCTAACCTTCCCTGGATGTGAATTCATCCGCGGATTTTAAAGAAGAAATTTAAGTTCAATGTGACTCTTGGGTGCATCGATGAAAGGTGGTTTAATTAATTGTGCTCCATGTTGATTCAAAATGCCATCAAAGTTAGAGTCAATCAAATATGAATAGCACATTGGTATCAAAGGTGGATGTATAATTTCAACATATCAAATATTTAATAAAGTTTTTGAATATTTAATAGAAAAATAATAATTAATAATAATAATATTTTAAGTATTTAATAATATATATTTAAAAAAATAATAATAAATTAAAAAAAGCATGTTTCATTGATGTGTTTAATAGTTAAGAATATGTGATTCTTTCTAAAAGATTATAGGTTCAAATTCACATGGGGCATCAAATCCTTGTATGGAGGTGAGATTCGTGTTCCATAAAAAAGGGGGTCTCATACATCAAATCAGTGCATGGCTTAGTTTGTGACCTTAAAAATAGATTATTGTAATCTCTACATAATCATGTTGAGGATCTGCATTCACAAGCATGTCGAAAACTGTTTCTATGAACTAAGGAGGAAAAGTGCATTGAGACATGAATAGATTATTATCTGCTACCCTATCACAACAATGAGCACAAAAAAATATGTTGGGAAGTATGGAAGTTTGCATGGATTTGTGGAGAAGTGGGACAGTGTTTAATCTATCATTCTTGCACATGACTTGTATGTTAGGTACCTTTTTTCTTCTATGTTATTTACTCTTAAATGTAACACCATGGTTTATTTAAGAGTAAATAATATATAAGGAAAAAGACATACAAGTCATGTGCAAGAATGATAGATTGAGAGAAAATGGAGTAAACATGAAAAAAGTAAACAACAATAATACATAACAACTTCAATAGAGAAGAGGAGTTAAAGTGCAAAATTTTTGAAGCTTAACATGTCACGGTGTGAAAACTAGGCAATAGAATAAATACAAACTAATGCACACAAGTTTAGATATGAACTAGGAATATAAATAAACCAATAAGAAGTAGGAGAAAATGAAAATGTAGACACTAAACACAAACACAAACTTTTGAAGCTTAACACATCATGGTGTGAAAACTTTTATTTGCAAAGGAATCCAAAGTGTGCCACCTTTATTGAAAAATTAAATTCTTCATTCAATGGCCACCTCTCAAACAATAATACCTAGTCTTTTGCATGGATGCTTTTCTTCTAGGTTTTTTTCTTTCTATAGCTTTGATGTTATACCAATAACACATTTGCATGTATTTATGCTTAAAATTTTCCTTCCATAACTTCTCTCTTCTTGCTATAGTGACTAGCAATGTGAAGGACATTACCACCTCGTATCTCTTGTTATGTTTAGTATCAGTCGAATATTCTAATAGTTGTCACTTGAGATTATAATTAAAATCACTACTTTTCCATTACTTAGTAAAGTGGTTGTAAGGTGACATAAATGTAAAGTGAAGGCTTGAATGCTTAGAGAGTGTAATATGATTAACTTTGAGTGTAACGGGAGCTATGGTGGTATCAGGAGATTGTGCTTGATTTTAATTTAATAAGGGATGTATAAGGGAGCATATAAAGGTAATTATATTATTTTAATTTTTCATTATTTTGTAGAGAAGAAAACGTTTTAAGAAAGGGGATTATATGATTTTAAATCCAATTTGGTTAAAAGATATTAAGATAGTGTGAATCACAAATTTTAATGGAGATACAAGGAGAGTTGAGAAATGTTTCATCCTCTAGAATTTGGAGAGTTGTTAAACTTAATAAAAGTGAAGCTTTTTGTTTGCTTGTTTCTTAGTCTCACCATAAATTGAATAAGGGGGACTCAATAACATGTGTGAATGTCGTGGTGTTTATTGGTCTCTTATGATTGTATTGGTTAAATTTGTTCTTAGGTTTATTTTTTCCACAAATAAACACACTTGTATAAACAAACATAAAGAAATTTGAGATTAAGAATGCAAGTAAAGGACCATAACAATTTGTGCTTAAGAAGAATTTGGTCATAACTTTGCATTATAAGGTCAAATCCAATATTTATTCTATGAAATATTTGGATGTCCTTTGCATCAATTCTTTGAATGCAAATCTAGGAGTTTGAGTCTCTTGTTGAACTTTTAGAAGTATTACTTCGAGGTGGAGTTTTAAGAAGAGCTTACTAAGTTTTGTATTTGAAACATTATAGTTGACATACTTGTCATAATTTGTAATCTATCCATGGCATTGGTGATTCTTGATCTGGCCTAAAATTGAATAGGGGAGGTGTTCAATATTTATGGCACTTGGAGATTTTTGTAACACATTGTTTTGGGAATTTGAAGCATTTCTTTGGATCAAGATGGATACAAACATCAAAGACTTGTATGTTCTTCTACACACTTTAATCAACACTACACAAGGAACAACTATTCAAAAAAATAAATGTTCACTTAGTGATGTAAATAGTTGTCTACAAGTTATGCAAAAAAATATTGATATTCTCAAAAGTCATAACATGTTGTTAAATGATAAATTCCATCTTCTCTGGCAGCAATATTCTGAACTCGTGCTTCTTAAAGATAATCCATTATTTGGATTAACCACGGATGATAGTGGACAAGAGGGCCTTGCAAATCATACAACTATAAATTAAATAGTGGCATTTGATGAAGACACTAAGGAAACATAGAATATATTGGATTAAGACAATATGATAGATGGAGGTCATTTTGAGGATAAAAATGAAATTATCATACCTTGGGAAGAGATGCATTTCAAGAGAAACAAATTTGTCTTAGGATAAGACGGGACTGTTCAAATCCCTTACTACTCTAAACCTATGAATTTTGTTAGTGTTGTATTTATTGATGATGATTTACAAAGGCATATTATTGGTGATAAGTTGGATAAAGTACAGATCCCCAGTTCGACCCTGGGCTCAGACAATTTCATATCTATTTGATGGAACTCAACCAAAATAGTAAGAGGCTCATGAAAATCATTGAATTACTGGATAAAAAATATTTAGCTTGGTTTGAGTTGATGTAGTGCTCCTCACACATCGACCTTCATGCAGCTACAACTGACCTTCATGTAGCTGCAACTCTCTGCAGCTCCTATGCATCGACCTTCACACAGTTGCGTAGCCCTTGATCCGATATCCTCTGCATGCATGCATCTCAACCAAAACAGTAAGAGGCTCGTGAAGATAATCGAATTACTAGATTAAAAAAAATTAGTTGTGGGATTTTTCCCTTGTCAGGATTGGGATGTAGCATTCAGGACCCTCGTGGCCTCCATGCCACCGCTTCCCTCTTCTACATCTAAGGGAGGTGATGGATTTGTTAAGCTAGCTAATGCTCCTAGAATAGAGATCACGTCGACATCTTCAAGGATGAAATCCCTTTCACTAAGTGAGGGGGGGTTGATCAAACAATTCACTAGAATATGGCCATCACCAAAAACAATGGATCTCTGGGTGAAAAAAAATTGGATGACTTTGATCCTTGGGGACCTACGGCAAGGGATGCTTCACTTTTCTATTTGAAAACAAATAAGATCTAATTTTCATAATTGGGCCTTGCTTCATGGGGCCCCGAGGGCTATACCTAAATCGTTAGAGTTTTAACATTCGATTCAAAAAAGGATATGGCCTCTGCGGTCCCATCCTGGGTTCATCTCCCCCATCTCCCTTTACATTGTTGGAATGATGAAATGCTTCAGGAAATAGAAAACTCTATTGTAAAATAAATAGATAAGGAAGAACTGAAAGGCCCTCTATTCTCCTACGCAAGGATCTGAAAATTGTAAGTCTTTGTATGGATGGATGGGAACATGCTCAAAACATTGATTATAAGCAAGTGTCGTTCAAATGCAAGAAATTCCACAAGTACGGTCATTTTTTCAAAAACTACCCTAAAGCAGTGCAGCGTTAGATTTTAAACATTAAGCTAGCATATCATTAGGATCTTTAACTGAGAGAACAAAAAGCACAACAATCAAACACATGAGACAATGAACACAGTGTTTTTCCTCGGGGAAACCATAAATGGAGAAAACCCCAGAACTTCCTCAGAGATAGAATCAGCACCAAAGTGAAACCCAAAAACAGTAAGATGATCTCTCGACAGCAGTAACCTCTTTCTTCCTTGCCCCGGTGTCTTTCTCTTCCTTAGCTATGCGCTACAACTGAGTGTGAGTGAGTGTGTGATAAATAGAGAGGCTAGCTCTCTATTTATACTAATTCCTGACTTGACTAAACCCAAGTAGGGCCGACTTCACTAGGTGAGTCTAATAACCCTAGTGCCCCGAAACTATGAGGACTTTAACCCTTAGATAATAGGAGAGTTAACCACCTTGACTTGACATGAATTGTTTACATTATAGAAACTTCCTGATAGGAACATCGGGGCATGACATGACTCAAGTACATTACAAATACGTCCTGGAATAAACATCGGGTTACAATACATAAGAAATACAAGTGAATACATTCTGAAGTTACAATTACATCAACACTCCCTCTTAACTAGGAAGGTATTCTCTCGACACAATTTGTCAGCATGAGTCTTATTCTCTGTATCATCTGGACCATCATCGAGTATTCGTCATCTTCACCTTCAAGTCATATCTATCTTCAAGTCACCTTCATCTTCAAGTCATATTCACCTAGATCTGGATCATCATCACTAGATTTGGATCATCCCTCGATCTGTATCATCTTTGGAGCATCATCTTTGGATCTGGATCATCCCTTGATCTGGATCATCTCTGGAGCATCATCTCTGGATCTGGATCATCCCTCGATCTGGATCATCTCTGGAGCATCATCTCTGGATCTGGATCATCCCTTGATCTAGATCATCTATGCTGGATCATCAACATTGAATATTCACGGGTGCTATCTCATGATTCTTCTCGTCATAGGAAGTTCTACAGAGCCAGCCCTTTTTCATGCTAGTTGTAGGCCTACCCTCCATGTAGGTCTTTTCTAGCACTTATATCTGACCCTAAGTTAGAATGGCCCACCCAGCACCTACATCTAATCATGTAGGAACCAATCCTATAATCATATCAGAAAGGCACGCCCAGCACTCACATCTGACCATGTGGTAACATAGCCCACAACCCTGTCAGAAAGGCCCAACACTCACATCCGTCAACCAATGTCGAAATGGCTTAGCACTTACACTCAGCCATGCCAGGAACCAATCCTCCATGCCGAAAGGCTTTGCACTTATATCTGACAACCAATGTCAGAAAGGCTCAGCACTTATATTCGACACATGCGAGGAACCAATCCAACATGCATGTTCGAAAATGCTCTGTACTTACATTCAACACATGCGAGGAACCAATCCAACTATTACGGAGAGAAATTCCTATGGCTTGGGGTACCACAACAGACAGCTTAACTCCAAAAATCAATCCTTTCCTATATTCAAGAGAAATCAAACAACTAACACTAAAGGATCTTGATTCGTACCTTATTCCAAACGGTTGATGTAGATCCTGGTTGAGCTTTCCAACTCCAACTTGAATTGATAAATTGCTTCCTCAACATTCAATAAACAATAAAAGCATGCTATATATAATTGTGTTAGTTCTATTCTAGCATATATAATCAATAACATATAAGCATTTAAAATCATCCATGGATAAGATATTTATTCAAACACACATTATTGGACAGGAAAAGATATTTCGATTAATATAAAATCAGAGATTACAATGAATACAACCTCTGTCGGCACGTCTGCGAATCGGAGAAACTGAGTCTCCCACTTGGGCCTCCACCACTTCAATCCTCCATCTCTCAATAGCAAGCTCACAAGAAAAATGCAAGCTTGGGAAGAACACAAAAGTGCTCCAAGGGACAAGGGGGATGCAGACTCAAGCACAAGTTCCAGCAACAATGGACTATTGTTCTCTTGCTCTCAATTTCTCATGCCTTCAATGTATCCAAAGGGTTCCTTATATACCTCTTCAATGGGGTAATGAAAGGTCGAATCCGAGCGATCTCAATGCATATGGAAGGCAAGGAGACAAGTGATTCGAATCCACATCAAGGAAAACTCCAAAAGAATTTGGCCTTTTGCACACATCCTGATGTACACGGTTTTAGAGGTCAAACCCGCGTATATACACGATAAAGGGTTTAAAAATCGCGTATGGCAATTTAAGCATGTTTTTAGGGATGATCTAGGAAACATTAGAGGAACAAAAATGGTCCATGGGGTCTAAGGAGTCTGCATATTGATAGGGAAGGCCATAAAAGTGTGATTCACCATGTGTGGTAAAATCAACTATAACAGATGCCCCCTAATGTGTGAGGTCAGAGGGGTCATACGATGGCCGAAATACATTATAAGTCCATCCCAGAAATGAAGTGATGAAGAACCCAGTGGAAGAACCAGCCACCCAATCAGCATAGTACAATGATACAACTCTGCATATAACTATAAATACATATAGCAGTCCTAGATACATAAGAGTACAATGGCCATGAATAGGCATGATACAATATGACATATGTCATCATCGCCACGCACAATATACATAGATCAGAATCTCCATAATGAAGATATACAGAGGATCATGATCTCCATGAAGACTGAAGATATACAATGGATCAAGATCTCCATAATGGCTGGAAATGTCTGACATATACTGGAATCAAGTCACGAGAGTTGAAATCTCATGAACACTAGCACAATCAAGGAGGTAGCATATATGAGATGCCACCAATATAGAAGGTATTCTACACAAACCACTGCGAGTACATGTCCTACTATGTGAATAGAGGTGTCGAGGTCGAACATAGTAGTCCATCGTCTGATTACCAATCATTGATGTATATTGTTAATAGACGCGAGATCACCCACCGATAATGAAAATGGGAATCAAGGTACTAGAGTGCAAACTAACAAGTGTGAATAAATGTGTTGAGGTCAAACACTTGAGAGAATCCATCGATCAGGGGACATTGATGTATTCCCAAAGAACTTTCGATGGCGAGAGAACCCGACACTGATGACTGCAAGTCTCAAGGCACTCAAAAATGACTCTAGATTCCTATCCCAGAATAAATGATCTGAAGTCGATGGGATGAAATCCGATTGAAGGAGGGCATTAAGGCATCCCCCATCATCCAACACGAGGTACTCAGCAAAGATGTATAATGTGGAAGGACTCGATCATAAGGTGCACGAACCAATAACTGTACCGGGAATGGCCGACATGCAAAGTCAAGATAACTAAGGAATGGCCGACTCAGGTTTCAACTTCCTTCGAACAAGAGCATAACAGAAAATGGTGACTGAATGTAGGAAGCATAGACTTGATATGCAAAAACTGGGACATCTCTGTGACACAGGAGGCATCGTCAAAGGCTCCATAGGGACTGGAAGCTTAACCAGTCGGTGGAGATAAACTCAGATAAACGAGTACAGCTCCTAAAGTCAAACTATTAACCCAACCAATGGATGTGATATACAGTGCTCTATTCAAGGGATACACAACTCGACTGCTGCCAAAGATAACATCTTTCCTTGTCCATCTTTTTGGTTTCTTAATTTATTTATTTTTTGGACTTTTTCAAATATTTGAAAAGCTTGAAAAAGAATAAAAAAAATTTAAAGTTACAGACTATGAGGAGAGGAGTATCAAATGGGCAAGCAAACTAGTTCCAAGCAGTGGAACATACCTATGCTCAATGAGAGGATACATATGTAGGATAGAAACACTTGGGGGAAAGTCCCCTCCCGGTAAAATAGGGAATCAAGCTACAAAGGATATATAAAATGGCTCTGCGTGGCTAGACATGAGACAATCTCGGGCTATATGGCTGATACTCAAAGTCAGGGAAGCCAGCATAAGGCTCAATAAGGCAAGAAAAGCTCATGATAATGCAATTGTAACTTGACATAAGGGATTCCGGGGGAAATAGGCCAGCAAAATATCAAGAGGAGTATGAGGCTCTTGCGAAATGTCATGGAAATACTATACAACAGACTCCCACACCCTAAAGGACAAAACTGTCAGCATGGGCACCAAATGAAATTAAGGAGCTAACTAGGGTACCCATGTAAGGTCTATGGAAATTGAACCAGGTGATAGATTAATTTTACTCACAACAATTAACAATTGATCATGCAAAATCACTCACAAAGAGACTGAAAATTGGAGCTGAACACTAAACTGTATTAAATCAGTGTACAATAGTCAACCCTGTAAAATAATAGGTTGCTGAATAAATAACATACATCAGGGATTCGAATGCATGAGGATAAATTCGAATCTAGCATACAGCAAGCTTACCAAAAATAAGCAAATCCCCCATAGGTGTAAAAAGCTGATCCCAAATCTGTCATGGAGCTCACGAATTGGAAAAAAGGCTTAGGAAAGCTAAACAGTGGTGGAATGGAAGCTCATACATTCTTTTGCATGGAGAAAAGAGAGGAGGATGTGTAGGACAAAAAACTAGTCAACCTCACCTAATCTAGCTTTTCCTTTTGCCTTAAAACACTAAAAAAGCAGGCAATAAAGCAGAAAAAGCAGAAAGGCACCTAGGAGGCTAGGAATAAAGCAGAATTGATTCCTTTAGCTCTCCCATGCGCTACATGAGTCAAATAAGGCAAGTTTGACCATTATAGATAGGCAAATGACAACTTGCACAAGGTGGGACACATGAACTAGGCAAATAAGACAAAAATAATGGAATTAATGTCTAAGTAGGTAAACTATGGGTTGATTATTCTAACACCCCCCCTTAAACCTGACTTATGAGTAATATATCAGAAAATTATAGGGCCTAGAAACAAGGCTTAGTCACCCTTTACATACTGCATGTCCATTTAAACAAGGAAAGAGGCAAAACCAACTTGGGAAAATCCTCCCTTAAACATGGACTGTAAATAAAATTGTAGAATCTTGTTTTCACTCATGCTTCACAGCATGATCAACAATCCCCAGTAGTGATTTGAGATTGCTGAAGGTCTTCTCACAAAATTCTTTGGTGAAGATATCAGCTACTTGTTCTGAAGATGAAGAGAAGAGTAGGTGAATGGTGCCATCATGCACAAGCTCTCTGATGTAGTGCATATGGATCTCAATGTGTCTGGTTCTCTGCTTCTGAACTGGATCTTTGCAGATTCGAATGGTACTCTAGTTATCACAGTAGATGGTAGTTGAGTACTCTGGTTCAAAGCCACACTCTCCAAGTAAACCCTGCAACCATAAACATTGAGTTGCTGCATTAACAACTCCTCTGTACTCTGCTTCTGTAGATGAGAGTGCAATGGCACTCTGTTTCTTGCTTAACTAGC